>WAAB01013995.1:67506-112011 GCA_013389865.1 Piaya cayana | reverse complement strand
CACAATGGCACTCCCTAATTTATGGCTAGGTACCAAATCCTCCATGTTTTAAGGGGAAAGTCATGGCATGCTCTACAGATTCCCAGATTGGAAGACCACAAAATAGCGTGCTGACAGTGTTCAGGCTTAAGGGACAGGGCTGAGGGCTGTGCTGGAGTGCTTCCTGGGTAGCCAGGGAAGATTTATACTGTCAGGTATATGCAGCTGTCAAGATAAACTCAAAGTCTTTGCCTCTCACAATACCTCTCCTGTGCTAGGTGAGGTACCTTGTATACTTTAAAAAAACTTTCATTTAAAGTGGAATTTTACTTTTTGTAATAAGCAAATGTTAAACTAAATTCCAGATTAGGCACTACTGCCAGTATCTCCAGTTCTTATGGATACCAGCTGTGGATTGCATCTTTCTATTAGATATTTTGTATAGAGTACTTATGTAGGGAAATCCCCCTCTTTAATTTCCGGAGTAGGAGTGATACTCCAAAGTCCTTGTTTATCTTTTCTCAGGACAACCTTATTATTACTAAACACTGGATAATTCTTATGTCAACAGCACTTTTGTGCCCGAAAGAAGGCAGTGGTCTTTTCGGTGAGGAAGAGGAAAACACTATGATTTCTCTGTGATGTGAATGGGCACCTGTAGCAAACACAGGTGCATTAACTGCATTTGATTTCCCACATAGTGAAGCAAGCTTTCTGGGGTGTATAAATTTTGCATTTAGACTTCCATGTTCTTTAAGTGCTGAGCTTAGTATTCCTTTAGAATATCTCAATGATTGTGCTGTCTATGTATTCTCTCTACCTCTGATACAGTTTGTGACAGAAATATAGTAGTATTTTTACACTGGGAACTAAACTATGGTTATTTAGGTGCTTTAAATCATACTAAAAGATACTGAGAAACCAGATAATCCAGCAAGTGTGACCAGAGGGAGCAATGCATCTGACAAAAGGCAACTTTAACAGTAACCTTTGCTGTTGCCGTGAGGCTTTGCTGTCACACTGGAAAGACCTCTAATATAAGTAACATCAATATGTGTTTTTACTGTGCTCAACTGACTGTATTGAGGGAATGGAAGATCACACAATCATACAGTGCCCTGTTGTCAATCTTCTTGTAATACATCAGTAGCCTAATTGCAGTCTCAAAAAGAGTATTTTTGCTATGTATTTTTGCTTTTGTATTTTCACTTTTGTATTTTCTTAGTAATATTTATGGGTATTGGGGAGGACAGAATCTGTCACTAATCACCACTGCTCTATTTGTACAGTTGAGGATGTATAGAAAACATGGGGGGGATGAGGAAATTCAACACTTACCTGAGACAAACAGTCATGCAATATGGCTGGCCCAGAACTGGGAAGAATTTTGCTGTGTGACATGTGGCCGCGTTATAATTGAGTGAAATGCAAGAGTGTATCTCATATTGAGGAGTAGGGACCTTTGTTGACCTTCAGCACTAGGCTAAAAAGCAAATAGGTACAACAGAAATTGCACAGAAAAATACAACAGAAATGGGACATGTTCTGGATTGAAGATGAATACCATGGGTTTAGGAGGTTCTGATTTATTTTCTGGTTTGATGCTTTTGAATTCTGGCTTCAGATGTTTTTAAAATAGGTGAAGTACTTGTTTAATGCAATTGGACCTTTGCTTGCAGGAGCACACATGATATTGACAAATACACTATCACATATAGTCAAATCAACTGAGCCTCTGGATTGAGATCCCTTTCAACCTCAACAATTCTGTGATTTTTTACTTTCTCTCTTTGATTTTTTTTTGGTAATTTTTCACCTGTAACCCTGACCCTAAAATCCAGTTCCTCCAGGAAAGGCTCTTGGAAGAACTGGAATTCAGCTTTGAATGTAACTGTGGCATCCGAGCAGGTGCAAAATATGAAGGAACAGGGAAGGATGGAAAGAATCCAAACCAATAAGGCCTTATTTTTTTTTCCTCCTCACTAATGTTATGGTGACTTTCATTTTTAAGTTCACAATGTTCTTAAAAATGTAGTACCTCTCTCTCTCTCTCTCTAACTGTGATAACATTATTGTCAAGTAACAAAAAAAGTTTACTGCATAATTGCAAATTAATAGATGAGTATACTCACCCAGAAATAAGCTATCCAGATAAAATGTATATATTGTAATGTAATGGGTACTGCCAGTTAACAAGCCATTTTTAAAAAGAAAAGTATGATTGATCATTTAAAATTTCCCTTTCTCCTGCCTCCTTTTATTTTCTTTGGTCACAGACAAAACCATGTCATGTAGTGCAGTGCACGTTAGTTCAGTGTGCCCAGATTTCCCAAGGAATTTGCAGCTAGCAAGAGAGAAACTTTCAAGCAAGAATGAAAATAGTTACATTTTTATGAAGGAAACTCAAATTTCTGATTTGACGTCTTTTAAAATATTTGGTCTTTATTTCACAATTCTAATCAGTGCTGTTAAGTTATGCTGTACATGTTCTGATTATGTATTGAGTTTCTGTCAGTGAAACTTCCAAGCTTTGTTCCTTACTATTTCTGAGAAGACTTCACACAGTATTTGTGGCTACTCTGCTTGGGGTGGTTTTTTGAACTAGACTTAAGGGGTTTCTGGAACCAAAACAATTCTTTTTTTCTGAAGTGGTGTGAGAGAGAAGACTCTTCTAATTCCTATTATTTGCCTACTGTCCATGGGGAACAGCTGTTTCATTTAGGAAATATTAATTTATGCCCAGTGACTCCAGCTTGCATTTGCTAGTGGATTAGGTGTACTGCTTGCTGATGGGCAGAATTGTTGCGGGTTTCTTCTCAGGGCTTTCAGGAGTCAGATGAAAGTCTTTTTAATATATGAGTAAGGTTTAATGAACCTGTGCTAAATCTGCTGTGATAAGGCAATCTTTTCTCTTTGTCTCTTCAATCATCCATTAATACAGCATTTGGGAACTCTCCAGTAATAGCACTAGGCAGCTGTTTTTGAGATTTCCGTTTTCAGTTTGGATATATTCAAAACTGAAATCTGAATCAGAGTTCTGGGGTAAAACTTACTTTGTGTAAGGGCAGGCAGAATGGGAGCACATGGCTCTGCCTCTGAAATCCTGTTTTTACCTCGGGTATTTATAATTGTTATTTTGAAGGTTGCTGCTATGATGCTTTGAATACTAAGAGCCATCTACTAGCCTTTTTTTTTTTCCTGTAATAACTAATTCAATTAATGTGACCCCAGTTACAGTGTCACATTAGTCAGCACTGGAGGGGGTTACTACTGAAGATCTACAAGGAGTAGTAGAAAGTTTGAGGACAAAGTTTTGCTTATTCTTAGTTTTTTAACAATCATAGTTACGTAGTTCAGGTTCTACACAACCATTCTGTTGCAGGTTCAGGGAGATAGTCCTGATCTAATGCAAATATTGGATTAATTTGGATTGTGCTTGAGCAACAGACCAAACTTTACTGTTAACTTTTTCAGAAAACTTGGCAGGAACTCAGTCACTGTTGAACGGGAAACAAAAGGTTTTCTTTTTCTAAGATGTGGAACTTTTAATGAGGGCTAGTTATTTTTTTCTTTGACCCTCCATGGCAGAGAACAAATTACATTATGTATTTGAAAAGTAGTTTTAAACTGTTTGATCAAAAATGTTGGTAGAACACAACTACGAAATCCCAGCCTCTGTGGATAATTATATTCTACACCTTTTTCTTGGACACTGCTAAATAAGCTAATCACTATAATAAACTCTGACAAATATATGTGTCTTTTAATTGTTTTAAGGTTAATATTTATGAATGTTAGTTTCTATATACAGCTTGATTATGCTTATAGAATATCATTTGAAGCTGTTTTGCTTTGTCTTGAACTGTAAAATTAAATGGAGGAGACACCTGGACTGAAACAACTTGGATTTAAAGGTATAACTCAAGTACAGTACTGTCTATTATATCTTTTTGAGGCAAAGCATGTGTAGTAGCTTTATGTAAGAGTAAAAAGAGTGATTTTTTTTTTTTGCCCATTAGAAGTAAGAATTGTTTGGTTCAGCATTAAAATTTAACTGGTAAATGGAGATAGAGAAGAGAATGCCGTTATCAGTATGAGTATCAGCAACCCAATTGCAGATACTTGGTGTTGATCTACGTATTTTAATTAATAAATAATTTTGGAATAACAGATATATTTGAAGTGCTGCTTTGTTGCAAATATTTTTCAACATAATTTGGCATCTAAACTATCTAAATTGCAATCCAGTCTCTTTTTGAGCAGAGGAGGACTATGTTTCAAATAAAGTAAAATATAAAAAAACATGGTTTAACTTTATTTGCATACTTTCATCCAGAAATGGTTTAAAAATTATAGTTATAAGAGAAAATAATAACATATTGAAATTTTGTAGAAGAAAGTTTCACCTGTATATTTTCAATAGTTCTTGTAAAGGTGGTGCCTGATACAAGCTATCACAGGCAATAACTGTTTTTTCATCTAGCTCATAATTCAGAGCAGTGTTTGCAGTTTGCACTGTCAGAGGAGAGTCTATAAAGACTTACACAATGTCATGCAATTAGCACTCTCTTTGAAGATCAGTCCTGCTCAGCAAAGTGAGCTAGAGTTCTTAGTGCTTCTTCTGCTTAGCCTTTTCATAAGCTACATTGTTGTAATGTAGGCCAGCTACAAATCCTGACTCTCTTAGGTTTACTTCTCTCCTTTTTCTTTTTTTATGGTTATTTTTTAAAGTAATTCTATGCATGTGCTTACTTATAAGTAACTGAGACCTGGAGACTGCTTAACTGTCAAGTGGACTGGAAAGGCATTGTATGATCACAAACCCAAATATGGATATCCTTTAACTTTCATATATTGCCATTTAAGCTTTTCCCTGCTGCTAGAAGTTCTTTCTTACAGGAGGTGACAGTACCAAGTTCTGCAAGCCAAGTTGGCCACATAACAGTGGTACAGAAGGGTCGCTTGCAATAGTTTTTACATGCAATTATACGCATATTCCAGATGTGCCACAGATGGCATGCACCTGGCTTAGACCTCTGCTTTATAAGCTTCCCATGATGATGGCAGCTGCCACCATAGCTTTTAACACCATTTGGTCCTGGGGACAGCTGAGGAGAGAACTTGTGTCTCAATAAGCTGTTCTGACACTGCCAGACAGATCCTGAGGATCCTCTTCCCTAGAGCTCCTCACGTGTATCTCTTGTAAGAGAGGAAAGAGATATGGAAGCTTCAGTTGGTATAGTGGCTGTTGTTGCAAACTCAGCACCACCTTATCTGGGGGGTTTTATCTCATTCCTGGGTGCAGGTCAGGAGGTAGTTTAGGATGGGATGAAATCCTCTGGTAGGCCAGACGGCCTGTGGGATGCCCCTTATCAGGTTGTCTTCAGGCTACCTTCTTGCCAGTTAATCTGGTGACTTGAGAGTAATTAATTAGCTGTTGTACAATACATTGCCACACAGAAAGTTCCCATGATGTAGTTTTAGTGGTATCTTGCTGAAGGTAGGGGAGTTGTTTTCCCTCTCCCGTGTCCAAAAAACTCCCTTATCTCAAGAATAAATGTCAGAATTTTCCATCAAGGGGATATACTTTGTTTGAGTTTTTTCCCTCAACAGCTGTGGTTTTACTTATACCTATGTGTTGCCATCATTTGTGATCATTTTGATAGCGGATGCATGTAACTTCTTTGTAATTTAAGAAGTCTCTAAAGTTTTTATTGTTATCTTTCAGTTCAGTATTTGTCCTTTTTCAGTTTTGTTTTACTTGAATATACATCTTCTAATTCATAAAGTAATGCAGTGTACCCAAGTAAGGTATAACCTGTCAAATGGGAAATGCCATCCTAGCAGTGCTAGTCAGCCTTTTTTTTCAGTTTTCTCTGTCTTTGAGTGTTGTAATTCTAAAGATAAAGGCCCTATTAAAGCTGTTAAGAAAACATATCAAATATCTATTGAGCAATTGCTTTAAATAATTTCTTTCCCTTCTACAACTGTACTACGCAAGCAGAAATTTCACTTGGTTTCATACTACCATAAATAATATTCAGTGGTAGTTCTGTTGTAGTCTGATAAACTAATGGGCCTTGTCTTCTGGAAGCACTCTGAATGTTACCAGTGATAATGTGCGAGGTTCTTCTGTACCAGACACAGTCCTTTTGATTGAAGCCCTGGTGCATTCATAATGCTGAGCACTACTTGCTGTTGTGATATTGAGGCATTTTATGGGTTTACCGATTCATGGGAGACACTGTCTCCTTTTCCTCCATGTTTGAAATCTGCTGTTTTGTACAGTGTTACATGATGACACAATGGACATGAATTCATTAATACACTTTGTTTATCTTGCACTTGTTTTCCTTCAAGGCCAAATAATGCAGCCTGAGCAGGCTACTGGTTGTTTTGCCAAATGGGAGGACACTTCCTTTCTAAAATATTTAGTAGAAATACTGATGATTGCTTTAAGTGTCAAATAACTGAATGAGGTAAAGGGTTTTCCTGCCTTCTATTCTGTTTTTTATTCCTGGGAGGAGGATTTAAGAATCATCTTAGCGCACCCTGCTTCCAAGTTTACAAGGCTGAAAGTAAGTCAAGAAAGTCTTCCCTTATGAATCTCACAAAGGGATTAGAGGTAGGTTCAAAATTTAGCGCTCTAAGGACTAAAGTGTCTGCATGCATGCCAATGAGGAGAAACACAAATGTTCAGAGGATTTTTCCAGTGTGACTTAGAGTTCTGGGAAAGAAAAAGGGTAGCAGTAGCATATGGATATTGGACTTGGCACTTAAGTACAGTGAAGTGCTGAAACATCCTCAAGTGATGACAGATTACAGTTGCTTTGAAGTTTTGTACCTTTTCCCTGTCCTTCATCTTGGGTGACACTACTTGCTTTCTTAAACACTTTGTTTATTTGATGTGACTCAATGTAAGAATTATCTTTTACCACAAATATGCCCTAAGCACATGGGGAACTTGGCTAGCAACGTTTAACAGTCTTTAATAGTCCCTCTTTTTCCCCCCCCTTAAGACATCTCTCTTAAAATATGGAATAGACATTGTAATGACAGTTTCATTGCATTGCAGTTCAAATCCTGTACATTTTGTGTCAGTTGACCTTCATTATATCATCAGAAGCACTTTTTTTTTGGTTTTATTTTGTATTTGTTTGTTTCTACTTATTGGGAAAACTACCTGTACCTGCGGTCTTATACTATAGTTGATACCCTGGGACTCCTGGGAGCAGGAATTGAATGTCTTGTTCTATGACCATCAGAACTTCAACAGTATTTAAAATGAATAATTTCATTATGGATAAACCATTTATGGAAGTGTGATCTAACTGGGCATTTGTGAGATTATCCAAGCCAATTAAAACACTCTAGTGGTCGTCTGTTTTTGAAACTATCTCTACATCATGTAAGTTTGCTTTGTTTGTTTGTTTTGTTGGTTTGGGTTTTTTGTTTGGTTTTTTTTAAAGAAGGAAAAGTGTGTTTCAGAGTCCATACCAACTAAGGTCTCATCACAGTAACCTATAGGAAAAGATGAATTTCAATTTTTTTTTTTTTACTGAGTATGTTACTAGGAATTCCTTTGTAATTCTATTTCTGCTTCCACTACCAGTGACTGCAAAACCAAGGTTTTATTGACCAAGAATGTCTCTCTTTCTTTTCTTTAGTTTCTTTAAATAAAGGCTGCTTGAGTTAATGTCATGAGTAGTTGAGCAGCCTAGGTGATACACTGTTTGAAGACTCGGTGTTTTTAGTGGATCTGAATGATTGAGTTTATTTTCATTTGGTAGGTTTTAATCCCATTTTTCATCCAGTGATCTAAAAGAGAACTCTTGTGTCTTTTTGTTTGTTCATGTAAACGGGAAGGCAGGCAAGTTGAGTGTCTGGAACATTGCCAAGACTAAATGAGCCCTGCAGTGATGCTGATGGAAATCATAGCTGAGAGCAGCCTTGTGCATTGGTCAGAGACCATCTTTCAGATGTCACAAATTACTGGCAAGGGAAGAGGGTAGCAAGTGGAGTAAGACAGGGATACGCTGGCTGATAATTTGTTAATCATCTGTCATGCAGTAACATCAGATCATATGCCTTTTCTCTAGCTAGTAGATTCTCAGGTGTCATTTTATATAAAGAGTAGCAGTCAAAACTTAGCTGTCTTGCTGAAATTCCCTGTTGCTTCATAGCAGGGTTTTTGATCATCACTCTTCCTGCGCTTTGTATCTGACTTTTCTATCATTCACCTGTTACAAGCAGATTATTGGCACTTGTGACAGAAAGGAGTAGGCATATACATGCTAATTTTTCACAGTTAAGGTCTACAAAGGTAAGATTATTTTTTTTAAAAAAAAGAAAAATAAGAGGGAGGAGAAGAAGATATTTTTAAGAGCAAGGGCTTATAAGAATGCCTGAACTGTTGTTTACTTCCATGTATTGTAGTATATGGCTTCCAGGTTTTTATCTGTGGGAAGCATTGGGTTAGCAAACTGTATAAAGACAAGATGGTACAAGAGAGCGGAAAATCACATGAAGCCAATGAGGATTTACAAGTAGGGAAAATCAGGACACGCAGACCATTGAATAAGATTAGTCATGGGCCTGACTGTCCGTCTTTGCTCTTATCATGGTAAGAAGAGATTTGACAGCAGGAGACAACAGTTTTCTGTCTGTGGGTTTATGAACTGTGTATTACACCTGTGTTTTACACAGCAGTGTGTGGAGAGTACAAATCACAGCTTTTCCTTAAATGCTAAATGTATTTTTTTAGCCAGCTGCTGAGCTCTCACATCTATTAGAAATGTCAATAAAATTTCAGGGCAGTTAATAGCTGACAAGGTGGGGCCCAACCAGTGGATGTGAGGCTGACCGGTAGTTTAGAACTCACTTAGTGACAGATGAAATGGTTCAGTTTTGAAGTTTTAAATTCTGCAGATGTAAGCTGGGAAGAAGATAGAAATAACTTCTAACTTATGTATTTATTAACCAAATGAGATTATTGAGGGTTTTCATAACTGATTCTTTCAGCTGTTCTTTTGGATTTATTCTGTGGACAGGATAAAAAGGTATCACTGTTCCTTCTCACTGGCACTTGCCCTTGTGCCTGAAAATGCAGCAGATTGCACAGAAATTTGCTTTATTCATATCAAGAAATACAAAGTACAGTGTTCTCAATAATTTATAATAAGAAACAGATATCCTTCTCTGTCAGTATAAGTCCTCAATAGCTTATACCTCCTTCTGAGGCAGACTGTGTGAAGCATTTAAGATGAGAATATCCATTTTGCCCATTTCAGAGCAAGGGGAAACGATGGAGAAGAAAATTGATTCAGAAACTTTACTTTGTTCTAAAGCTAAATACTAAATATCTAAAAAGATAATGTAGTCCAGAACAATGATTTTCTTGGGATAATTTTATAGTAGAAACATTTTATGTAAGAACAGGATCAAGCTCCTGGCTGGTATTTTATTTACAAAACAAAGAAGCAAGCAAAAAAATACCTTGGAGTCCCATAAAGATGTGACAGCTTCATAAACTTTCTCCAGAAAAATGACACTCATCCATAAACAAACAGGTTCTTCTGTCTGTACCTGTAAGAGCACGTAACTAATGCCCAAGGATTATCTTGTACAGAGAGTTCAAATTCCCCTATAGTTATTAAATACCTGCTTTTCAGTAATGGATTTTTTTCCCCACTCCTTAGAGCAAAATAACTGCAGAGAGGAGTATTCTCCCAAGCAGAGATTCAGTAGTAATGTGTGTTCGGTGGCTCTACCATGCTAAGAGGTCCTGTACTGGAGTTATCTGCTTCTTTGAGCCCACAGATCAGCTTGTTTTGGTTTGGTTTGGTTTTTTTTCCTCTGTATGAAGACTCTGAGATGTTTCTAGAAATCATCACTATTAAGCGAGATGATACAGCTTGCACCAAAGGTATGATCTAGTTTGCTGCTTCAGCTTGTTATGTTACAGTTTTCTACTGTTCCACTGTAACATGTAAACTGCACAAGACATTAAAAGAACAGAAAAATGACACTTTCACAGGGACCTAAGGGCAATAATCTTTCCAAAAAAAAAAAGCATCCCTTCACCCCCTGTTTTTTATTTGGTTTTTTGCAAGCTCTGATCAGACACACTGTGGCAAAGCTGTATGTTTTGCTTTCTAGGCTAAGGACGTTACCCCAGGATGCTGTGCATTAGTAGCTGTTGCAGAACCTACCCTTAAAATAAAAACCTAGTACCACTGAGAAGCATGCAATAAATTTAAGAATGCCTAACAGTCAGTAATGCTGGCTTTATGCCCTGAATTCCCTTGTGAAGCAGAGAACAGTGGTTCTTAAGTGCTGAGGAAGTTATAGGGACCAACACATTAATGTTATTGTGATTGATATTTTCCTGGTACACTTATCCATAAAAACTCATGCTGTTTCAGACCAAGCAAAACATAAATTCCAGCACTGGAGATACTTCGTGCTTTGTAAGAGAGAGGACAGTTTGTAGCTCAGACTCACTCAGTCTTCCATGGAGCTGAAGGAACTGGAATGGGAGACAGGGAGGGAAGAGGGACAAGGGACACCACCAGACACTAAAGGCATTATACCACAGCACCTCTCATCACATTTCTCCGCTCTCCCACCACACCACCCACTGGTAGATCACATCACATTTCCGCTTCCTTCTCTTCAAAGTAAGGTGTTGGATGGGGCATTTAATTCTGCCCCTCTTGCTGAGTTCAAGACAGTATAACCTTTCCCTCATGTACTTGAGATTATGAATTTTTTTTTTAGCTGCTCATTATCAAGTGACTCTAATTCACTTACTGGAGATATCCAACCCTGGGAAATCCTCTTCACGTCAAGCAGTAATTAATGGCTTGTTGCACATAGAATNCCCCAGCTCTCTCAGCTGTTCCTCATGAGGCCTGTTCTCCAGCCCCTTCACCAGCTTTGTTGCTCTTCTCTGGGCTCAACAGCCTTCTTATGGTGAGCGGCCCAGAAATGAACACAGGATTGAAGGAGCAGTCTCACCAGTGTTGAGTACAGAGGGAGAATAACCTCCCTGGACCTGCTGGTCACGCCGTTTCTGATACAAGCCAGGATGACATAATACATGTGGATCTGTGTCACCTAAGTAATAACTGTAATAATCATAAATAATTATATATTTTTATATATATATAAAAAATAATATATAAAAATAATGTATGCATTTTTTCATCCCTCTTTTATGTACTAATAGAAATGAATGGAAGAAAAATCATGCAAAGTTTGTGGTTGAAATAAGAATGGCTAAAATAGTCCAAGGCTAGAATTGATCACTGGATTGCTTTTCTTTCTCTGGTCAGACATGAGACAGTAATAAATAAACCGTTGGTGTGTACCTTGGGGGCCAACAGTTGCAGCCTCTTAGGAGGAAGCAGCTCAATTGTGTCATCTGCTTTATTCAGTAACGTGGTGCTAAGATGCTTCTGATGTCTGCTGTAAAAATGGAAGGAGTTGTGGCTAAAAGCACATGAGATGGGGAAGGGAGGCAATAACAGATGAAACTTAATCATTTTTCTTCTCTTTCTCTCTCTTTATTCAAGGTCTTGCTCTGTATAACATATACCTCCACATTTGAGTTGAATGGGAGTTCAGTGTTGAAGATTGCTGAGGTAAGTGCCTCTGTTGTAGCATTGCTTGTGTCACTTAATGTTCCTTTGCTACCTAAAGTATGTCTTCCATACGTACCCTTAAACTCAACCAGTCCAAATCACAGTTACTAGCTTAAGGACTGGTATTATCTTATGTCTAGTGTGAAGAAATGGCTGCAAGTTGGACATGGCTGATGGACTTGCATGGGAAGGCACTTTTGGGAATTGACTGACAGTTGTATATTACAGCATTGCACATGTTTACTCTCCATATTTACTTTGCTTAGACTTCTGTAATAGAAAAGATTCCTTGAGTTCTTTATAACAACACTGTGCTGATTTCTTAGCTGGTGTAAGTCTAAAACTGATGAATTTTCCTCAAGAGAATAGTGTAGGCCATAGCATGCCTTGTTAACCTTGTTCAGGTTAAAGAAGATGCATAGGAACTTTGAGAACTGTTGACAGTGTTGGGTTTACGATCATATTTTCTGTTCTCTCTAAATTTGGATAACACCAGGCCCATTATTCACTGAAAGCATCCTGAAAAGTGGCAGCTTTCTTTCATAGACTGGATTAAAACTCTGCTGTTCTTGGTAGCTGCACTTCATTTTCATTTGCAAAAGACTAGCCTGGCTCTTAAAAACCTTTGCTAGTATATTGGTACAAATTAGCACAATTATAGTTTGTCGTTTTTCTTTTAAAGTGAACAGGAGCTCTAATGCAGGCTGATGAAGTATGGCAGCAAAGCAAACAAAGCTCTTGTTTCCTTCAGGAAACTGGATCAAGCTGTAATGCAGAGCACACATGTTTCTGTTTGGAGTGTTTGGAAGTAGTTTTTTTCCCCACTCTCCATGAGAAAAATATTGCCAGTCTTTCTAATTAGCAAGGCCCACTGGGCATGTACATGCTTCCTTGGGTGTCTCCTGGCCAGGTTTTAGGTAAGGCAGAGGCTTACAGGTGGACTCCATATGCCTTTGTATCTGAAATCTGCAATGTATAGTAGCAGGAGACAGAAAATTATATCTGAGTTCTTCATTTGCTGAGCCTCAGCGTTTATTGTTCTGATTTGCTCTAAGTTGGGAAAGGTGGCAGAAAGGAGGTTTCTGCTCCGGTGCCCCTGCTCTTTGACATTTATTTCCAAGTTAGTCCCTTAGTGTGCCTGGCTTGCCCTCTGTAGCAAAGCGCAGCCACTGCAGGATTGGAAAGGTGCTGCCTTGCATTACTGGTGGAGTTCCCCAGAGACTGACAAACAAGGCTACAGCCTGGCCATTTTGCATTACCTGGTCATTCTCAATTCGCTTGTACAAAAAAATGGCATCCCAAATCATTCTGAATATATTCAGCTTCAAATAAAGAAAGCATCCAACATGGAGAGTACTGTAATTTGTGGCTTAAATGTTTAATAGTATTGAAAACGGTCTAATTCTTGCTGTGTGCCCTTTCCCATGCTTGCCTAGACCCATGCAAGATAGTTTAGTTCATGCTGTTGCTTGATTTTATTTGTGCATTTGTTACTCCTATCTATCTTTTGGAGTTTGTCTTGTTTAACTGTTGTGTTTCATTGGCTAACCCTTCTGTGTTTTGCTCTTAGTTGTGTTTTGCATGCCATAGAGCTGGAAGTCCCCGAATGCATGAAATGATCAAAATGTCCATTGCACAACTTCTTGGGGCCCTGAATTGTCGCATTTTTACTGGTGCTTCTTCGTCAGTGGCTTTTCAAAAGGTACTTTGCCCAACCATTTTAGAACACAGGCTTTTGATAAGATTAGAGCTCAAGTGGACAGTACTGGTGCTCATTACCTGGCATGGGGAGGGGAGAGAAGAAGGAGATACCAACCATGCTCTTTCCAGAAAGTCAGCCTACCTCTAGAATGGTATTTCATCAATTAATTGAGGTACTCTAGAAGAAGACTTACAGCTCAACAGAATGATCTCAGCAGCACTGAAATGATTTGGCCTCTGCAAAGGACTATGCATGGTTAACAGGCTTTATGAATTTTTTTGTCCATTGGAGTCCAGGTGATAGTTGAATTTTGGTCAGAGTTGGTCCAGGCCTTTTTTTAACCTACAAGACCTACTTCATCAATGACTGAGGATCTCAAGTTAAATAAAATTCCTTATTTTCAGGAGATATTATTTGGGAGGAAGTTGGGATCCTGAAAAAGGTGACATGGATAAGATATGCTGTCAGTTTAGACCCTCATATCTTGCAAATGCATACAAGTGACCTGTTCTAGTGAGTTGTCAAAGGGGACAATCAGCCTCAGTTTGTAATTTGCATAGTGTTTCTAGCTTGAGATAGTGAGCGAGATATGTACATTTCAAAAGATTTGAAATCCTGTCTCTCACTGTAGTTAGGAAATAAGGGAAAATAAGGCAAGAAACATAATTAAGTAGCTTTCATGTGTGATGTCTTAAATCACTCACTTAAGATACAGTTTGTTCCCAAGAAACTCAGTCATGTTTACTTGTGGTTGTGGTTTTATTGAAATGCCGATGTCTAGAGTCATTCAAAGTGAGGAGGTCAGAAGTGTCTTAGCAATGTACCGGTCTTGTTTTCCACTCTAACAAATGTAGAGGTGGGCCAGCAACATGTTTGTCTTAAACTTTATCTCATCAACCCCACAACCTTTTCTTTCTTAGGCAATGGAATAGCTTGGTTTCATTTTGGTAGGAGTTGGAAACAATCAAGAATCTTTTCCATGTCCCTGAGCCAATACAGATTAGCTTTTGTAATCAGATCACTGTAATAAACTATAAAAACTGTTTTATACCATATAATATCATAGAATCATAGAATCACCACCACCCCCTTATATCCTTCTTATTCAAAAAATGTACACCAAATGCATTTACGTATGTTCCTTGTGCATATCATTTTTTTTCCCCCACTGGTAGGTTGATCTATTTTCATGTTTCATCTCACTAGCTGTATATCCAAATGATGGCAGAATAAAAACACAAAGACCAAAAAGTGTGTGTGTAGTCTGAGAAGATTGTATTATTTCAGCTCAGATGCAAACCCACTCAGCTCCATCAAGACTGTTACTGTTCAGTAGTTACAGAGATTACTGCAGTTAGGGCGGCTCTTAAACTGACCAGCATACCCCACAGAAAATATGATCCTGGATAGAAGCTGTGTTTTGCACTGTGCTGTCTCCAGGATCCTAGATGTGTTGTGCTTTAGCAGCTATTTATTTTACATTGTCTGGAGACAAAAGCTAAGCACAACTCTGCTCACAGCACAATGGTAAAAAACTGCAAGCAGCTGGGCATGGAGCTGAGAACTGGAAGATCCATTAGTGTACTTTCATTGCTACTTTGGCCCCTGTCAGATCTCTGAGCCAAGGAGCTCTTGGGTTGTTTAACAGTCATTAAAAGGCAATAATTCGTGTCATTTATGGGAACATACTATTATATTTTCTGCATTAGGAAGGGCCTTTGAAGGTTTTTTAGATGTGCTGCATTATATATTAACTGTAGAAAAAGTGATGAATACCTATAAAACAGAAGCAACAACCCTTAAGAATGGGAAGGTATTTACGTTGCAGATACAGACTTGCAGAGCAGTAGTTACAAGTATCTAGAAATGAACAATTAAAGCAGCATTTAGGGGACTGTCTAGAGAGCAAAGCAAATGTCAAAATCACTTGGGTTTGACAGAAGGGGAAGACTTTGCTGATTTTCCCTTACCATTCCTGCAGCTGTGAGACTAACTGATGAATTGCACACTACTTCTAGACGCTACTTAGTTTTTCATATTGCTGAAAACTGCTAATGTGTTAATAAAGCGATACAGACTAGAAAGGAAGGCTGACTATCTGTATGGGAGAGACCTTGGTATCCTCCTAAAATGTGTTACTGGTAAGTTACAGTTCTTATGGATGTACTGCTATCTTGTTTCCTCATCAGGTTTGCATTGAGACATATGTATCTAGCTGTCACCAGCGGAGCATTAACACCGCTGTGCGGGCAACCCTCAGCCAAATGTTGAGTGACTTGACTTTACAGTTACGACAAAAGCAAGAAAATATGGTGAGCCTTCTGGCATCAACAAATGGTTCCATGTCCATGGCTGCGTACCATTTTGTTTCTCTGGATGCAGTGTATTGTACTGTCGTCTTGTGCCTTATGGCTTTTATTTGACACTTCTGCAATTAATGCTATATAAAAGCTTTTTTTGGGCTCTGACTCTTGTGCCTACCTCAGAACACTCTATTGGAAATGCAGCTCTGACATTGTCAGATTGGCTGATTTTTTTTTTTCTTCTTCCATTAAACAAAAGAGGCTTTGTTCTGATGTCAGGCTGCACCGGCCTTTTCCTTTTCTATTTATTTTGTTTGCTTGTTTTCCTGAGGTTCATTGAAATCCCTTTGCCAAAAGGTTTTGCCTGACAAATATTTACATAAACAAAAAAAATATTCTCAATGAAGGAAAGTGTAATTTAAGTTTTTATTGCACTTTTTTTTCCTGGAAGATAATTTCAGCTTATAAGTTTCTTTGGTTTTTAGCAAAAAAATATACTACTTGTTGCGTTATTAAAATCCATGAGAGCTGTTTGGATGAAATCCCAGCACATTGTCAGCAAAACTGTAAATATTCTAGGCACATGTGATATTACATTTGCTTCTTATGCTTATTCATACTGCTTTGTTTATTATCATATTACCAAAAAAGAGCATTATTTGTAGAAGTCAGTTGCTGTTTATTAGGAAATTTTAAGGACTGTAGTTGTACAGATTATTTTCCTTACATTTGTTTTAGGTTAAGGTGTTCATTTCTGTTCTGGATTATTAGACCAGATTACTTTTATCCTAAGCAGCAACTGCCAAACAGAATTAATTGGTTTAAGTAAACTTATCTTCTGTCTGTGCTAAGTAAGTTCATTTCACTAGTCAAAATATTTACCAAAAAGACCACTAAACTAAAACAAGACAAAAAACCCCCCACCATAGCCAGTAGTTTTGACATTACAGTTTGGATCTGAGAACTGAATTTTGTTAGTTCTTTTCTTAGCTGAGGAGTAGGTGAAAGTATATGTGAGCTGCATTTAGTTCCTGGCAATTTGTTGTTGATGCTCGAGATGAGAATTTGGTTTGACCCTTTTGTGCATCAATAAGAAGAATTCAGCACCACAGCTGAACCAAATGACGTAAGAGGTTCCATCCACTTCCTGACTGCCATTAATTGTGTTGGTACTGTAACATTAAAGATGACAATGTGATGAGCTCTGTAATACCCAGTTGATTTGGGGTTCTAAGTACTTTGTGAAATCTAGATAATGTTTTGCTCTCAGTTACTTTCAATGCTCCTGCATGCCTGGTTATTACTGAGTTATTTTAGGTGTAGGATCTCCCTTAAGGACTCACATCTCATTGAGCTCAACTAGGGTTTGTGAGTTCCTTAAATCTAAATGAGTCTTAAAACAGATCTTAAGGAATTTTTGAAAATGTTATGCAGAAGATTCACTTAAAGAAACTCTAACAAACAAAACCCCAAATGAGATAGAGGACATGGATTTGTTAAGGAATCTCTGCTGTTGAAGCATTGCTTTTAGTGTTTTTCTGCCACCTACACTGATGACACCAGCTTTCTCTTTCCTCAACAGACAATTGAAAACCATGACACCTTGCAGAAATTCAAGACTCAAGGTATTTGTACCACTTCTTAGTGGTTCCTTCCATGCTAGATTTTTTATTCTTCACTTTGCTTTCACCATCACAGTGCTGTTTTATGTCACAGGACTTGCATCTCCATTATTTCTTACCTGCTCCATAGCTTGATCTTACCTGTGGTAAGAACTGAGACAGCCCTGTTAGTTCCTGGTATTTTCAGTTGTGTCTTGATTTGGACCATGGTAACAGCATTGCACTCAAGGTAGTAATAAATTATTGTTTCAAGATGCCAGCTTCTGTAATTAAGGAACTGCAGTGCTCTGGAGAAATTTCTAGTAAGTGGCTTTACTTCCTAAATTAAAACTGATTCTTAGAGTAGGACACTGAATCTAGAAATGACCATGTTACTATATTTCAGGGCAGATAAGTGGTTTGTATAATGGCAGCTTTTGAGAGCGCATCACTTGAAAAGGTGTGTTCACACTTGCCAAAATGATTATTTTACAAGATAATTCTTTCTAATCCTATTCTGAGTTAATTTCCACCATCTTCCCTGATAGGTAAAAATAATCCCCGCTTTTGACCTTCTCACTGGATTTTGGTAGGAGAACTTGTGTGGAAAGAGGTTTGACCTTTGAAGTGCACAAGTGTCCCCCTTTAAGATCAGGACCTGATCAGACAGCAGAAGCTATGTAGCAGAGACAAACTACAGGAAGCAGTACAGACATTGTAGCTGCTGTGTAGAAGTACTGGAGCCAGTCCTTTTTATTATTATTTATTTACATAATTATTAATTGTATTTCAGTTAATCTTTTGTAAATGCATGTAAGCAATCAACCTTTCCTCTAGATTTAGTACTGCAGCTTTTTCAATGTGTGGAGATCACTTTCCAGTCTAGGACATTCCTGCTGTATCTTCTCTATGAATTTTGGCAGCCCTACTCATTTTTCAGAAGCTCTGACCAATTCTGAAAGTCTATGCAGTGAATTGAAGTTGTAATCCTGCTGCACACATGTAATGCTTCTGGTCTTTGTCCTTTTTGGAGGTACTTCAACTGAGTCCCTTTGTGATGATGTTGTATCTGTCCTCACTGTGCTCTGTGAGAAGCTCCAGGCTGTCATAAAGTGAGTTTTTTCCGTTTATAATTTGAATTTATTACCTGGAAATTGAGAGTATCACTCATAAATGTGATTGTACTGCTATAGTTTGAGGATTATGTAGCAAAACTGTACTTGAATGAAGTGTTTATCAGAGGAAGTATTGTTCACAATGCATTAATTTAATCATCACTTGGGATAAGAAGCTAATTTACCTTCTCTGTGCACTCTTTGTCTTTAAAGAGCTTCTAGTAAATCTCATCTATAAGTAACTCTTATACAGCAGCCAACTACTTGTCAAAGGAGAACTTTTCTGGCTTGAAAGCAATAGTTGTAGAGAGAAAAACAATCACAAGGGACATGGTAAAACCTAACAGAAACATTTATTATGCAGAATGTATTAATATGACCTTCTTAGAAAGGCAACATTTATCCAGTTGAAATAATTTGTGTTACCAAAACATTTCATTAATTTAGGTATATCATACACTACCTACTTGGAAATGCATGAACCTGACTTTTAAAATCCAGTTATTATGGAAAATAAGAGGGTGTGGCACTGTGATAAAATACTGGATGCTCTTGTTGGCCAGCACTGTAACAGTGAATAATTACTCTTGAGTTAAAAATTACTTCATGTGGTGTTCTAGCATGGCTCGACTGTGTGTTAAGAAATGAGCTGAAGAAAAGCCTTAAGTGATAGAGAGGTGACACACTATCCAAAAGCAACGCAAAGACTATACAGCAATTATTTAAAACCTAGAAATGTGGCAATCTGGAAATACGTCAAAAGTTTGAAGTAAAAGCAAGTCCTTGCTTGTCAATATTGTTTCTATCAGTAAAATAAGATTTAACTTGCTTCCACTGCCAGTTGCAAATCACCTGAGTGGTAGCAAAAAAAGCCAATCTGAAACTATTTTAAATCTAGTGTAATGCCACCTCTTTGGTTGCATTGTATGTCTCTGAAAGTAGCTTGTAATGAAATCAGGTAAATCGGAGAAATACAGAACAAACTTGCATGTGTACTTCCTTTTATATATTCTACCTTTGTCTGGAGGTCTAACAAAGGAAATACCAGAGCTTAGGAAATATCAGAGCCGAAGACAGCATAGACATCTTTTTGTGCAGTTCTTCTATAGACTTTCCTCCCATAAATGTATCTAATTACAGCAAGATTTGAGTGAGAAGATTGCCTTATGGAGCATTATTTAATCAGTGTCAGAATTTGGGAAAACAAAACCAGATTTCTAAAAATTCAAAGGGAACATTGAAATTTTTTGGTTGCATGCATAGTTATAGGACAGTAAGAAAAGATCTTCAAAAGTTGTATCTAACAATAGCAAATGGCAAAACAGATGAAAAATTAAATCTTTGTATCAAATTTTGCTGACATCTGAAGCTATATACAGCTATCATCTGATAAATATTGTCCATCAAATGATAACAACTTTGAATTACTGGTTATGAAGTATTAAAACTAAACTACATGACAGGATCTCTCAAAATCACTGAAAGTCTTTTAAAAATTATCTGCAATCTCAGCTCCCTGTAAAGCTGTACTGAATTAGGACAGACTGAGGCATGCTGTAGATCAAGTACAATAAGTAATTCAGAGGACTTAAAAATACTCACTGAGCTATGATGTACTTCATGCTTGTAATTATGTACCTAGACTGTTAGGATCTCTACTTATATGCAAAGCATAATGAAGTTTTCTGGTTAAATATGAGGAAAATAAATTTAATTAGAATGGCTTGTTGAGGAACTAACTCCATGAATGAGAAGCCTTTATTTCTTTCAAGGACGATTTTGGTGTCTTCTTCGAAACACTTTATTGATGGCAACATAAGCTTCTAACCCTCAGGTCAGTGAAGGGAGGTTTTAGTATTCCCATTCTAATTTCATAATCTGAAGATTATGTTAATTCCTCATTCTAAATTTCAGATTGACTAGAACTTCGTTTCAAGGAGTCACAGCTATGAGTGACAAGGAAGAGTTGGGTGGGTTGAAGTTTTTACTTGGGATGACTCGTGACTTTGGTGACTCTGGCATATGTGGCAGCAGTGATATAAACACAACAGCCATGCTGAGAGTTGCAGGAGTGCAGTAATCATTTCTGACCTGCAGGAAAACAATTTGGTAGTAAGAGGCACCAGAGTAATCAGGATTGCGAGGATGCCCTGTGCATGCCTATGCAAGCCTCAACTGCAAGATCTCAACGATCTGCATTAAGACATAATTGTAAGAAAAGCCATTGGGAAAGGAAGCAATTTTATCTGGAACATGTGTATCTTTCAAGATAGGTGTGGACCACTGTGAGGAAGAGGCTGTCTCCTCTAAAATACATAACCAAC
The DNA here is from genome assembly GCA_013389865.1 of Piaya cayana. Lineage (NCBI taxonomy): Eukaryota > Metazoa > Chordata > Aves > Cuculiformes > Coccyzidae > Piaya > Piaya cayana. Next base: position 91,342 of record WAAB01013995.1, on the reverse strand, counting down.
CAGGAGCTTTAAACCCTCCACAGCAGAGTTAGAAATCTAGCTCCAGTCCTCAGGATTCACTGTTTTTTGCATAGCATGTGAAATAGGTGTTGTTCTACTTGGGTGAAAATTCATCTATGTGAATAAAAAAGAATTCAGACAGTGACAGAAGAGGAGACATTTCTCATTCCTTAATTTTGGATAAATCCATTATTTTCAGTTTCCTTTACCTACCATCATATCATCAGAAAACACATTCCTTCAGCTCTCATCTTGGACCAAAAAAAGAATAATTAAATCCTAGTCTCTTTATGAATGAAAACCAGAATCTGACATGGGGAACTCCTTTCATAATGCAGACTTCAGCCTTGCTTGTCTCCTGCAACTAGTTCTGACAGTAGGTACAAGCATACCATACATTACAATTCCAGGTGTCCGCAGGATGTTTCACGTTTTTTCTCATGAAGCTCACCTTGTATTTACGGTTTTGATGGAGTAACTGGCAAAACTCTGAAAGGTAGACATGTCATCGTGCAACTTTCAGCCTGTAGACATTGACTTCTGCCCATTGTGATTGTCACCAGGAAAACAAAAAAATAACCAGAACAGCCTAAAAGCTCTTCAGATTGCCTGAGGAAAAACTCTTGAATAGTCTAAACTCTTCTGGTTTTCTCCTTTTTCTGTCTTTAAAGGTTCCTCCCTCCTTTAGATTGAATTTGAATAATTATTTCTGTTTTCTTTTTCCTCTCCCCCTCCCCAGATTTTTTTTTTATTCCTCATTCTGAAGTTTGATGAATTAAATCAGGGGTTTTTTTGTTACTTACAAAAAATAGTAGATGTCTGCCTGTGTTCAGTACAAAATAAATGGAATGGTAAAAATTATCATATCATTGTAAATCCAAAGAAAGAAGCAAAATAAATCACCGCTGTAAAATGAAGCATAATTTTCAAATGAACTAATGCAGTTATTTTAGAAAGCGAAATAATCTTTATTTTACTGTGACATGAATGGCATCTTTTCTCTTTGCTAGTGACAGTCGGCAACTTCAGCTTCTTTACTTAGAGTGCATCCTCTCCATGTTAAACAGCTCCTCTCCCAGCATGCACCAGCACAAAGGATTCACTGACCTAATATGGTGAGTACACTTGAAGACTAATGGAAATAATTCAGTTTGTAAGTATAAAATTATATTCTCCCATAGCCATGCAAGCAAACCTGTAATTAAATTCCCAGGCATGAGCAGAGCTCACTGTTAACCTACTATCAATTCATTCTGTGCCTTGTATAAGATTGTTTAGGACTTCATGCTCAGCTAGCACATTAAATCCCTGTAGCTAAATGGTCTTCCTGGTGCTTCCATTTTATCAAGAATACACTTTAATACACTTCACCAGAAAGGCTTGATGACTTTAGTGTTAACATCTGCCTCTTAACTGTTTGGTGCCATCACCTCGGAGCACCTGAAATAGTCCTTTTCTTTGTCTTTTCTTGCAATGGAGCTTTTTATTTAATAGCACATGGATGATCGAGTCATTGTAGTAATGCAAGGATGTAACTTATATTCAGTTCTTTGCAGTCCACGTCTATGCTGTGATCTTGGTAGGTGATTGTGTTAAGAAGATAGATGTGACTGTTATTGGTGAATGATTTTTTTGTGCTTTTACCCTGTAGTTTTTGTAATGGAAGTGTTTAACTTGGGCTTAGTTCTAAGAACGCAACAGGTAGAGGCACCCAAAACTTCATATGCTGTCCCAGGAGTATTAGTGGTTGCTGGACTGGCATGTCTTCAGGTTGATAGCATTTGGCAGTATTGCATGGGGATGCTGTGCTGAGGCCTGTGGGAGCTTTAATGTAAGAGCAGAATCCACTTTTTCATGGCAAGCACATTTCAGAAGTTTCTGCTCTTGAATTTCACCCAACCCTTTGTTTATGCTGATGTGACTGTGCGACCATCCTATAAGCAAGGTCACTGAATCTCGGTTAAAACACTTCTTGTTTTATTTTAAGTTTACCTTGTTTTAATGATGCAGCTTACACTGCAAATCTACAGGTGTTTGTATTTGTAACTGTGTATCATAAAGGGAAGCCATCAGGTACAGGAGTTCTTGTCTTCCTTTCTGTCCTCTAGCTACACACTTAAGATGAATGTTGGAAAAAAAGATCCATTGGGAAGGAATGAAATAGTTTAAACTGCAAAGATATTTCTTAATATATAGTAGTATAAGTACACACTAATCCATCATCTCTCTAGTGAGATTGTGAACCAGACTGAAAATTGTACTTGTTCTTCAGGGAGCTGTTGTCTGCACGCACACAACTTACTTTCTGGCTGACACTTCGTAGCCCATTTTCAGTAGAAGGTAAAGAAGGGAGCAGACAGAGATTTAACTCTGTGTTCTTTGACAGTGTTCTCCATAGTTTGATAGAGAAGCCCTTAAGGGGAGTAAGTTGGGGGTGGAATATGTTGCTGCTGCAACCACTGATTAAGCCAGCTTTGGGGTAGGCGCATGTCTTAAACAGTGAATTGATATGTTCTGAGGTGGATCTGATTGGAGAAAGAAATGGAATAAGCAGGCTCAGTAATTTTTTGATATGTGATTAAGAGCTGTTTTTCTTTGTCTGACTTTAGGAGGCTGAACTGTTGTAGCAAGCATGTTAAGAAAAGCAATAATAGTTCTGGGCGGCGTAAAAACCTTGAGAAAAGATGTACTTACCTATGAGTGTGTGTTACTTTTTATGCTGAATTGACTTGTTATTGGGTGCTTGCTCTAGACACCACCTTGTGCTTCTGAGTCATGTGGGTTATAATCAGGTTTGGGGCTGCATTCTTGTGCAGCACTTGGGTTTTTAATTGAGGGTCTTGCAGACTGAAGTAAAATGTCAAGTGAGCGAGTGCAAAGTTCAAATAACAGCTAATGGAACAAAGTGCTGAGTTTGTTTTGGCTCTGGTTCCACAGAAGAGTGAACTGCTTGTGTGGAAACACTTAACTTGAGTGTTCATGAAATAAAACAGTTGAAGGGAAGACAGGTTTTTTAATGTGCAATGGCTTATGAGGAGTTACAGTGCATCCTTTGAATTACTGTGGAGGGCTTCAATTATGTTCTCAAAAGCCAGCAAAACAGAGGTTCACAACTAAGGGTGCTTACTTAAAAACGTGCATGTGCAGCTCAGCGATGGAACATCAGGCCTTCTAGTTATCATAGAGGTTTTTTTTGGTCAGGTTTTTTTAAAGCTCCCAAGTTGGATGGAAGAAGAAACACTTGGCAGTACAAAAATAGAATTGCTACCTTGTGATAGGTTGCTACCAGTGGAAGATACAGGTGTGCTGTTCTGTGAAGGGCAGCACTGTGCAGCAACATGAACTTGCAAAATCAGTACTGTGTTTATAAAGCACCTAAAGGTATTTCCATATGTACTAGTATGCTGATCCTTGGGAGGTGAAAAAAGCCTGGCATAATTTGTTATTCTATTTAACCACTGCTGTTAGCTGGTCGTTAAAACAAGAGTATGTATCACATTTAACTGTGGGCTATTCTCAATCTGTTGCTGTGAGATTATTTTTTACATTTACCATCTGCTGCTTTTCTCTTTTCCTCAGGAAGCAACTGTGTCCAGCCCTAGTAGTAATCCTGGGGAATCCAATCCATGACAAAACTATCACCTCTGCCCACAGCAGCATCTGCCTTGAGGCTGATTTGCCTTCCTCAGGGATCTCTGATCATGGACGGGGTTCAGGTTGTTCCTCAACAGCACCTGCCCTCAGTGGGCCTGTTGCACGGACCATTTATTATATTGCAGCAGAACTGGTTCGACTGGTGGGGTCAGTGGAATCCATGAAGCCCGTGCTTCAGTCTCTCTATCACCGGATATTGCTTTACCCACCACCTCAGCACCGAGTAGAAGCTATCAAAATTATGAAAGAGGTAGGATGATCACATGTGCAAATCCAGGCCCATAAAGCATATAATATATTTATTATTATAACAGTAAATATTGCTGATACGTGTGTACCAGTCCATTCCATACCTTAGCAGCAGAGGTGCTTGAAATCAGTCTTTCTGAGCAGTGCTGTTGAATCAAAGCCACTCTGACAAATATTTTTAGTTTTGCAAAGCTGTAATAGCTATATTTGTCTCCATAATGCAAGCTGCTATGGCAACTGCATCAGTGTTCATGCTGTGTTACTGCATGGAGCAGATCCTATCCCTGAGTCATGATTGCTCTTTTGGGAAAGACACAGTATGCTGATACAGTTCTCAATTTCTTTGGCATTTTTCCCTGCTCTCTGTTCTTGCTAGAAGGAGACACTCATCCTTGCAGTGTAGTATTCAAAGCATTAAGGTGAATATTGATTATGTGCCAGCTTTTTGAAAATGAAATTTTGAAAACACTACTAGAAACTGGAGCACCGGGAGACTGAGCAGCAGCTGAAGTCACGGACTCTTCCATTTCACATGTGTGACTTCCTTCTCATGTCATAGAACACAAGGCAACCTATCTGATTTGTAGCAACAGTGGAGTCTGTTAGAGAACTTTTGTTCTACCTTGTGCATGCCTAGGGTTTTCTGTATCTGAAGATCTCTCCTAATGCCTCGTAGCCACCCACTGGGTTGTTGTTTGAACTAACAGTCACCCTGGCACTTGCTTTCCTCTAATTTTCAACAATAGTAAGATGACAGCTGAAGTTTTAGGAAAAGCTCAGTTTAATGTTTTTTTCCTGCAGGACATATCTGTTGCCTCTTTCTGCTTATTAATATGGGCTTCTTGTATTTCCTGGTGGACTTTAACAGGATGCCACCTAGCAGGTCGAGTCAAAAGGAATCACTTTGCCTATTTTTACATGACTATCATTTTGTAAGTGCATGACTGAAGAGAAAGCCCCCATTTGGTATATAATATAATCCAAGATGCTTGTCCTGTATTTAGTCATAAAGGTTGTCTTGTGGGCAGTATCAGCTGAAAAATATTCAGTTAAAAATAAAGCACTGGAGAACATTCTGAACATTCTTGTTGGATATTCTGCCCTTTTTATTTGCTTTTCTGCCTTTAAGAAGAGGAAAGGTAGCTTTAAGTATAACACAAGTGTGCCGTTTTCCTTTGCTGTGAGAAATTATAGTACTGCTACCTTGTGTTGCAGGGCTCAGTAGAACTATGACTCATTTATTGTGTTTAAATAATGCTTAGATAATTCTCTAGTAACTTCTTGTTTCCTTTCCCTTCAGATACTCGGCAGTCCTCAGAGACTTTGTGATTTGGCAGGGCCCTGCTCTTCTGAGTCAGAGTCCAGGAAGAGGTCTATTTCTAAAAGGAAGTCCCATCTGGATCTTCTCAAGCTGTATGCTTTGTTTCCTTCTCTAGCCTTTTCTCTCTTAAACCTACATACACGGGACACTTAAATAGTTGTATCTTCAAAAGCATACCTATATATGAACCAGGATACCTCCATGATTAAATAAGCTGTAGAAATGGAAGAGGGGTAAAAGCTCATACTGGTTTCTTGGCAGTCTGGGCCTGTTTTTAGAGGCATAGGTAACTACCTTGTGAAGTTAGTCAAAATACCCAACTGTTTTGGTTTACAGATGGAAATCTTTGGGTTTGGGTCCTGAACCTTACAATGAAACTATTGTGCTTATTTAGAGGCACATTTCCAAGATCATAGAATCATAGAATCACCAGGCTGGAAGAGACCCATCAGATCATCGAGTCCAACCATTCCTATCAAAAACTAAACCATGCCCCTCAGCACCTCGTCTACCCGTGCCTTAAACACCTCCAGGGAAGGTGAAGCAACCACCTCCCTGGGCAGCCTGTTCCAATGCCCAATGATCCTTTCTGTGAAAAATTTTTTCCTAATGTCCAGCCTAAATCTCCCCTAGCAGAGCTTGAGGCCATTCCCTCTTGTCCTGTCCCGTCACTTGGGAGAAGAGGCCAGCTCTCTCCTCTCCAGAACCTCATTTCAGGTAGTTGTAGAGAGCAATGAGGTCTCCCCTCAGCCTCCTCTTCTTCAGGCTAAACAACCCCAGCTCTCTCAGCTGTTCCTCATAAGGCCTGTTCTCCAGCCNTAGGGTTGTTGTGCCCCAAGTGCAGGACCCGGCATTTGGCCTTGTTAAACCTCATGCCATTGGTCTCAGCCCAGCTGTCCAGCCTGTTTAGATCCCTTTTTAGAGCCTCCCTACCCTCCAGCAGATCGACACTTCCACCCAGCTTAGTGTCGTCTGCAAACTTGCTAAGGGTGCACTCAATGCCTTCATCCAGGTCATTGATGAAGACATTGAACAGGGCTGGACCCAGCACTGAGCCCTGGGGAACCCCACTTGTAACTGATCTCCAGCTGGATTTAACGCCATTTACCACCACTCTGGGCCCGGCCATCCAACCAGTTTTCTACCCAGGAGAGTGTGTGCCTGTCCAGGCCAGAGTCTGACAGTTTCCGTAGAAGAATGCTGTGAGAAAGATGAAGTGAAAGGAGGTAACTGAAAGTTTAAACATTGTAGAATCACAAAATCACTAGGTTGGAAAAGACCCGCTGGATCATCAAATGTAGATTGAGGAAGAAGGTTGCTGGGTTCTTACAAAGATAATATCTTGTAGCTAAGATAATTTTCAGAGCAGAGATGGTTTTAAATTTAGCTTCAGTTGTGTGTTGAGGGTTTTTTTTAGTGTAAGTGCTTTACTATAAAGGAAAACATGCTGTACATGCTGGTACAAATGCATGATAACTGTTTCCCTGGTTGGCACTCCCTTTACAGAATGGCTATGTCCACTTGAGAGGCTTAATAATTTGTTCTAATACAAGTTGTCTTGTGTGATACTTTCACTTCTTTTTTTCCTGGTTATGGAGAGATGGTGTTGGGTAATAGTGACATGTGCTTGCTATATTTGCTGCATCACTTAAATAAAATCTGTTTTAATTGTAGTATCATGGATGGGATGACAGAAGCGTGCATCAAAGGTGGTATTGAAGCTTGTTATGCATCAGTGTCCTGTGTCTATGCCCTGCTTGGAGCATTAGATGAGCTCAGCCAAGGGAGGGGTCTTAGTGAAGAGCAGATCCAGCTGCTGCTTTCACGTTCAGAAGAACTGAAGGATGGGACTGAGACAAGCAGAGACTCCATGGAGATCAATGAGGCTGACTTTAGGTGGCAAAGGCGCATCTTGTCCTCAGAAAATCCTGCCTGGGAATCAGGAAATGAGAAGAGTCCTGATATTAGCATTAGCGTTACCACAGACACTGGTCAGACCACTTTGGAAGGGGATATGGGACAGACAACACCAGAGGATAATCCAGAAAGTCAAAAAAACTCACTGCCATCTCCAGCTGTACACGAAAGCAAAGAGATTCACTATAGAGAACCAGAGTCAGAAACCATTGACCAGCCAGATGTCATTCAGAGAAGCCACACCATAGTCTATCCGGATATAACTAACTTCTTGTCAGTTGATTGCAAGACCCGGTCCTATGGATCCAGATACAGTGAAAGTAACTTCAGTGTAGATGACCAGGACCTTTCTAGGACCGAATTTGATTCATGTGATCAGTATTCCATGGCAGCAGAGAAGGATTCGGGCAGGTCAGATGTCTCAGACATAGGCTCTGACAATTGCTCCCTGGCTGACGAGGAGCAGACACCACGGGATTGTCCAGGTCACAGGTCCTTACGTACTGCTGCTCTCTCTCTGAAATTGCTGAAAACCCAAGAAGCAGACCAGCACAGTGCACGGCTGTTTGTCCAGTCACTTGAAGCCCTTCTTCCTCGGCTTATAGCTCTTCCCAGCGTAGAGGAAGTGGATGGAGCACTTCAGAGCTTCTCTTCAACCTTCTGCTCAGGTTTGCAAACAAATATTTATTGTCTAACCAGCACGCACACTGTGATAGCAGTATACATGGGTTCTCTTTTAGGATTTTGTTTTCAGAGACCGTATGCAGAATAAGGAGGTTTGTGCTTTACAAAGCACATTACTCCACAGCAACACACTTCATTTAGGGCAAAGCAAGTTGAAAATGCAGGCACTGATTCAAAGGGAGGTTATTCCATTGACTCTTAACAGGCTCTGGATTATGTCCTCAGTCAGCAGAGAAATCAAATTTTCTGAAGTAAGATATCTATTCACAGATTTGTGAAGATCTTTTGAGAGGGTTTGCATATATGGGGAGGACCATCACATGTTTTGGAAGAGGTTTAAGTAGCTTAGTACATAACAGCATTACTATTAGTAATGCAGACCTCACAAAGAAGGTGATAAAAATACCACAACAATAAGCTCTGGAAAGGGTAAGAAAAGAGAAACAACTCTCTTTTTCATCATTCTTTTGTTTTCCTTAGTACTGCTATCTATCATGACAGGAATTGCAAAATTCAAAAGCCCAGACCAAGTGCAAAACAGCTGAAGGTCTTTTATTTTAAGAGATGAAATGCCTACACTTCTTTCAGGATTAGAAACTTTGGGATCATATCTTGGTCAAACAAACAAAAAAGCCATGCAAAGGCTGATTATTTCTGTTGATAGTATACTTAGAATGTATATAAATATATATATTTTTAGAAGTTTTCCTTTTTCCTGACAATTGCCAAAATGAAAAATATAAAAATTGTTAAAATATATTTTTCTCTTTCTTTAGCTTAATTTACCACAATTGCCTTTCCTATTGCTCCTCCCCTAATCATTGCTTCATTCATTTGTGCTCTCTCACACAAATTAAACTCATATAGAGTCAGAAGGGAGGTCTTCTTTCAGCATAATTTAGATATGAAGCTGGGTGAATAAGCTGATATTTCTGACACCCTGTTTAAATGCTGCCCAAATAAGCCTTCACTCAGGAAAATTGTGTTTCTTAAGAAACATTGACTATGTAATATCACAGAATATAGATGTCTTAAAGGGGACACTAATATAACTTACACTCCCAAATGAGATGCTCAATAGCATCCTTTCTGTCACAAGGGATTTCTTTTTCCTGAAAAAAGAGTGATCGCGAGGTTGTGCCGAAAGACCAAGACTAGAAATCTAGCTCGGACCTTTGTGCACCTGTCCCCTCGTGCATGAGTAAACCAGTTCTTTACTCTTGTCTGTCAGATCCCTCTAGAACACTTTAATACATTGGAAGAGGTAGACCTAGCAGACTTCTAGATTTTAAGTCTAAACTTGGCTATTGTCGTTCAGTATAAAAAGTGAGAAAGATAGAAGAACATAACTCAATTTCTGCATTAAGTCTCTGTTTCTGGTTTGTACATCTCTCTTAAAAAGATACATAGTTTTGGACTCAGACTGTTGACTTGAGGAAGACCTTTCACTTGAGAAAGCCACCTCCAATGCTAAATCTGTAGTTAAAAATGTATATAATGTTTCCAGTCTGATTTGGTGAAGTGTTCTTAGAAGATGCCACTCAGTAAGAAGTCATGGACAAATACAGTAGCAAGTTGCTGTATTAATATAGCTTGGAACAGGTATCCTGGTGTTTTCATAGAGCTGTGGCTGTTAGAGTCATAATTTTATGCTCTTACAAGATCTGTGTAAATCATGGAATGAGACTCAATCTGGCTGAAACAGACCTTTAACTTGTATCTCAGACCTTAAGCAGAAGTCCATCAGTCCTACTGAGGTGAGGACTTTCGTTCTGGCATAGGTGAGAGGCATGAGTTTGAAGACCTGTGGAAAGATTTACTGAAGTTGAAACATATGTCAAGGGGTGTGAACTCCTCCTGGCAAGGTTCTGAAACACTAGTCTGAACTGCCTCTATAGGCAGCATTTGAGTCCTTACTTCAGTAGTCTTTTATAAGCACTAGTAATTCAAGGCACAAATTAGGTGATCAAGTTAGAGGAACTGGTCCTATTCATTGTATGTACAACATATATTAATGTATAATTCCTGAAGAATACATTAGGAAATATGAGTATTGGTTAAATTCAAATTGAGAAGAGAGATGCAGTTCTGAGACCAGCCAGTAGAGATACAGTGGTTTTGTGTTTCTGAGAGACCTTATGCAACTACTGTTTCATTTTTCAATTTTTCTTACCCTTTGGGTGAAAAATACATTAGCTACAATTTAGTAGTCTTTTCTATAATCTATGTCTTTAGTATTACGTTTCGTAGGATTGAAAAGCAATGAAAGGAGGTAGGAACTTGAAGCACTGAGATGGGAGTATAAGCATGGAAAAAAGTGAACTTAGCTAAGTAGCGTTATGGTGAAATTAAGATTTGGAAGGCAGTTGGTTGAAAGCCCTCCAAATCTACAGTTTTCATCTTTCCTTAGAAAGTACTCTTGTTGCTAGATAAACCAATGCCAAAAAAATCCTTAATGACACTGGAGTGTGTCATCTATCTTAAAATATACTGAATTATCTAAAAATTCTCAAAGTTGTCTTGACTTGCACAAAATAGTAACTTTTGCATTTTTTAAGACTTCCTTTTACCTGACCAATTAAAATGAACTCTGTTAAGACAATGTGCTAACTTCATCATTTATTACAGGTGGCAGTTTTTTATAATTAAAATTTATGAACAGTATTCTCATAATTCATATATAACAGTTCTCATGAACTGTGGTGTCAAGGCATTAATTGTAAAAATTGTGTGCTACTGTATGAATAATCATAATGAACATTTTTAGCACCTCTTTTCAGTTTTGATTCCATACTTTTTAGCAGCAAGGTTTTTATGTTAAGCATCATTCCAAGTTTACGCATTAGCTAATTTTCTGCTTTTGCAATCCAAGCATCTCTCAAATGTAGTTTGTTTTCCCATATTTTAGAAGAAATTAGGGACCATATTTTTCCCAAACACTTTTGGGGGCATATCCAATATGTAGTAGCCATTTTTTATGTGCAGTTATGTAACTTTATTTTTTAATTGTAGTTTTATAGGAGGTTGTACAATCTTTTTGATATTTTAATGCAAAACAAAGGAGTGAGGTGTATTCTTTTACGTACCTCTTTGCCTTGAGGTTTTTATTACTCCAGCAGATTATAGTCATCCCCAAGATACATATTTAAGAGAGAGATGGCATCAAATCAATATATTCTAGCTGCATCAATATCATGATCTTTCATCTAACAAAGTTAAAACGCATCTTTGCCTTCAGTGATGGAGGAGTCAGTGGTGCTACTCACAGGATACTTTCAAGCACATGGTTGCAGTTTTGGTACCAAGTAAATATTCTTTATTAGGTTTCACCACAAGGAATCTACCCCAAGCACACGCCAGCTCACATGGATATGGTGTGTGGCCAGTCTTATCACTCCTCTTCCACAAAGGTTGCTCCCTTGAACAGCTATTCATTTTTTAGACCCACCCTGGAACAGTTACTCTCTTTCTAAATCCGCCCTCAAACAGTTACTCACCTTATCCACGCCCCCAAAGTGACGACAGTGGAAAGTCCGAGAAGGCAGCAGCACAGAGCTTTCAAACCCTCACGAGGCAAGAAAAACGTTTGCTTCTTTTCTGTGTGTGCAATTTTTTTTTAATGTTAATGATTTGTTGTATTTTGTCTAAGAAGAGGCATGAGCTTTATGGTGGGAGGAATATGTTCACAGTAAACCACTGCAGCAGTTAACAAATTACCCAGCTTTGTTTCATCACATAACTAACCTTGGAAGCTGTTTTTTTGTTTCATTTCAAACCTCCCTCTAGAATAAAGCTTACTCTATCACCCCTAATTGGCATTGTATGAATGGATTTCACAGTTGATGTGAAAACCATGAAATATTGTGGGTCTTGTACAGGGGGATTGATGTTGGGTTTTTTTCATGGATCAAACCATAGATCATTGGGATTCAATTAGGTATTACTTATACTTGATATATGCTTTTTTTTATCAGTAGGTCAACTAACTTAGGCGAAAATGTATGTGCCATCTATTTTACCTGGGAAAAAAGATTGTGCCACTGGGCATGGTTGTGGAGTGTTGTTTTCATACAAATATTGTATGAAATAATGAGTGCTTACAGATCTAACAGAGCTGCAAGTGCTCAGCTGTCTAGAAACCAGGTCTTCTATGAACTAAACGGGACTTGGATTTGTAATGAGTTCCAGCCAGGTTGGCCCCAATATTTGTCCACACATCTCTAGGCCATGGAGAGAATGGTGGTTACAGCCTGATCCTGCAAGGTACAGAGCACTCCAGTCCCTATCCAACAACTCACTTAGCTAAGAAAGAGTTGGGGGTGGGAGGGTGGGCATTATTAAATGGATTGTCACCCTTATCAGCACCATTTGTTGTAACGTATGCTCAGTTCTTTATCCAGGCTTTGCCTCCGCCAGCTCCAAACTCTCCTTTCCAGTTGTCATTGCAGATGCACCCTGCCCTTTGCTTTGTACCTGGCAGTCATCCCAATGAATGCTGGTACACCTTGTGTATTTCAAATTAAGCATGTTGATTTGCTGGACTGTGACTGGAGTGTTCAGTTTGCCATGCAGCACTGCATTCTAGATGGACTACTTATTTTTCTATTCCCTATTTTAGTACATTTAGTAGAAATTAATTTCTACTGATGATTCATTAACTGTTCTAGCGATCTGTTGCTGCTGAAATGCTGGGGTTAGTTTCTGGTTATTTTTTTTTCCAGGCAAAACTGTAAAATGTGAAAGCTCACATGGTGTTTTTGTTAGGTATGATGCACTCACCAGGATTTGAGGGAAACCTAAGTTTTGGCTTCCAAACTCTGATGAATGCAGACAGTCTATACATGGTCTCACATTACAGTCTGCTGCTCAACCTAAAACTGGCCAACTCTGATTACTACAGGAAGAAGCCTGCCCAAGCCCCCATGTTGCTGGTGAGTTGGGGAATGTGGGAAAACTGTTACAGAAAGAAAATGTCTTTTTTCGTTTCACATGAAACAGCCTACACAAGGCTTTCAGACTTCTTGTTAAGTGAAGAAATAATAATTGCAAATGAAGCGTTCTCCAAGTTGCTTATGAATCTTGCATGATAAATGTCATTCATCTGTATTATACAGCTTCTCTGTAATTCAGGGATGAATGAATGCTTCTTACTTTATTATCATTAAAGTAGCAGTGATTTTGATGAACAGATTAGCATCATGTGATGCACCAAGTGTTGTTTGTGCACATTATCAAGGGACATAATCTTCATCTTGAAACTTCTTTTGAGTATAATGACAAACTTCTTGCTTAATACTTGATTTGTATTTATGTAGGTGAAGACATGAGTAATTAGAGTGAAAAATAATAAAGTTTTCATAATATGAACAGATGATTTTTGTGGCATCTGAGATTCCTTAGCTTCTTGAGCTTTTTAAAAAAAATTTTGAAGGCTGCAGGATCTATAAAACATGAATCTATTCATCTATAACTTGCTCAAGAAATGTTTCATATATTGTTTCTTCCTAAAAAAATTCAGTGGTATATGGAAGAAAAAAATTAAAACCAAAAAGATTCTGACAAAATAGACCATTATTGCTGAGCTTCTTAAGCACTTAAATTCTAGAAGACTTCAAGAATAAGTGGGTTTTAACATTATCATCAGTTTTAGAGTGTTCTTCAGCAGCTGTGAGAGAAAATCTGTGACTTGGAACTGTAGGGACTAGTCTAAACATGACCTAAGTATTGTTGAAAGTAGTTCAGGTATTTGATTGGACCCCGGGTCATCCGTGGTGACTGTTCAACGTAGAAGGGCCTTATTACTTGACAGGCAGCATTAGGTGCCACAACTTCTTTTTGATGAAATTGAGATTCCTACATCCACTTTGTGGAAATAGCAAGAGATCAGCATGTCCTGTTGTCACTGTGCAAGAACTGTCAGTATGATTTGCATCTTGCATGAATGGCAATAAGAGAAGGGAAAGCTCCTTGTTCATGTCATTTTCTACCAGAGACACACTGCAATCCTCAGTTAATTCATATTTTTGCATCATTTAATGTCTTCTCCTGAGTTCTTTTACACTCAGGAGTAGATGTAGGAGCTGAGGTTCACGCTGTAGGGCTTACTGTTGTCTTACATCCAGCTTTTATGGTGCTCTGCAGAAGGATTTCATGAAGCAGGTCCAGTCCAGTGGAGTGTTGATGGTATTTTCCCAGGCCTGGGTTGAAGAACTGTATAACCAGGTACTGGAAAGGAACATGCTGGGGGAAGCTGGATACTGGGGAAGCCCTGAAGAGCACAACCTTCCTCTTATCACCATGTTAACCGGTCAGTAATGTGTTATGGTGGCAACACTAACATCCAAACATGTGTTTAAAACAAGCTATAATAGCATGCTGCGTCATTGCATTTTATACAGAACAGCATGCCATTGTGCAACACATGGTGTTTCACTACGTTACCAACAGAGAAGGAATCAGACTTAACTCTGGTAGGGATTAAAGTGTTTGTTTTCAAGCAGACAGAAAGCTCAGAAGCATGAGTTAAAAAAAAAAAACAACAACTGTCCCAAGAGTCAAGGAGAGTAGACTTGGTCACTGAACCAAAGCATTTCTTAATTCTGTGAGCTTCAGTTCTGGTAGACTTGGCAGCTGTCAATAGTAAGTCTTAGGATGCTGTTTTCTTGATGTCATAGCAAAGCTATTTTAGTGTGCCTGTCATCAACCTGTCATCTCTAGCATTAAACTCTGTGAGAAGCTGTTTCTTTTATTGTGTTGTGTTTCTTTTGTTGAGATTGAACTTACATAAGTCTACTAAAAATTGCATTTAGGACATAGGATCCCAGTGCATCTTGAGGACTCATACTGAGGTCTGGGAACATCTAGAGACAGGATTTAGCAAGATTTGAAAGTTTACGCTAACAAATTTGGAGATTTAAGGGTGTGAGAAGTTCTGAACTGTAAGAAATACCATTAAATCTTTGCCGAGAATTCTGTAGACCGTGTAGCTTTAGGGAGAGTAAGTGTGTATGGCTTTTGAGAGTGGGGTATTAACCCTCTTCAAGAAAGCATTTATTGTACTGGACAAAGCATATGGTGTCATGGTTTATGTTTATGCCAATGCTTCAGAAGGCTGTCAGAAAAGGGGAACTGAAAAACATACCTGAGAAGTCAGGAGTGCTAGCACTTACTTGAACGAAGAGCCAGTAGATGCTTTCTTTATATGGTCTGTGTTGAATAGTAATCTGTTGTTTTTTTAATGTTCTGGCAGACATCGATGGCTTGGGAAGCAGTGCGATTGGTGGCCAATTGATGGCATCTGCTTCAGCTCAGTCTCCTCTTTCCCAAAACCAGAAAACAGATGATTCTGTTGTTGCAGGTATTAAGACTGTATTATAAGCACAAATGTATTTACCAGCAGCTGGTTGTTATGCACCATAAGCATATTCAGACAAATTGTGGTTTAGAACAACAGTTTAAGGGTTGAGGGAAGTATGTCAGTATATTGTCAGTGAATTGTCAGTCCAGGATGCTGAGGACAAATATGACTTGGTTTTTTACTACTAATGATAAAGCTGCTGCAATGTCATTTTCCAGTAGTAGTAGTAGTAATGCATTTCTCACTCCAGGAGTTGCTTTTGCCCGATACCTCTTAATCGGCTGTTGGAAGAACTTGATTGACACTTTGTCCACACCATTGACTGGCCGTATGGCAGGCAGCTCCAAGGGGCTGGCCTTCATCTTGGGAGCAGAAGGAGCCAAGGAGCAGAACCAAAAGGAGAAAGACTCCATCTGTGTGAGCCTGGATGGACTGAGGAGGGCAGCCCGTCTGAGCTGTGCTCTAGGTACTACTGCACGTGGGATGTCATGGCAGACTCGTAGAACAGGATGGTAACTTTCCTTGAAGGCATCTGGGAGAGAGAAAAGCAGCATCCTGTTCCAGTCTTGGATAGGAATCTGGATTGTAGGAACTCCCTGTAGAGCTTACCTGCCCTACAGCATAGACATATCCAGCCAACTTACCTTCACACAACATGAGATTGCATGGGATTGGAGAGGAAATTCTGGTTAAACAGTAATTGTGTGGCTGCTTTGCAGGAGTTGCTGCTAACTGTGCATCTGCTCTTGCCCAAATGGCTGCTGCCTCCTGTGTCCAGGAAGAGAAAGAGGAAAAAGAAATCCAAGAGCCTGGTGATACTATAGCTCAAGGTAACTATGCGATTAAATTATCTACCTTATCTCATATTGCCTGCAAAGATGTAATTGGGAAGTACTTTGCTGCACTTAGAAGGGCAGATGGGAGTGCCAGTATTGTACACTATGTGCTAATTGGTATATGAGATGTATACCTAGAGGCTTCAGTATATGTCCTGATATCCTAGGTTCTTAATATTATGATACTGATGATATTCTATGTGAAACTGAAATCAGTGGAACAACAGATAAACCAACAACATTTTATAAATATGCAGTTTTTAAGTACTGTGATACTAGTACAACCATAGGGCATCTGATAAACTTTTTTTTTAAAGTAATGAGTGGTAATATAAACTGAGTTCACATCCCTCTCCCTGTCTTGTGTATGCATCCTTGGTTGTCTTTTGTCATCAGATATTTAAAACTACTTCCAATTCATGGTAAATGAAGCTGGAATAAAAAAATTACATATGTATAACATATAGAAAGTTCTGCATCTTTATACCACTACTTCAAACCCAGTGGAAGCCAATAAGATCAATTGGTTCCCATGGCTGTTTGGAGAAGCACATAAAATATGTCCAATTGACATCTGATTTCTAATGGCAAAAAGGCCATAACAGAACAAACACAGTGTTGTGGAAATGACCCTGCTTGGGGCTTTAATTTGGTGTATCAGTACAGAAAACAAAACTGAATAGTCCTGAGCACAAATTAGCCTTTAACCACTCTACTGCTTATGACTGAAGCAACTTGGACAGGCTGTGCTAGAGAAAAAAGAAGGCAGAAGTGGTGGCCAGAGGCCAACAGATCTGGTGTATGAAAGCTTGCAAAGCTTCAGAATTTGTTTCCATTCCAATGCAACATGAAAAACCAGTTTTCAGAGATTCTCAGGAAAAGGAATAAGGTCCAAATGCTTATAGTTTAGACCAGGATTTTTTTTGCTTTGACAAGAGTATCCATTAACAAAAACTCTTTGGTGAAACTTTTGTATGGAAATAGATATGAAGTTTACAAACTTTTTTTTCCCTATACCAAAGGAGATTTTGGTAAAAATAAATAAATCTCCAGCCAACCAGCTCTGAAGAGAAAAATATAATATCACTGGCAATCTGCATCTGTTCTGTGGGCAGAAAGCTGTGAATTTGGGGGTGGAGGATGTCAATCTGACACTGGTTTTTTTATGCATTTAAGATCAACGAAAAGTGATTTTAATTTTAAAACTGTCTTATGTTTATTAGGAAGAAATTAGTTTATTTGATTTGTTTTGGGGTTGTTTTTTTTGTCTAAAATCTACATTCTTTTATAACTTTTAGACTGTATGCCTTTGCATCACCCTGCATACAAACCAGTGTTTGTTTAAAAGCTGGAGAAGCTAATGGTTTGGTATTTTTTTATTTTTCATGCTGCAGTGAAACAGAAAGTGGAGCAGAAACTGGAGCAGATGGGGAAAGTGCAGGGAGTCTGCCTGCACACTGCTCATGTTTTGTGTATGGATGCAGTCCTTAATGTGGGCTTGGAGATGGGCAGCCATAATCAAGACTGTTGGCCTCATGTATTCAGGTACTCACCTGCTTTCCCACAGTATTTAGTATTTAGACAGTATTTATACCATATTGCCTAAAAGTAGCGGGCTGAGTAAAATGATTTTTACATGCTCTGGGAGCGTTCTTTATAAACAGTGAATTAACAGCCGGTACCTGTAAGAGAAAAGATCGTGCTATTTTCCACCACTATTCAGAGACAAAATGAATGCTTAGAAACTTCGAAGTTACCATAAGACTGTGGCAGACCCAGGAACCTAAATGGGCTTTTCAGGCACCTCCACTTAACTACTTGCCATCTAGGCACATGGGAGGCCAAAAGGTGCAAGAAGACAAGTTATCAGTCTGCAGTCTGAGACTTAGAGATCATTTGTTTACAGATTGAAGAGAATTTTCTTTGCATCATATCTGATTCAAATTGGTGCCTGCAAATTGGCAGCAGGGTTTCATGTAAGCTGGATTTCCACAGTGATGGGCTTGTGAGGCAGCCAAGAGCTGTACTTGCACTGTGCTTCTAGCTCACCTCTGGAGTACATACCCAAGCATTTCTTCAGTGAGCCTAGTGATTAGTGGGGGAAGACTTGTTTTCCTGTGGCTTTCATTCATCTTTTGCTTCTCCTGTTTGTTCTCAGGGTCTGTGAGTACATCAGCACATTGGAGCACACCCACTTCAGTGATGGTGCTTCCCAGCCCTCCCTTACCATCACCCAGTCACAGCAGGCACCTGGAGGGCTGCACCTAGACTCACAGCCTGGGGAGTCTCCCCAGGCACTGATTGCTGAGCAGGAGACCACTCTGAGCAGCAATCCTGTCATTCAGCCAGTTTCTATCCAGGAACTCATCAAGGAGAGCAGTAAAGGCAGAGCTTTTGACTTCCGTGGAGGCAGCCTGCTGTGTGGGACCAGTGCCGCCAAGGCTGTTCTCACTCTGTCCACACAAGCTGACAGGTAAAAGCAGCACTATCAGGAACCACAATCCTTGTCCCCAAAAGAGAACATAATGTACCTTTATGTGATGCAGTGGGGCTTGATCTTTTTATATTGCGGCTACTTGTTTCAGCTGAGTTTCACGAGAGTGCTGCATGTGCAGCACAACCAGCAGTTCCTAAAATACCTGGTTTTCTGCATCTTTCTACAGTACCCTGCAGGTACTGGGTTAAGTGTGTCCAGGCACAACAGTGAATAGCCCGAGTTTATCAAACACATCCTGAAAGTGTTGAATTTATTGCTTGCATGTAAATTAATCTTTTGTATTCTTTAGGGCAAAATAAGTAGGCATCTTGTCCTGACAGGAAGGGACTTAGTGACAAGACCAGTGACACCTAGAAAGTAGCTGCTTCTATCAGGACTATACAGACAGCTTGTCAGCCTGACCCACTGTGTCCAGAGAGGGAAGGGCCACCGAGCATGGTCACAGAATGGCTAGGTTATGGACAGCAGATTGATTTGTCACGGATCTTTTTGCTATTTCTGCTGTTCCTTTGGCAGCCCAAGTTAGAGTTGAAAATATTCTGAGTCTGCATGTTTCTAATAGTCTTTTTTTCTCCAGCTGACTTTTTACGTTCTAGATATCTGCA
Organism: Piaya cayana; assembly: GCA_013389865.1. Classification (NCBI taxonomy): domain Eukaryota; kingdom Metazoa; phylum Chordata; class Aves; order Cuculiformes; family Coccyzidae; genus Piaya; species Piaya cayana. Next base: position 72,222 of record WAAB01013995.1, on the reverse strand, counting down.
CACAGGAGGGTGTAATTTTTACTTTCAAAGGTAAAAATAGTCTATACTGACACAGCTTGTAGGATTTTAGCTCTGCATGGAAAGTATCTCTTATTCAGGAAGCTCACAATACAACTTGGTTCCGAGGACTGGAGAATAGCAGTACTGTAATTTTAACAATGTAGATTTGATTTTTGTACTGTTACTTCAGTGCAGACATTATTAGAACTCAATCCCCAGTTTCCCAGGACTATAGAAAGTTTTGTGTGAAAAGCAATGTCAGAAAATCATGTTTATGTCACCCATGTGAAATTTCACTGTGATCTCTGTGGAATCCACCTCCTGTGTTAACCTAAAGGGTAAGTTTACTGCTTTAAGGGTACAGATTTTAATTCTTAAGATCTCATTAAAGTTGTTTGTAGTCCTAAATAGCAATTCACGGCAGTAACTTTAGGTGTAAGACATGAATTAATTTGTTTTTCATCTAAGGGGCTGTAACTTCTAGCAAAGTAAACTGATGTAACTCTAAAGTTAGTGAAGCTATGATAATCTGTGTTGTGAGGACTGGGCACATTCTCACTGTTTCTTGATTACTGGTTCATGAACTGCCTATAGCATTAAGATGCTTTAACGGGGAAACATTGGTCCCTTGAAAAAGTAACTTTTTGGCTTAGTACCGCAGTCAAATCTTGGAAAGGTCCTACAGCACTCTACTGTCCATCTTCCAATCAGTAAAGCTTCTGGATCAGAGTCTTTCTGTACAAATGAAAAAGCCCTCAGTAACTCAGTGTGTTACCAAAGGCAACAGGTAGCAGCCATATACAGATAAGGGTTTTCCTCTGACATACACATTTAAGTCTGCATCTCTTGATTTTTTTCAATTAGATTCTTTTTCATTTACTCACAGACTCTTTGAAGATGCTACTGACAAGTTAAACTTGATGGCGCTGGCAGGCTTCCTTTACCAGCTCAAGAAGGCTTCTCAAGCCCAGCTTTTCCATTCAGTCACAGATACAGTTGATTACTCCCTAGCCATGCCAGGTAAATCACTTGAAGATTGCATTGCAGAGTGCTGTTTCATATACAACTGTAATGCTTAAAGCACTTCCTTTCTATTCTTGTAGTTTTAATAATTCCAATTGAAATTTCAAGGTATAAATAAAACACAGTATTTATTCTAAGGTGTTTCTGTAGGAGCAATTCAAAGTCTTCAGAAAAGACTGAGTGCTTTATATGGACGGGAGCCACATCCACACTTGCTGTGAAACACTTCAAAGGACATTCATTTACCTCTTGGACTTTGGGGATGTTAATTATCCACAGATATGTAACCAAATATCTGTAAGGAATTCAGTAGGGAAACTCCTACTAAGTGTAGACCTTTGACAGTGAATTTCAGTCAGATGTTTATTGGATAACCTCAGAGGTGTTCCAAAAAATGGGTGGTAGAAAACAAAGCACAGAACTGAAAAATGCTATATAAAGCAGTGGGATTTCTCCCACTTGCTCTTCCATGTCAGAGTGGAGGATGTACCTTACAGTACAAAGCCTCTAAATTGTCATTTCCAACACTGTCTCAAATAGAGCAGGGTTGGATCTTTGGAAGATATTTCACTTAAATTTGTACTGTGCCTTTAGAAGTTACATTAGACTTACAGTGCTTTGTTCTGTCCAGTGGCAGACATGGGTTTTTACCTAGTATATGTCTCCAATTCAACCAATTTCCCTTTTCTCTGAGGTGCTACTTGTCATTTTCTCAATGTGGCACTTCAAGCTGTTAATTTTTCACATTTGCTTGTCTCCAGGCCTCAAAATTTGTGACTTTATTTTTAATAAATAGTGATGCTCTTATCACATATTTAGTAGTCAGCCAACAGTATTTAGTAATAATTAAATTAAAATTAGGATAGGGCAATTGATTGGGGTTTTTTCAATATTAAGAAGTACTATGCGCCCTGATTACATCTTTTGTTAGAGACAAAAACACCAGTGTATTTTAAATGGGGAAATTAAGTATCTTCCAAATATTGTAAGAGCAGTGGAAGATGAATCCCTTTCAGTAGGAAACTATGAGTATTACTGGCTGGGAAACAGGAAAGTTTTCTCACATTCTTTGCTTTACATTCTTTGCTTGATAAGGAACAGAAAAGGACAAACCAAAACTAAGTAACTTGCATTTTAATGTTCTTTCCGTAGATGTCACCATAGGTTTTGCAACTACTGTTTTGGGTCTTAATATCAAGTATTTAACTCCTTGTTTAACTTTTCTGCGCTACTTCTCAAAGTTATTCTTAAAGCTTGGGTCTGTCTCCTGTTCTTTTACCTACACCAGCATAGGCTGTGTTTTACATTAGTTTTCTGGTTTTTTGCTTTACCACCCACAGCCCCTGGCACCCCAGCTTAATACTAATAATTTCTAACCTGATTTAAATTCCAATTTAGACGTCTAGAGATGGAGGAGTTGTAGTTGCTTAGCTTCCATTTATTTTATTATACGTTCATGTAGGTGAAATAAAATCTACCCAGGACAGGAGAAGTGCACTTCACTTGTTCCGACTTGGTGATGCCATGCTCAGAATTGTAAGGAGTAAATCTCGCCCATTGCTGCACCTCGTGCGCTGCTGGAGCCTGGTGGCACCTCACCTTGTAGAGGTAGGAGTAAGGGAGAAAATGGGAATGTGTGCAAGAGATGGCAGAGCTGAAAGAGCTGGAGAATGCTTGTTAGCTCTTAAAACATGTATCATCCCTCAACACTGTTCAGTCTGGTTAAGCTTCTGTTGGGATGTTTTATATACTGTATCATATATTGTAGTACTGCCATTGAGGAGGGCACTTTTAAATAACTGAAATGGGCAGGTCCAGGGACAGTGTGATGGATTTCTGCAGTATGCTAGTTCCTATGTGTCTGTGGTGAAAATACTGAAACCACCCTAACAGGTTACAAGTAACTCCTCCATCTACCTATTTTTCCAGTCAAGGTCTGCATCCTTGCAAGTCTTCCCATAAAAAGATTCAGGCTTTCTTTCCCCACATAAAGTCAGCTCAGCTTGGGAAGATGGTGACATTTTCCCCTCTCCTGCTGCTTCCCTGTGACCCCTCATCAGTGGCATGTCAGTAACAGCCATATAATTGATTTCAGTCATAACGAATGACCTTTTCTCAGTCGAACTTTCAGTCTTACCTGGTGTCTTGACTTCTCAGAGGTTTTTAATGAATGTCATTGGTATGAATAAACAAGTGGTACTTCCAAGTAAAAAGTGACATTTGGTCATGCATAAATAGGTATGGTCAATATAAGCAGAAACTGCCTTTTTGAACGGAAAAATGGTTACATGGTAGAAGCAAGACATTTCATACAAATTCTGTTCTGTGGGTTTTATTATTCAGTTTATTGATTTTATCTCTACGCTTTTTTACTTGTCAGCAAACTTCATGCTCTGTGGGACTCTAAGCACCTCAGAGTCTGCCATCTGTTTCCATAGTGATGCTCTCCCATTTTCATTGCACTGGGGTCCCTAGTCACTTCAGTGGCAAAGCCACTTTCTAGGGTTCAGCAACATGAACTGCATACCTCCCTTAAACGTGTATCACTGAAAGCAAATTTTTTTTTTGCTTGAACAAACTAATACTCCTCCTTTCCCTGCAGGCTGCCTGTCATAAGGAGAGACACGTGTCTCGAAAGGCTGTTTCCTTCATCCATGACATCCTCACTGAAGTGCTGACAAACTGGAATGAACCCTCTCATTTTCACTTTAATGAGGCACTATTCCGCCCCTTTGAGCGTATCATGCAGCTAGAGCTGTGTGATGAGGATGTCCAAGACCAGGCAAGTTAGCCTTGATCGGGGTTTGTCTGGCCTACCATGCCATAGGAAAGATGGTCTCCAAAGTACACTTGGTACACTTGAGAGCATTTCCCAAATTCTCTTCAAATGGTGCCCCTTATTGATCTTCAAGGAATCAGGAGGGCTCTGCTTACCTAAGCTAACGTTGTGGTAAAGCATAGAGACAGTATACCTAGCTTTAAAGCAATTTAATAAAACTTTTCTATTATCTAAAAAAGTATATAATAAATTAGTCTAGACTGACATAGTGAAATTTAGGAATGTGTTTAAAGCCATCCTCATCCCAACTGAAGGTTATTTTATTATCAGTTCGGGGGGGGGTTGATTTTATTCTTGTACCCTCCTCTACCCTGTCTGCAGGTGGTCACCTCTATAGGAGAGTTGGTGGAAATGTGTTCTACCCAGATCCAGTCAGGATGGAGACCCCTTTTCAGTGCCCTGGAAACAGTACACAGCAGCAGCAAGTCAGAGGTTAAAGAGTACCTTGTAGGAGAGTACTCAATGGGTAAGGTTTTATTGCACTGATTGTTTCATGTGTGCTTCGGTTTCCCTGTCATATTCACTGGAGAGACAATAGCTAACTCAATATATTTAAATGCCATACCTGAACAGCAGCACTTAGTGGCTGCACTGCAATACTTCAGGACTGTACTGAAGAATCTGGTTTATTAGTTGGGGTGGAAGGAAAACTAGAGGTATTGTTCTCATTGGATGGCCGGGCCCAGAGTGGTGGTAAATGGAGTTAAATCCAGCTGGAGATCAGTTACAAGTGGGGTTCCCCAGGGCTCCGTGCTAGGTCCAGCCCTGTTCAATGTCTTCATCAATGACCTGGATGAAGGCATCGAGTGCACCCTTAGCAAGTTTGCAGACGACACTAAGCTGGGTGGAAGTGT
>WAAB01013995.1:0-67208 GCA_013389865.1 Piaya cayana | reverse complement strand
GGGACAGGACAAGAGGGAATGGCCTCAAGCTCTGCTAGGGGAGATTTAGGCTGGACATTAGGAAAAAATTTTTCACAGAAAGGGTCATCGGGCATTGGAACAGGCTGCCCAGGGAGGTGGTTGATTCACCTTCCCTGGAGGTGTTTAAGGCACGGGTAGATGAGGTGCTGAGGGGCATGGTTTAGTTTTTGATAGGAATGGTTGGACTTGATGATCCAGTGGGTCTGTTCCAAGCTGGTTATTCTATGATTCTATGACTCTTTGACCTCTGGGTTCTGACAGATGAGTGAAGTGAGAGAGAAATGCTTCAAACTTTCTTGAATATTTTTTAGCAAAACCATAGTGCAGGAGTGAGCTTGGCTGCACCCTTATCACTGCCCTGCTAGAGAAAGAAAAGCATACTGTTTACAACCACCATGGTTTATGTGAACTGTCTTACTATGTGAAATCTCTTGTCCTTATACATAGGGTACTTTAGTGTGGCTGTCTAGGCAAGTGCTTGTCCAGGCAGTTAATTGGAAGACTTCAAATTACTGACACTATTACAAACCAAGTTTCCTGTAAGAATGATTCTGCAACTCTCCCAGACATGTTTGATTGTATGGAAACTGAGTAATATGGAAAATAACTTTAATCTGTTCTCTTGCTCCATTAGAAGGTATTGTTAAATGTTACAAGTCATGTCTAAGGGATATGGTTTTCCACCTAAATTTTGCCTTTCAGATATTTTATGAGCAATGGCAAAATACAAGTGTATATGGCTTTTGAAGACTGATAAATCTGCTTAGGAAAAGCAAGGCTTTTTTTTGTGACTATTTAGTCTCAATAGTTTTCGGCCTAACTGCTGTCATCTTGGCAGTTATCAGGAATAAAAACAGGAACATCCAGCAAGCAGAAGTGTTGAGCCACTGAGTTCAAGAGCTCAAACCTGCTGTTACCATATGGGCAGTATAAGCTGATTTTTTTCATAGATAAAGCAATGGAGGGAGTCTGCATTACTCCCTGTGGAGGACTACACAGTTGCCTCAAGTGCAAGAGAAGGCTTTACTTCTAAGATCATTTCTGTGTCTGCCCAGAATAGGAGAGATTATACAGATTCGGTTAAATTGTTGAAAAACTGTTGGAAAATCACCTTTGTGAGGGGGTGGGGATGAGTTCTCATCTTGTTGTTTCCTCAGGGAAACGCCAGGCTCCAGTGTTTGACGTCTTTGAAGCATTTCTAAATACAGACAGCATCCAGGTCTTTGCCAATGCCGCCACCAGTTATATTATGTGCCTTATGAAGTTTGTCAAAGGACTGGGTAAATATTTTTATTTTCCTTTTATCCCATTAAGTCAGGATGTGTCAAACTTAATCCTGTAGAAGAGGTGAATTCAGTCATGTAAGACATAGTAGAGGGGAGTGAGGCAGTGAAGACACTGAGTCCATTTAAAAAAGTAAAAATCAAGACTGAGGTATTATTTCAGGAATGTTTTTAGTGCTATTAGTTCTTCAGGTTGTTATAGCGACCAGTATTCATCTCACTCTTAAACATCTGCTTCATTTGGTCTTAATTTGTGTTAGGAGTTGCTTACATTCATTTAAATAAAAATAATAATAAAAAACCACAAAAACAACCCCAGAATATTGCAGAAATAGCCTGCAATTGTGCAGTGACAAGATGGGTTGTCTGCAATGGAATAGGGTATATTTTACATTTAGTCGTCGAAGCCACAGGGCTCATTTCTACTCTTGCCTACCTCAGCAGCAGTAGTTCGGCATATTCAATGATGAAAACCTGCTGAACCCTCAGTAATATCACAAGCATTGCAACTAACAACGCTCTGTCCCCATGATTAGTTTTTTTGTTGTGTTACTGAGGGCAGCTGAGACCAGGTTTGTCAAGTCAAGATGACCCTGTGATGCTTCACCAAACTTCATAACAAAGGCAAGTAGTGGTGGGTCGTTCTACCCCCATGTTCATGATCTCTGACTCACCTTGAATGTTAGAATTTGACAATTTTCATTGAAATGTGGCAATTATTTTTGTCCTTATGTAAATTGTAAAATTTATTAGAAATAGCAAAATGGGGCGCTTATATATTAATTCATGGAGATAATTAGCTCTGTAAGTGACTCCCTTTGATTTAAATGAAGTATCTAACTGCAGCAGATCTAGTCTTTAATGTTACTCTCATCTTATACAGGCTGGAATTGTGATGGTTACTACAAAAAAAGAAAATAATATGCATGTCCAGTACAAGTAAAAAGAACTCATGTTCCTTCTGGAGCACTTAAATTAATGTCTTATATTTCTGTCTGTCTTTCATGAGATAAGTTTGTCCCCTTTATAATCACGTGTCAAAAAGCAAGATCTTTTTTTCTGTTGAAGTTGGTAGGATTATGTGATACTTTAATACTGTGCAGTAGTCAATATACTACTATTTGTGTGCATTTTAACATTAAACTGAAGGATTCAAACTTCACTTGCTGACTTGGTTGATCCCAGTAGTAGACAAGACTTTATAAAATACGTTATGGAGGGGATAACTCAAGGCATACAAAAAGCAAATAAGTGTGGTGAGAGAAGCATAAAGCAGGATTAAATAAAAGGATTTTGCATTTATCTTGTGGTTTTTATGAGAGGAATAGCTTTTAAGGAATCAAATGTTAATATGTATAGGCATTTAGTAAAGCTTCAGATTTGACACTGAATGGGAAGTGTTCAGTTAAAACAGAAAAATGGTTACCAGCCAAGTATTCTAGGGTGGGCAGAACATTGGCTGAGATGGAAGGAAAAGGCTCTGCAGACAGATAAAATGCTGGAGTGAATGGAGTTATCCAAGGAGGAGCTCTGCAATAGGATGCCTTGGAACTGTTGTGCTTATTTAATACACCTAGTGAAGCTGACCTGAAAGTAGGAGTCTGCTGGTGCCACAGAATTAGTTAATACCCATAATACTGAGGCACTAGAGCCTCATACAGTTGAAACTGTGAGACCTTGACACTTGAACTAGAACGCAGAGGGAAATATTGTAGCACAAAATATAAAATGGTGGTTTTAAGGAGTAAATAATTTAAAAGGAAGAATTTGTTGTAGAAGAATTATCCAGGGCACTGGGGTGCAAATGGCTAGAAATAAATGAGTATATTAATTGAGCAAAGAGTGAATATGAGCAAGTAATTCAGTAACTGAAGAGTATTTATTCATATAAAAGTCCATGTATAAACTGTGACCAATACTAATGTATTGTTTGTATGGGAATCCCCTGATTGTCACTTCTATTAAGATCAAACAAAAGATGTTTTCTGGATTCTCATCTGATATTGGGGCACAACTAAATGAAAAAGGAAATACAATGCTGTGTTTGTTTCTCTTCTGTCCTTTCCAATGCTGCCTTTCCTGTCATCAGGGGAAGTAGATTGTAAGGAGATGGGTGACTGTGTGCCAGGATCAGGATCTGCATCCACAGACTTGTGCCTTCCCGCACTTGATTACCTCAGGAGATGTTCCCAGGTATAATGAATAATCTGATACTGGTACTAGCTTGGCCTAGGAAGCGGTTCTAACCTCCAGGCTTGGTATCAATGTTTAGATGGTTGCATGAACACAACAGAATCTGTGGTAAGCCTGACTGTAGTAACCTGTGCTGCCAGATGGAGAGTGCTGATCTGAAGGAATCTCATAGTTTCTAGACTAGCTAACGGTGGGAAGATGGAGGAGCTAAAACATTCAGACCCCAGGAGCACGTGAGAAATTTTGAATGTTCAAAACCTAGTTCAAAGCTATGTTCATTCTTATTTAAGCAGTTACTTTAAATAATGTTGGGAATGAAGGAGGAGAAGAAAAAGAAATGCTGGGAATTCTCAGATCTTCTGAAGAGCAACAAGTTACACCTTCTAAAATGTAGGAGCAGCTTATCTATACTGTGAAAACATATCTGAAGCTCAGGGCAAATCTCTAACAATTAGAATACTGGCATGTATCCTATAATCTCCTTACGCACAGCACAGGTTATTATCCAGGAGTATTCGGACAGTTTTTGTCTGATTTTATGATGTTGTTTATATTTCTGTAGTACCTATTATTGGACCCAGGCCGTGGTTTTTTCTGGGTACAATACAAATGCATAACAACAGATATCACCATAGCTGAAAGGACTTAATATCTAAATTCAAATATAATGGATGGATTCAGTACACAGACTGAGGAGAGAAGGAAATAATAAGGCAGCTCAGAATAATAAACAGCAGACATATCAAACTGTAGTGGTTATCTCGTTTACCCCAAAACTTTTTGTGAATATCTGCATGTATATCTAATGTGTGTTCTACATATATACTCTGTGCATCACATCACTTCTCTCTATCCTTACAAACCCCAGGACACAAAGAGGAAGAAATATTTTCTTCACTTTAAGAGAAGCAGCATTTTTTATCTTGTTATATATTTTAACTTGCCAGTAGAAGAACAAGTATGACAAAAAAGAAGTCCTACCTGTATAATGCAAATAAATGGTTTACTTCAGAAAGGCCTTGTAAAATACTGGTAGCATCCCAGCTATAGCACAGTTCTGTAAAGTTTGTATTTGTTAAGTAATGGGAAACTCGGTCAATGAAGCTCTGAAATAACCTTGTACAGGTCCTTCTGTTAGTATTTACTTGGTTCTTCAGAGCTTCAAAATATTCTGTGTACAGCTAATGGAGCTTCGTGGGTCATAGGTACAATCAGTAAGTAGTAACATTTGTCTTTCACAAATGAGGAGGAAGCACATTCCTTTCCCAAAAATGTGTTATTTAAATTGCTTTTCTCCCTCTCTTTATCATCCTGACCCCCTTACCTGTCCATTAATGAAAGACTTCTGGCTTCTGTGTTTTTAATTTACATATGGCTGGATGAACAAAACAGATGCTGACATTATGCTGCTTTCATAGCTTTAATTTTGTGTTATATGTGGTAGCATTTACAAAGTTTAACATGTATATTTATCTTCTATTCTCTCCCTCTGCTCCCTACCACAGTTGCTAGCCAAAATCTATAAAATGCCCTTGAAACCCATCTTCCTCAGTGGCCGCCTGGTTAACTTGCCCCGAAGAGTACAGGAACAGTCAGCCAGCAGTGAGGATGGTATTGAGTGCATCCTTTCTGACTTTGATGACGACACTGGTATGTGCATTGAAAGCAGTAAGGAATTAATTGCTTCCTCTTCATGTTGCTGTAAATACTGGTAACTGCTGAATGCACAAAGGAGGGGAAAAAAAATCACAGTTTATTGTCTCCCTGTCTATACACACATAGGTGCACACAATGCTTGGAAGTTCAAGTCACATCACCTTCTTTATGTTATAAGATACAGCTCCTATGTGAGAAAAATACAACCTCCCTCTCAGGACAAGATAATATTTTCATTAATATTTTAATTATCCTGGTATTCATAGTAGAACTAGTATATATATTACTGAGAGCTAACACAGAAATACTTTCTAGACCACAGCTGAGGTAAAGGAGTAAGAACCTTTTAAGGTTAGTATTGGCATGCCTGCCTTTAACAGAAGAAATAAGTGTTGAGTCAGAGTTTAGAATGATAACACTTGTTTAAGTATGTTTCCAAGTTTATGTCCTGTTGTCTGTTGGACTAAATGGTGTTTTTCTAAAACCCATAATATGCACTGTGACCTCCAGAAAGACAAGCAGGCTTTGTCTCCTGATTATTAGTGTGGCTTATATGGGCTGTAGGTTAATAGTGTTTGCTAAACTAGATCAATGTGGAACCAAGCAGTAGAGGAGCGCAGCGTTACTGCTTCTGGATTTACTCTGGCCCTTCAAAGCAATATGCCACTTTTGAATATTTGAATTACTGAGCTGTTACCAGCTGGCTGCCTCTGAAAAACCAGCTCCAACCAGGCAGAAAGCAGGCTAACTACAATGCCTCACCAGAATGACTCTTAGTGCCTACTTTTATCTAGGCTCTTCCACCACATGGATTATCCTGTTCCAGTCCTACCCTGGATAAAGGAGAGAAAAGCTACTTTCTGAGAAAAGCCAGATCACAAGCCCTAGTTTGTTTTCTGTTTGTTTTTTTCTAAAAAACAAAACCAAAACTTTTTATTTCTTTTTCCTTCTTTCTATGTTTGAGGTTTTTCGTTCTCTGGAAATTTTAGGATGTTCACCTGGGGTGTGGGAGACACAAGCTGCTGAAGTCTTTGCTTTGAGTTAGGTTTTGAACTTGTCCGAGGGTCTCCCCAACCCAGGGGAGCACCACTTGGCAATGACTTTCTGAAGACAAGTTTTACCTGTAGTAAATGCATGTTACTCCTTTGTTTCCTTACTTATAGGCCTTATCAGTGTCTGGATAATTCTGCTGGAAGAATTAACAACTGCTATATCCAACTGTCCCCGCCAACACCAGCCTCCTACTTTGGATCTGCTCTTTGAATTGCTGAGGGACGTTGCCAAGACACCTGGTAATGAAAGGGCTTGATAAAATGTAAGCTAGTAGAGCCATGACCCAAACCTCTTAGAATTCTACACCAATTCTGTGAAATGTGTTACTCGTGTTAGAGTCACACAGAGAGATGCTGTTCCAGTTAGTGGGTTGTTCTGTGTTGACAGAAGGCATCTTGTAAGAGTATGTTCAGTGTAGTCTTACGTTTATTGCACCAATAAAGAGGTGCAGTACTCCTTTGATGTCTTAGGCACAGAAAACATATGTCTGTGTCCAAGCAAAGGAAAAAGAAAATTTTATAGTCCAGTAGGCCTGCTGGGAAACACTGGGGTAAACAGTTGCCTAAATGTTCGTATACTATCTCACAACTAGATCCAAAACTGCTTGCCCCTCTCATCCCCCAAAAATGTTTCAGAACCTGCTTTCTTTAGCACCATTGCTGGCCTTAAGCTTGGAACAACTTTGCAAATTTACTGTGCACATAGGTTTGTAAGCAAAAAACACGACTGTTGTCATTTTTATTTTAAGGACCAGGATTTGGCATTTATGCAGTTGTACATCTTCTTCTTCCCACGATGTCTCTTTGGCTCCATCGCAGCCATGGTGACCATTCCTACTGGGACGTGGCATCAGCTAATTTCAAGCATGCCATTGGCCTTTCCTGTGAACTTGTAGTGGAACACATTCAAAACTTCATACACTCAGGTATGTCATTGCATGTCATATCTACTGACAGTCAGCAGTGTCATTCTACTGAACAGGTACTTGGCATAGTTTAATTTTTTGTTTGCTCAAGCATAAAATAAGAGGAAGAGAGCTGAAAATTTCTGGTTTGTTTGTGAAGGTTTTTTCCCTTTCTTTTATAGGGTTAGAATTATGGGGAAAAAATAACTATGGAAATTATTTAGTCCAGCCTACACTTAAAGCAGGATTGTCTTCAAAATTTAATCATCACAGTCTATATTATACTTTCCAAAAGAAGAAACTAAGACTTTGATCATAAAGAACTAGAATATTCAGAAACAGGATCTAACAGAATTTTTCCAGTACCATTTAAGCCGAGGCATTTTATATTGGTAGCATCAGAAGGACTGGTTTTATTTCAGTTTTTTTTGTTATGCATGTTTCAAAATTGAGCTGGAGTGATAAAAAGATTTGGTTTTGCAAAGTCTCTGAATAGCAGTGAGTGTGGCAACACTGTTCATCTATAAATATAATGAAGAGGCAATGACCTTAAAACCAGCCTGTGTCTTTTCCTTTCCTTATAGATATTGGTTATGAAAATATGATCAATACTATGCTGAAAGATCTTTTCAAGTTGCTGGTAGCCTGTGTAGCAGAACCAACAGAAATTATTTCCAGAGTTGGCTGCTCTTGTATCAGGTAACAGTCTATTCACTCTGCTAGCATATTTAAAAAAAAAAAAAAAGTCTTTACATTCTTGAACTTGTGGACTGATTAAGTAGGCTAAAATCTCAAAAGATGTCTATGGTATATCCATCTCTTCTTATTTGGATAATTAATTTTAGACTTACTGATCTTTTCTTGCTGTCTTCTGTCTGCTTCAGAACCCATGATGTTAGGTCTTGCTATGTGTACATTCCCATAAAAAGCACTTGTACATTACATATATGCAGTTAGTCAATAATTGAGGGATATTTAGCAATAATAATCACGGAATTAAGGAATAATTAGGAAAAATATTCAAGGGCCTTTCTGCTGGAATTCACAGGTCTTTAGAGGTAATTATACATTACATGGTCTTCAGGTCTGCAGTTATAATCAAAAAAGGCACTTCATTATATAGTTACACAATGTGTGGTTCTTGTCCTGGCAAGATGACTACTTAGTGAGGAAAATTAAAGTTGGTGAAAAAAATTGTCAAAACTACAGTGTAATTACAAAAATAGGTAAGGGTAACAACTGAGGAGATTCAGCTAGCTACTGAATAGGCTTTTGTACTGTTTTCAGCCTTCCCCTGTTTCAAGTAAGAATTGTCTAGTTCCTTCTTGCACTTGGTAACATTTTCCTGTGTCTTTTCAGGTATGTGTTAGTGACAACGGGGCCTGTTTTTACTGAAGAGATGTGGAGGCTTGCATGTTGTGCCTTGCAGGATGCATTCTCTGCCACTCTGGAACCAGTAAAGGTAAACTGCCTTTTGACAGTCAAAATGTAATCTCACAAGTTATGGACTCACTAACTTTTGACAGCTTGCTTTTCCTTTTTCAGAGAAGTTGTTAGGTACAGAGCTAAGAAAAGAAGTGTAAGGATTACGTGGTAGCTTTTGTTGTTTATCAGTTCACTCATCATGAAAGGAGTTGAATCAACAATGGAGACTAAAGTCAGTTTTTCTAAATATGCAGACAATGCTAGTCACTGACTGTCCAGACTTATTTTAAATTGCACTGCCGGTATGAAATCAGAAGAGTTTAGTTGGTGAAAACTTAGCTTTTATTCTGTTTCTTCCTGTAGATTAGCTAAAACTAGAAAGAAGACAGATTTGCTTACTTGATCCTGGAGCTGCATGCCCCGTATAGATTATTACTCAGCTTGCTATCTTTCTTGTAACAAAAAAATCCTGTTAAGTCATCTCAGGCCAGATTACCTAAGCAGCTTTAATGCTTTGCATCAAATACATCAAATGCTAAGTAGCAGGTGACTGACTAATGGTAATGGGATGGATCAGTCTGAANCACGTGTCTTGGTGGCACTGGGATGGATCAGTCTGACTCTTGTGTTACACATGAACAGGCTGGACAGTACTACAGTCACTGGCTTCATTTAACACACAGTGAAAGTCTGATGTTCTGTCTCTCTATAGAACCTGTTGGGCTATTTCCACAGTGGTTCTGAAAGCTTTAGTGGAGATGCCTGTGAAGTGAAGGTGGCAGCCCCCTCCCTCTCACCAAGCGCTGAAGCTGAGTACTGGAGAATCAGAGCCATGGCACAACAGGTACTGACTTATGTTTCAAGGGGAAGTCAGAGAATCTTTTAAACCTGGGGCTTTTCCTTATGGAAGTACATCTTTACCACCACCTTCCTCACAAACACTTTCCACAGACTTCCTCATCATCAGAATAACTTCTATTTGTCTAGCAGTAGTACTGAGAGAAAGTAATTAAAACAAAATTTAAAAAAAATGTTACCCTGTGAGTAGGAATTAGGAATGCCAAGGGTGCCTAGGGTGAGGGAAGATGCATGAGTACCTGAGGAGGACTGACAATGAGCCTCTTGAGTAATGTATCTTTAAAAAAGGCAACCCTAGCATACATCAGTGGAAATGTTTGTGATAGAAAACAGGAAATGGTAGTGGCACTGTGCATTCCTATCTATAATGTCATATGCATTTTAAATTACTCTATTAAAGAATGATAGTTTTGAAGGACAAAAAAAGCACTAGAATAGAGACTGTGATATGAAACTAGAAAACCAGGATTTGTTCAACCTATCAAAGCAGAACTTAAAGAGGAATGCAGGGATTATCTCTCTATAAATACCTGTGTATAGATTGCAGAGGAGAAAAACAGTTACTGAGAATTAGAGGATAATGCTGACATTTAGCAAATAATTTAAAACTCACCACTAACTCCTAATCAGCAGAGCAGACTTGGAGACAACCTTCTTGGGGTCCTTTTGACTGCAATGATTATTCATTTTATGAAAGTTGTTATATAAAACAAGTTCCTTAAAATACGAGAACCTGAACTTAATGACCTGCAGGGTACTATAAAAGCTGTAAATACTGTATGACAGTTTCAGCATGGGAAAGCAGCTGGATTATAAGAGCCAACAGATGTTTGGTGTCAGTTTCTGACTTGATTAATCATATCCTGATGCTGCTTGAAAATCTGAGACATACAGACCAGGATTTGTGATTACAAATAATGTGCCAGTGGCAGACATGGTTGAATAGAAAAAATGTTTTAAATACACAGAACTCAAGAAAGCTAGGAATGTGGCATTTATAGACACTATCAGTGGCATTGTCCAAGTCCTCTCAGCGGGGATTTCACACAGCTACTTAGATACAAAACAAGGCTATGGCAACTGAGAGTTGTTTCCTCATTTCCTACTGTAAGAATTGCAAGTTAGGTGTCTGTTGTATCTTCGTGGCTGAAAATAATCCTTTCAACAACCAACCTTTCTAGGTGTGACCAGCTGACTATGCAAACAGGTCTCTGCCTCCACTATACATGATATTTTTTGATAGCAGCACACAAACAGCAGAAAGCTTGTTTTGGTGTTTGGTATTACGCCTTATGCAAGTTCAAAGAAGATGGTGTCTGTCCTTTCCCCTGTGCCCGGAAATAATCCATGACAGAGGCTGTTTTACCAAAGCAGCATGCTCCATGGAAGGTTGACCTGGTGGGATAATTTGCATTCTCTCCGTTTGTGTAAAGTACCTCATCATAATAGACCTTTCACAAAGACCCAGAACAAGTGCTAAACTGATTGTTTTATTCAACTTGTTTTGTAGGTCTTCATGCTGGAGACGCAGTGCTCCCCAAAGACCCCTAGCAACAAGGAAGGGTTTGAACATGCCCAATCATGTGTGCTCATCATTGACCTACCACCAGATAAGAAACCAAATGGGCATACACAGAGAAGGTAAAATATTTTCTCAGGAAAATACTGTGTCATTAAAAGCAAGATTAAAATATCTTCATGCTGGTAGAGATGCAATTAGAGCCTGGCAAACCATGCCTCTCCACAGGCCTCATAAAAAAAAAATACATTTATCAAGTAAAAAATAGGTTTTTTGATACAGGAGACGATAATTGACAACTGCTCTCCAGATGTTCTCATGGTCATACACTGGTGAGCAGGCATATGTTAGAACTGTTACAATTATAGTCAAGTCTGTGTCAGACTCTATAATGTGACGCTCAGAAATCTAAATAAGGAAAGTGCTTCTAATAGATTGTAAAAGTTGGTAGGTTACTAACACCTGAAGGAAACATAAGCTGCACAAAGCCTTCAAGTAGAGGAAGTGCAGGAGAAATTAAGAAAAGGATTCTCTTCGGAAATACTAGAAAAATCTTTCCACTATTGAGATTTGTTTCCTTAAGAAGGAAAGCTGAAAGTATCAGTTTTGAAAAAAAGCTTTAGAAGTGCTGTTATGTTTATAATGATATCTAACAAATTAATGTCTGCCTCATTAATGGGCTTCTAAATTCATTATTGCTGGATTAAGAAGGTAGAAGAAGTTAATGAAACAACTGGGGTAGTATAAATTGAAGAGACTACATCCAAAGCTACAAAACTGAAAACATGTCATTCTAGGGAATGTTTTTGCTTGGCACTTTATTTTTCTGGAAATCCTTCTGTATGTTGCCACCTCAGAAACTAATGCGTTTTTATGACAACCTGATCTTATTAAATAATATTTCTTTTTGCTTGCACTCAGTTGTTTTAACAACTGCTATAACATCAGTAGGGGCAAGAATTAAGAGTTCTGCATTCAGGGTTTGTGTTTGTATTGCAAGGTACATAGTACATGGCACGAAATTTGCTTTTACTAGATACCAGATCTGCTACTATACCACTTCAGGCATCCTCATTCAAAACTAAACTATTGTTTGCAACAAGGAGCCAGAATGTGATGATCCTTCTTTGGATGGACAGGAAAAAAGATCATGCAAGATCTCTCTGTTCTTACACAGAGGTTTCCCCCAAGAGCAGTTGCTCTGTTGCATTAACTTCAGAGAACAGGGCCTTGGTGTAGAGATGAAGAAAAGCTGAGATCACAGTCTAAACCTTTCCTTCTTGGTCGGAAAAAACCTTCTTTATCCAAAGGTTTGCAGATCATTCTTCTTGTTATAAGAAACACAAAGCAAAAGACTGGAGTACTCTCCTTTCATGGCACATGAGGCCATGTAGTCTAACAGACTGCATTTGTAAAGGTAGTATGGGTCTTGCTTTTCTTTAAACAAATAAATAAAAAGCTTGCAGTTAATACAAACTCTGAATGCTCTTGCACTGTGCTTTGTCTAAACAATTACAAAAAGTGTATATGCTGGTAGGCAAATATAACCACAGCAATGCTCATTTTTCACCAAAACAGGGCTCAGAAGTTGACAGTGCCACTGTTTTTCATATTATTTGCTACACCAATGCAGTAATATGCCAGTCTTGCACGCTAGTAACTGTGGCCTTTCAGAAGTTTTGCTTTAATCTTAGTGGGGGTTTTCTTCTCCCTTTTTGCTTTTGTTTCCTCAATGCTGCATCATTTCACAGGAAGCTGGGGTAAGGAAGCTTTTCTTCTTCCTAAGAAGTAATGCTATATTTCAGTTCAGAACATGCGTAGAATAAGAAATACTGTCCTTAACCAGCTTTGGCATTGTGTTTTTTCAGCTGTAGCTCTGAACTAGATTCTTTTGGAATTAAACAGTGCTTTAAACTGTCCTCAAAGATTTACTTTTTGGCTATTGCAAGGAAAAGCAGATCTCCATGCTGATCTTGCTTTTGGAATAGGATTAGTCTCTTCAAATCAATGCAAACACTCATTTACCTTTATACATGCTCTTAAAAGCTTCTCTTAATCAGAGCTTCTAATGATTTTCACAGCAGAAAACTATGTCCCCATAAAAAGCTCCAATGTATGTATTAATTATCAAGGTTTTAGCACTGTCAGATAATAGGACTATTACATTTTACTGATGTATCGGTACTGACAGCTGTATCATGGTAAGTAAATGCATAGGCAAATTACCACTAGAAACAAATTTTGTCTGACCTATAGTTTCTGTGTGGCCAAGTCTATGGTAGCCCCTCAAAAGTCTCAGGCAGTTTGGGTTTTTGTTTTCTTTGGGTTTTGAGTTTTGTGTTTGTTTTTAAATCAAAACTGTTTGTGTGCTTTCAGTAAGTCATTTAACATAATTTAAAATTTTGAGAGCTAAAAAAAAATCCAGAAAAACTTATAATTTAACTGTTGCATTCTCAGAACTGAGTTTTGATATGATTTCTCAATAAAAGCAGACTTTGTTTTGGTATGTTGAAAACACATGAAATTTGTTTAATGAAAGTAGAATTATTTGTGCAACAAAAAAAAAAAATTAAGGTCTATAGCTGAACGTGTTACATGAAGATTTTTTTTTTAACTTAGACCTAAAACTTAAGTATTGCAGACAAATTGACTCACTGGATAGCGTGCTAATTAAAATGTGACCCATCATAGCTCCCTAAATAAAACCAAATGTTACTATGTGTACCACAGCATCAGCTCCATTAAAACATTGCTGCTGTAATCTTATGCAAAGACTTTTTCTTAAAATGCTTTAAAATAGGTTTCACAATTTATAATTTTAAATCTATGAGATACTGAGGTACCAAACAACAAGCCTGAAACCTTTTCTTCCTAACCTCTCTTGCCTGTAAGCCTCTTGGTGGTATTTACTAGTGAATGACCTGAAAACTTTGGCTGGAGAATTTGCTATTCCTGGTTTCCCTGCAGAAATAAAATCAGTGAGATCTAGAACAACTCACAGCATTTCTCTGACAGAAGCACAGCTAAGAATCACCCAGCATTGCATGTGAGAAAAAGGGTTCAAAACAGATATTTCCATGCTAGGCTCTCGGTGGTCAAGTTGACATCTTACGAGCCAACAATGAAATGTTCCTCCAGCATGACTTAAGCTTCTTTGCATGCTCCATTACACTGCTCATATTTCTGTAGATGTTTTGTTTTGCTTTTATTGGTGGGTTGATTGGCTCTTTGTGTTTTATTTTTAAGAAGTAGTCCTAGCATTAGTGGAAATGGAAGCTGAGAAGTGAACTAGTTTTACCCTCAATTTGTCATGGCAAAGCTAAAGTTTGTTGAAATGCCAGTGGAAGAAATTCAAGGGTATTTCAACTTAGCCAAAATTCTACAACAAAAATAGAAATTACAGTCAGGGGCCAATGACATATATGCTACGTAACTTGTGTGTTGACAAAGTCCTTAGTCATGGCAGGCTAAAGTATTGAGAGTACTTGCAGCTATCATGAAATTAAAACTGAGAACATTTAATTCCTCAGCATTATAGACAACTCTGGTGAAGAGGACAAAAATTATAATAGAGCTTTGGTTTAATACTACCTGTATGCAAGTGTCATTAGTGTGCTTGCTGTGTACAATTATATTTCTTAACCAATGTAAGTGTTTTACCTTCTATGAAAGTACTTGAAAAAGTAGCTGAAAGACCATTCTAGAGAACTTTTATCTTCCTACCCTTTCTTGTAACAAGGCTCTGAAAATTTGGCCTTTCATTTGCACCTGTCATGTTAGATTCTAAAATATTAATTATTCCCATACTTCTAGTAAAAGCCGAACACACCATTTTAATGCTATTTCACTTTTTTCCATCCAATGCTTGGTCTACCAAGTATTCCTTTCAGGACAATCGTGGTGAGCTTACTGTCCCACCAAGTGCTGCTCCAGAATTTATATGACATCTTACTGGAAGAATTTGTGAAAGGCCCTTCTAACTTGGAGGAGAAAATGACGATACAAGTACCAGAAAACAAGTTGGCTGGTTTTCTTAGGTACATTTCCATGCAAAATCTGGCTATCATCTTTGACTTACTACTGGACTCCTATAGAACAGCCAGAGAGTTTGATACCAGACCTGGGTTGAAATGTTTGCTGAAAAAAGTGTCTGGCATTAGTGGGGCTGCCAACTTGTATCGCCAGTCAGCAATGAGCTTCAACATCTACTTCCATGCTTTGATTTGTGCAGTCCTGACAAACCAGGAGAACATCACTGCAGACCAAGTGAAGAAGATCCTCTTTGAAGATGATGAGAGAAGCACAGACTCATCACAGCAATGTTCTTCAGAAGATGAAGACATTTTTGAAGAAACTGCCCAGGTCAGTCCCCCACGAGGGAAGGAGAAGAGACAGTGGAGGGCTCGAATACCATCTCTGAGTGTACAGCCAATCAGCAATGCAGACTGGGGATGGCTAATCAAGCGACTTCATAAACTCTGTATGGAACTGTGTAATAACTATATCCAGATGTTTCTGGACCTGGAGAATAATGTAGAGGAGCCTCCAGTATTCAAAGGTGACCCTTTCTTCATTTTACCATCCTTTCATTCAGAAACCTCCACTCCGTCAACCGGAGGGCAATCTGGGAAGGACACACCATCGGAAGATGACCGGAGTCAAATAAGGGACCAGTTGGGAGATAGCCTGACACCCCGAGGTGGAAGTGGAGAAATGTTGCTGCTGCCCCCACCCCTAAGTCCTAAACCAGAGAAAAAAGAACAAACCAGAAAAAAAGAATGGTGGGAAAGTGCTGGCAACAAGATCTACACCATAGCCACTGACAAAACTATCTCCAAGCTCATGACAGAATACAAGAAAAGAAAGCAGCAACAGGCCATGACCTCCTTCACCAAAGAGATCAAAGTGGAAAAGAAAGGGGACCTCCTGGGTTCAAGAGGGCCAGACTCGCCCATACTCCAGCGGCCACAACATCTTATAGATCAAGGTCAAATGAGGCATTCATTCAGTGCTGGTCCAGAGATCCTGAGACAAGAGAAGAGACCACGCTCGGGATCTACAGTCAGCTCCTTGAATATATCTGTTAGGGATGCTGAGGCCCAGATACAGGTAGGACATACTTGTAGAATGCTAATAATAAAACCAACAATAATTAAAGTTCTGTTGGTATATTAATTTAACGAGGAAATAATAATGTTATAATTCAACAAGTCATCATGATGAGGACTGAATATTTCAGCAGCAGCACTTAAAAACCTGTTTCTGTCCTGTCAAAAGAAAATCAGACTTCAGGGAAGTGTTATCAGGCATATAGCAGGATATCTTTCAAGAGTTCTTCTGTGACTGGGGCCAAAGCTGCACTTAGTCCTAAGAACTAGAACCTGTAATGAACTCATTGCTTACTGGTGAGGGCTCTACCTATTTAAGGGCTTTTGAAAAATTGATACTGCTTGTCAAAATGCTTTTGTGCTTTGGAAGGTTTTTTGTTAATTCCATAGCAGAAATAGTGGGCTCTGTCGCTAAACAGAAACTTGTTGCTTGCACATCCAAGTGAACAAATCAGTGAAAGCTTTAGTCTTGGAAGTGTTCACTGTGTGGTGAAATAAGAGATAATGAAAGGTAAGTATCAAACCAGCAATACAAGTCAAACAATGACCTAAAGTACTGAATGTGAAATCAGAAGACACAGTGAATATTTAAATAATATGCTAGCATTACTCAGCCCTTTTCATGGGGATGCAACCACCAGATATCTTATTTTCTGCCTCTGTTAATGGGCTAATCTATTTAGAAAGGTCTTTTGAAAAATCTTTTTTTTTTTTTGATCCAATTTGTTTGTAGGCATGGACCAACATGGTGCTGACAGTTCTCAACCAGATTCAGGCCCTGCCAGACCAAATTTTCACAGCCTTGCAGCCAGCGGTGTTCCCCTGTATCAGCCAGCTGACCTGCCACGTGACAGATATCCGTGTTCGCCAGGCAGTACGGGAATGGCTAGGAAGAGTGGGCCGAGTTTATGATATCATCGTTTAAACCTTGCTGTACTCTGTTGCAAAGAGGAGAAGACATCCAAGGTGTACAGCAAAAAATAGTATTTGGGGTTCGATAATTGCCTGTTTGTCAGTGATAAATTAAGGAGTTATGAGGTTGTTGATGTATATCCCCCATCCACTTGAGACTGTGCATCCCTCACACTAGGAAAGGTGGCAAAGCATGAATTTGTCCAAGGGAGTCTGAAATGGCCAGAAACTGCCAGTAAACCAGTCTGGTACCTGGAGAGGTGATATATTTCAGTAGACTTCATTTTAATTCAAATTTGCAACAGTGGGAGCCACAATAAACTGCAGCAGAACTTCCACACTTGCAATTAGCTGTGAACACAACTGTCACCTGGATATCAAAACAGGCCAGTAAACCTATGTAACTTTAAAAAAATAATAGAAGTCAGGAAAAAACGTGGGGCTATAGGACAAGTAAAAAGGTGATACTTGTTTAGTGTAACTGTTTTTATATTCTGAAATTAGCATGAGAGAGGAAGACAAAGTAAAGATTATCATAGTAGCTGTATGACTCAGTCACTGGAGAAAGTGGAAGTATATTTTGCTTTCAGAAGAGCCTTTAAAGTCTGGTCACATTTGGGGTAGCTAATTAAATTAATATGGGTCTAAAACTGGTGAACCAAGCATAGGCTATTCATCATTTCATTGCTCTTGTGGAGTATTGCTTGAAGAGAAGTGGCACTGTCAGGCTGCCCTCCCTACCCTTGTCTGCCTCTTCAGCTATGCCTACAGCTGATCATTTTTCCACAAGTCTAATTCCCCCAAGAGCAACTGAGAAGTTCTGTTTCGCTGTTTCCTGTGAAGGTGGGGGGAAGATACACCACAAAGCAGATACCAGCATGTGCCAATATCCAGCGTTCAATTAAACAGAATAAAGTGTTCCAAACAACAGTGCAGCGAAGTTAACTTGCACTTTTACTGGAAATGTATATGTTTGCTTATGTAGAGCTGCTGTAGCCAGAAAAACCCTTATCACCTTTGTTAAACTTAGCCAATCACTCCACATTAAATTGAATCAAGATGGAAAATAGTCTGAAAAAAACATACGTTTCCTTTTTCTCTCCCATTTCTTGTCTGCTGTTGTAAATAGAAGGAGAGACATCCTCGTGGAAGTGCACCCCCTCTGTGCAGCACTCCAATAAGGACTACTGCAAATTGCTGATATTATGAAGGGGAAGGAGAAGAGGAAGGGTTGAGTATTGTATTGTTGAATACCTATGTGATGCTGTCCATATCAGACACAGCAAAGAGTTACCTTGCTGCACAAGTTACATCACAGCCCCAAGGACATTCCATCTCATACTCCCATACTGCATAATTTGATGACTGGAAGTTGGAATAATTTGTTCAACATAAGCTGATTTTAATCTTGGGCAACCCCTTAATGATGTTTTTCCAAGGCTTTTAAAATGTGCACACCAGCTAAATATACAGCTTCAGTCACTGCTCCAAAGAATCCTCAAAGTAACATCTCTTATATCAGGCCTCAATTTTGCACAACTAACTGCTTTCAGCATCTTAAATCTAGAAAAACAGGGGGAGCCAGAGGGCTGCACTGAACAGCCGTCACCCAAGATGACGTGCCTCCTGGTTTTTCCCCCAGTTGCTTGCTTCCCATTTGTCACCTGCTAGACTTACTTGTGCAAGGAATATTTGTCCAGTAACTCTCTGTAATGTCAGTCACACTGTTTCCCTTTCAGAACTCCCATCATTCAAGAACATAATTAATTAAAACAACACTTTATCACCTACCTTGACTCTATAAATGAGTAGTTTAACAATTTGATCAACTGCCAATTTCCCCCCATCCCTGGGTTTTAATACTTCCCTAGGGACAGGTGATATTAGCCCTTGGTATATTGTTTGATTTCTGTTGCCATGTATTTCTTAAACATCTCTAGGTATAAAGTAATGGGGTGGTTATAGTTTTGTTAAAGTTTTCATTGGGCTTCTATGCATTACAGCTTTTAAAGTAGTACATTAATTAGGCAATAACAAAAATCAGACTTAATAACCCATATGGAAAATACCCCAATCTGTTATTATACATGCTTTGAATGGATGCAGATATGGTAGAACAACACTAAAATTAAAGAAAAATGCTAAACTGGAGAAATACATTGATATCAGTACTAGTGGGATCACTCAAGACTTCAAAATTTGGCCTAGTATCTAGAAAATGCTATGGTTATGTGTTGCAATATAAAAATCCTCTGTAAACAGAAAGAAAAGCTCCAGGAGTGATGCTTAAACCCATGAACACAGCATAGCCTAGTGCTGCTACTTGATTACCTACTGTCTTGACCCAAAATATAATTTCATTTCAACTTCTAACATTACAACTACCACAGTGGAAATAAGTAGGAGTAAAGTTGCAGTATTTTAAACTTGCCCTATTATAAACTTTACCCTCCAAATTATGTGCTAAGTGCCCATTGTCATCCCCCGTGCCTCTGCTCATTAACACCCCTCCATAAGAAGTCAGGAGTAATTCCAGAAATGCAGTTTAAAAAGGTAGGGGTGGAGGAACCTTTGAAGCAGCAGGCTTCACATAAGCAAAATTTAGCATGTGCAGCTCTTCCTTTCCTTTATATGGAAAGTAGTAGGCAGGTGAGGAGAGCAGCTGCTTCAGGAACCATTATTCTGAGCTGCAGAAACTTTGTGATGCATCTCCATCAAATAAAAATAAATTTTTTAAATGGGGTTTGTTTACCAGATTTTCCACTGCTTTTGTTTGTAGTTTAGCTATAGATATCAGCAAGCCCCAAAGAAGCACAACACTAAACACATGAAGACACTACTTCATAGCCTTGTTCAGTCTGTTTCATGCATACTTTGGGCTTAAGACTGGCTGGTAATTTTTAACTGAACTGATTAAAAAAAAAAGTAACAAACAAAACCAAACACCAGATCTGGCAGTTTGGCATCCTTCTCAGGTACCAGAGCTGCAGCTATGTTGCCTTTTCCTAGCACACAGCAACCTCCATAGGGCCACCAGAGCAATCAGAGGCAACAACATCACATTTTTAAATCTTGTAGGCAACCACTAATGGAGAAAGATGTCATTGGCCAGCACCAGCTACCTTTTACACACATGGAATAGTTCATCATGGGGCAAAGCTGAAAAAAAGCAGTGCACTCATCAGGAAAGTGCTACTTTTCTTGTATCGTAGAGACACAGTTTGACCTCAGCTGGTATGTTCTCAGGCTGTTCCATATATTTGCACTTAATATTCTGTAGTGTGAGTATCTGCAAATATATAGGAGACAACTGGTGTATTTATGTGTAGATTCCTGTTGCTCCAGTCAGTGCCATACTCAGCATTCTGCACATTTGCAGAGCAATGTGCATATTAGTGGGATGTTTATCATGCTCTCTGACTGTTTGTGTCTCATCAGCAATGTTTAATGCAGTTATTCTGGTAACATCCCCACAGTAGACTTTTCTGAGCATTCAGCAGCCATAGAACTACCACATCTCAGTTAACATGCTTTCATGTCTTTAAGAGGCTAAGATATTGATTTAATAATCTCCTAGGGATAAACATGCATGTGAGAGTAACAGGCTTAATTTAGCATCTAGAAAGGATTATTAGGGAAGTATTTACATAGACACGGGCGAAACTTTCCTGTAAAACTCCAAGCACAAGCAACACAGCTTTTGCCTCATCACAGATAAAAGTCCTCTGGACTATAGCTGGATAATGTCAAGGCCAAGAAGACTTTGCATCTGTGATTTGTAAGGTACTTTGCCTTTCAGTTTTAGCTTCAATTTTTTCCAAAACCTAAACCTGACTGTAAAATTCACTGACAAAACCTCACCTGCCAAAGACAGAAACACACACACACACACACCCCCCACCGAATACCTTGTGTTACCATACATAATCTCCATATGCACTTGATAAAGTAGCATCTTGGTGTTGGTCTCTCCACTGCAGAGCTCAGCACAGCACCAGGGTGAAACCATGTGGCAAATGATTTAGCAAGTAGAGAGGTCCAGCTCTGTGCACTGCCTGCACTTTGTACCTCTCTCCACAGCTTAGGCCCACTCTCAAAGTGCTTGAGGTGTTGAAATCAATGCGAGTTACATTAACGGGATATCTTTAATACTCAGGACTCACTCCTTGAATCCTTCAGTCCCTACATACAGGTTCACAATTTCTCAGGAAGGGAGAAGTCCTGTAGAATTCCTGAGGTCACCCTCTCTGCTGCTGTCCTCTATATGCCTCCTGCTTGAAAAATCCACAAGAACCAGCACATATTCCCATGCATCCCAGTGACTCAAAACTAGAACCTTCACTTTTGCACAGATCCAGTTTTAACATGTAGGAGGCAAGCCAAAGTAATTTATTTCTACCTAGCTCATCTTCGTAGAACCTTATTCAGAAATTGAGTACGTGGTTGGCTATTTTCACCTTTAACAATCCATTCTAGAAATGTCATTACTTGGTGATAAATTGTTTTTAATTTGCAAAAAAACCAGAGCAGTTAAGTACTTTGTTTCCCTGCCCTGGCTTTTGAGGGTGTGTGCTAAGATTATACTTAAGGAAGCTATTTACTCATTACTCTGGTATAGTCATTTCTGGGAAGGCTCATGTACAGTTCTAATCATGGCATATGACAAAAAAAAAAAAAAGATTTTTTTTTTCAATATCTGATCATTCCACAGTTGTTTGAAGAGATAATAGAATACCAACAATTTTTTTTAAAAATTATCTTCTATTCTAGCATAAGGACCAAGCTACCATAGCACAGAAGCACAATTGTGGGATTTTATGCAGTGTAGGTAACAGCATCTGGCAGCTAGGGATCTGTTTTCACTGCATCTCTCTGTTTTGAGTAGAGCTTTCATAGGGATATGACCTAAGAGTCTCTTAGCAGCCCTCACCAGCAACTCACCTGGGACTCCAGGAAGTTGTACAGCTGCAAGGAAGAAGTTGTAGCTCCTCTTTCTGTTGTTTCCCACTAATCCCCCTCAGGACATTTACTTTATATGTTACACTAGCTGTATGATACTGTACTAAACAAACAGCTTTGGCCAAACATGGAGTGCTAGCTTATTTAAAAACAAAAAAAAATACAAAAGCACGTGGCATAAGTATACATCTGTCTTTTTTTACTTAGTGCTCAGAGATCTCCAAGCTAAAAAAGAAAAGCAGAGGAAAGAAAAAATGCCCTGATTCTGTGGATATCGGTGGAGCTACATTGTACGATCCTGGATTAATGCAATAGTGAACTTGCCTGTCGGACCAGATCCCTTACATTTTCTTAATTTTTGTCAAATTCACAAGTTGGAGGATTACGTGCTCCCCATTGCTATGTTGAATCAGGGAACTGAGATTATGGAGGGCAATTTTTGTTAAGAACCATGGCAACAGGATCTATTTCAATCCTTTTACTCCAACATCCCACTTTTCAAGAGGAAGTTATGTACCTCCATAAATATCATCTAGATACCAGGGAGCACCAGGCCCTGGTTTCCTGTCCATGCATTCGGTTCATCTGGGCTGCAGTGAAGTGTCAGGGTTCGACAAGAAGCACGCTGAAATGAGAGAGCTGAGCTGGCAGAGGGGCACAGACCCACAGGTTCAAGTTAGGGACAGGTATCACCTCCACAAGTAGGCTGTGGCTCCTGAGTCCCCAGCTCTGCAGAGGAAAGCAGGATTCAAAACCAAAGGGAGAACAGGGAGGAAGGGCAAAGCTCAGTGGTGACAGAGCCCTGGACAATGCTTGCTGAGACAGATGGGAGCAAGAGATTGACAAGTATGCAAAGACAGCAACAACTATTTTTTTGCAGTTCCTTCCACTTTCTCTTTCCCCCTCCCCTTTGTCATTATTTGTGAGACTGTAAACGTACTTCTGTGGGCCCTTCAGGATGAACTGAAAACTGAAATTAAGCCAAAGGGAGTGAACACTCCGTTTTGCCAAAGATCTAAGCCTTTACTCTTTGAAAATTAAAATTAAAGAAACGAATAATCAAATTTTATTTCCATGATGTTGGCTGTCAATAGAAAGCGTTTTACCACAAAACTTAATTCCCAGGACTTCATCTCTCTAGCTGTATATTCAGGAGGAACCACTAGTACTTTTTAAGAGATATTGTAAATGGCCTTGTCAAGTGATTGCTTACATTTGGTTTACCTTCTGCTGAGTTCATACCTAGCTGAATCCACATTTCCTCCCTCTACCTTTCTGCTCTTCTTTAGAAAAACACCTCTCTGTGTCCGCCACGTCCTGTTGTACTGCTAGCTTTGTTTGGTCCTCGGGTGTCCAGTGGTCAGGCAGTCACTGTAAGCTGGCTTGAAAATTGTATTTTGTGTATATTTTATTCTGACTGAATTCTGAAATTGAGATATTTTAAAACAAAAATTATAAACTATTTATGTTGCTTGTGTTGTAGAATAAAGATGCAAATGCAAAATGACCCACGCTTCCGTTTTGTCCAGAGATGGTATTTTACGTTAGTGATTAAGGAAAGGAGCAGTACTCAGGCAGCCCAAAATATTTGGGGTACATACTCACAGGGACTGGAGTTTTCACAGACAACCAGGGAATTTTCACTACTATGAAGAGCTGGGGTTATTTTCAGTAGGAGCTGAGATCTAAACACTATAAAAAACTAGTCCTACATCATGTCTAAATAGAGTTTGGGCTTGGGTAGGGTGCAGAGGGAAGGTGAGGGTTGAAGAGACAGCTAAAGCACAAAGGGACAATCTGCAGAATTTCAAAGCATCTATGAAAATACTTTTGGCTTCGATTTCGTTAGAGATGGAATCAAAAAGAATTTTTTAAATGGCAGAAAAGGCACCTACTTTCAGTCACAGAAATAATTTCTAAAATTGTCATAAAAGGTAACTTTATAGGTTGAACTCTGCGAATTCCAGTCACACACCAAAGAATGCCACTTTCCTGCCACTGAAATCCAGACAGTGCCTATCCCACCACCTGTCCAGCCACCAGCATGAAAGCTACTGTTTGTAAACATCACCAGGGACAAGCAGCAAGGCAACCATCACAGGATGCCTCAGAGCCTTGTTTTACAGCCAAACTTCTCTTGGATTTATTAAGCTAAGCAATACCCAACTGCACTTCCCTGCCACACTGAGCTTAGCTAGCTCCCAAAAAAGTGTTCCCGACCTACAGCTGCATGCAAGCAGCATGGATGCTGCAATGTTTTATCCTTCTAAGAAGCTCGGCAAGGGCTCTCCCCTGTTACCTAAATCCCTCTTTTGATTAAAGTTGGATCAGTAACCTCTGGTTGGAGAAAAGAAATGTTAATTTAGTGGAATGTTTAACGAAAACAGTAAACACCATAGCAACAGCCACATGTAGTTTCATATCCAACTTTTCACAGTATATAGAAAGAGAAAGGGTTAACTGGTACCCCTGTTAAGAGAATTGTCATGGTGCTCCCTGAAAGCAGGGGCATTTCAGCATGAAGACGCAGGAGCATATAGTGACCTTTAGGGTGCATCACCATGTACTCAGGGGTGCTATGCAAAGCTCAAAAGGAAGCTTTCCATGTCATCTCAAGAGTTAAAATCCTGCAGATGGCATTCCCACTAGCGCTCACAGAGGTTTCTGGACATGGTCTCCCATGCGCTGAAGCAACACAAGGGCTGGCCTTCAACATCTTACACAACAGTCTCATCAGCATGAAGGTTAAGAGAAACATATTAGAGCAGATTATGGAGCAATTAAATGGAGTTGTGATGATTTAATAATCTTACAGCATTCCTGGCAAAAAAAAAAAAAAAAAAANAAAAAAAAAAAAAAAGCGTGTTAAATCCCCACAGTTGGATCTAATTCCATTCCAGGAAACTACCTTCTGCTGTTCCACATGTCTGGTTTAGATCCCATTAGAAAGATTTTTATGTCCTCCTAAACAGCATTCATTAATGTAAAAAAGCAGCCGAGTAAATACAGAAAGTACTATTCCACTATTTTCCTAACTCTTTAGACATACAAATTCCCAGCTGCCTTCGCAGTGGTGGGGTCAGACTAACACACTTCTGCTGCCACCAGTATGAAGGGAAGAGGTCCACACATGGTGAAAGTTTCTTGAACTGCATTTGACAGGCAGACAAACCTTTATCCGCTGAGTGGACCTGTGACAAAAGCAGAAATAACAGGTAGAACCAGGCTTGGACTCAGTCCACTGAGCCACATGAAACACAGGGTCATCTCTAATTTCTGAGCTTCAAGGAAATAAGCTAGCATTGGGATAAACCTCTTAATATCTAATATAATTATTAACAAGCACAAGTTGAACTCTCTTTCCAAACACCTGACATAATGTCCTAGAAGAGTGCACTCAGCATCCAGGTTTTGAAATCCAACAGAATCTCAAATAAATCAAAACAAGTTAGGTATGATCATGAGTCAATTAGGTCCTGGTTTTATAATGAAGAAAAGAAAAAAAAAGAAGAAGAAAAAAACATACCCCAAGGCATGAAGTTGCATGTGCAACTTTCTAACTCCTGGGAGGTAACCATGGTAGTAAATCTGGTTTTGGGGGTTGCTTTGGGTTTGTTTGTTTGTTTAACAAGAGAATTGCACCTTTATCTACACTGTATTTACTGGTAGATCTATATCCATAAGGTAGAGACAATACTTCTGACTTGCCAGCTTTAAGGAAATAAAGCCAAGTGGAAGAATTTTGCTGTGGTTAGCATGACCACCTCTAAGGAGGTCTCTCTCACCATCCTCTCTCCTCACCACAGTCACACAAAATTACTTAAGATTAAAATAATTTAAAATACTCCTGTGTGGCACTTTTCAATTATTTACTATGATTTTGAATGCTACACTACATTCCTGGCAGACTGCTTTGTACTTCAAATCAGGTTCTCCTTTATGCCAGAGATTACAGGGACAGGAACAGATTAAAATAAAACTGGGAAAGATGCTGTATTGAAAACTGTCCTTGTAAGCAAGTATGCGCAGGAGGTCAGAAAGATACACATCTTCAAGCCTAGTAAACAAGAATGTCAAGCCTAAAGAGAAAGTGAAAAATGGTTTTGTAGATGTAGCACAGTAACTTGTATAAGGAGAGGAAGGTGACAAGGGTCTCAGTGGGTTTGAAACACTTACTAGCAAAAACAATTAATTTTCCATTGAGAAAACACAGAAATTGGCCTCTGGGTAGACTGCAATTGTTTCATCACAAAAGCAAGTACCCTGACAAAAATGTTCTTCTAAAGTCCCAGCTGCAGGGATGGTCATCAGAGCAGATCGTACTCTCTCTTGCATACGTTACCTTTTCTTTTAAAGGGAAGCTAAATAATTGAATATCTCAATGCAGGTTCTTGTGACCAGCTCCAAGCCCAAGAGAGTAAATACTATTAGTTTGCAAAGCCAACCATGGAAAAAAAGGGAAAAAACCCCAAAGGCTTATATCTAGTTATAACTTTTCAATCAAATCTCTTTTATCATTTCGGGGGAACAAGAGCAGCAAAAGGGATGGAATGGAGATGCAATGTAGCAGCCTACCAGAGAATTTTTTTAAGGTAGAGCTGTACTGAGAACAGGACAAGAAGAAAGACCACCATTAAGTGTCTCTCATGGGCTGGGGGTGGCCACAGGGTAAGCTGTACCATCCTAAACAGCAGCACAGATCTACAGTAATTGCTGAAGAAAAACAGGATGAGAAAGAAGAACTCAGAGAAGAGCACAAGTGACAAACTACATCACTTTAGTGTCTCTTTTGGAGCCTGAGCTATCTAATCAAGCCAGGCTGGCTGGTCAAGTATCCCTTTCAAGGAGGCATCATCCTGAATATGGCAAACAGCAATGTTTGGAGCCATATAAATTTTGGAGGAAAAAAAAAAAACAACCAAAAAAACCCCCACAGCACCTGAAGAATAACATCAAAACACAAATGCCTTAACCTGCCAGGTCTAGTGTTGCCCCTAAAACCAGTTCCTCCTGCATAACACACCAAGCATTCACTCCAAGTCATTTGATCTTGAGAGAGTGAAGCTACCTGGAAATGGGATGAGAAGGTCCCCATCTTACTTCTAGAAATCACATGAACAATTTCCTCAGCTGTGCTGTTCACAGCTGATTGTGTTTGAACATCACTGCCCTAAGCAAAATCTAGGGTTTTTTTCAAAGAGAAAATCCACATATCATCAGCCTGGATCCAAACCTTTCCCATTATACAACTCTTCTCCCAGAGAGCAGCACTGGAGCTTCACATAGGAACAACATTTTGGACAGCAGCATCCATGCAGGCTGAACTAGAACATACCACAGGGTGTCCTCTTCCCACTCATTATCCAGGAGTGAATTCCTGCAGTGGGTATTTTTGCAATACTCATTCAAATGACAATGAAGTCTTCTAGCTTTAGGGCATAACAGACTGCACATATTACAATCTTAAATCTAGGTTTGACTGCAGTTTTGCTGACAAATTGAACCATTAACAAGGCCACTTGAGAAAATAAAGTTCTCATCATATCTGCAGATTTGGGGCCTCTTATGTACAAAATTTTCTTCATGTGTTTCATTTCTGTAGTGAACTTCATTTTCAGTTTGCAGGAGGCTGTGCATCTTCCTGTAAGTTGGAAGTGGAAATCTTCAGGCTCACAACAGGGGATTCCACTTCAAGACGTGAACTCAGAATTGCGACCATACACAAGATCTGTGTTATTTCAAAGGGATGTTCCAGTTTACCTAAATTAAAACAGCACAAAATTGGCCTCTCAGCTGATGCTCTGTTAAATAAGGCACGCTTCAGTTCAGAGTTTCATATTGATTCAGAAGTCCATAGACAGGAAGGAATATTTTTCTCCCTTGTCCTGAAGGAGGGCCTCTCATTGACAACAGAGCACAACACTGAACAAGCATCTCCAAATATGAGAATTCCTGGTCTCACAGGGATGCAGTTTGCAGCTTCAGGGAAGCCACTTAACCAGTAATGAGTTAGGGTAACCTGCAAGCAACCTGCGTACTCCATGCTAGAGGCCAGTGAGAGCTGGGTAACCACTGCTATTTGAGCTTATTCTCCAGCCTACTGTATCTTTCTCCTTATGGTTTCTCTTGCAGTTCTCCAAGATGTCATTCAAGGAACCAACAGTGTCTAACCCTTTCATCCTCCTCTTACAGAGCCTGAAGGGGCAATTGCAATCCTAAAATCAGCCTTACAAGCTGACATATTAAATTTTTATAATTCTAGTTCAAGCAGATACTTTTTGGGTCGATCGTTCTTATTTTTACTGCTAACTAAGTTTCAGGGAAGGAATGAATTTCAAAAGCAATATTTCCTCAAGTCTTCAAATGTTTCAAGCATTTTAACAATGACAAATGAAGGTTTACAGATTCATTGTTAGTGACAGGAAAGATATCGGGGCTTGTCCAAATCTGTAATTAGAGACATTAACCGGTAAATATGTATGCTAATACCCACAGTAGTTCTGCTCTGGAGCTGAAACTTGGCCTTAAAGCAATTGCAAAGATGTAAAAAGTAGTTTACACTGATTTTTTCCTACCTGGTGAAGAACCAAGCCAGTTTTAGTACCTAGAAGAAATACTCCTTCTCCAACAGTGGTCTCTTGACCACGCTGGTTCTAAGCAACAATATTGACTTATTCTTTTGGAAACTAGAGTCAACAGATTTTTGGCAGTAAACAACATTAACCAAATCAGGATATTAAAGAGTGACACGTCTGCCCTATTTCTTGAAGCCTTGTAAAGAAGAGATACAGGCATCACTGCAGATGCTACAAATATTGCAATTCATAATGATGCCCACAGTTAAATGCAATCAAATCTTACAGCTGCATTACACAATATTTTGAGTACAGATCTCCCAGACATAGAAGATCTATTAAAACGTTTTTTTTAAAGTCAAGAAAGCAATAGTTCAGCCCTGTTTTTAATGGTTTAACCTAAGTTAGATTACATTGCTGGTATTAGAATAATATAAAGCTTTAATTAAAAAGAAAAGGAAAACGGGAGACAATTTACATTGCTACCAAACTAGTATCTTCTATGGGAAATCTCAACTAATGGGGTTTTTTTGATGTATTTAAGGAATTACTATTTTTTACTTAAGAAGATTTGATTTATTTTTATATACTGCAAGTAAGGTTTCCAAAACATAGAATAAGCTTTCTTCCTTCTAGCAACACTTGTCTGATTTTGTTCATAGTCATACACGCATGGACATCCTCTTATCAGCTGCCCTCCTCCCTCTCTCCCCATCTGCAGGATACATGCTGCCGTGGAGAGTTTGTCCCCTTCTTGGATATGCCACCAGCATCAGATATGGACCCCTTAGTTAGTATCTTTCCACTTTCCTGCTCCCTTTGCCAGATGCATTTCTAAACCACTTTTTTCTTTCTGGAATATCCTTCTTAGGACATAGCAAACTGCCTAATCTCTGGCTAAGTTTAGGGCAACATTTCTAGAAGCATATGCAGCCAAAAGCGTGTGTTACCAGCTTGACTCTTCAGAAATGCTCTGCTTTACCCAGAGGTGCTTAAACATGTGTGCAATTCCAGTCTTTAGTAATATTATCTCAGAAAAGAGGACTGCAAACTGCTAGTGACTGTTCTGAGAAAGAAGAGAGAGAGGGATACACTTACATGCCTGTGAAACTCAGGCTAAACTGAGTACTTGTACAAGCCAAGATATTACAGCTCTGAGAAAGATCTAGAGAGGATTGTCCACCTTCCTGATACATACCTACTCTGATTCCTCTTGCTTATCCCTGCCACAGACCACCCTACCAGTTATGTCCAGTTACCAGTTCAAGTTCAGGATTCCCAAACAGAATAGTAGCAATCTCAAATCACTTCAAAGTAAACTGAATTCAGCTACACCTTTAGGAAAGCTGGGATAAAGTGGTAGTTTTATTACATAAATTGAATGACTCTTTTCTATTCCTGCACATACATTATTTCTTTTTTCTTTTTAATTCTGTTTTTTTTGCCTAAGTGTTTTCATTGATGATGTGCTATGAAATTCAGTTTTAATTATTGATGAAAATAACAGCCTTGAGTCAGCATAAGTTGCAAAAAAATCTTTAATGCACCTCACAGAGAAGCAGAATCACTCAAGAATGCCTTTTCTTCAAGACAAATGGCAAAGCACCCAATGAGGCACACCATGGGCTCCCGAGTAAGAGGTCACAGAGTCATCAGGAGGCTACAGCACCCAGATAAATTAGCCTTCATAAAAGTGCAAGTAACTGGATATCTGATACTAGGGCAACTGAACCACCACGACCGTCTTTACGCTGTGTTGTCTATGCCAGATAAATGCTTTCTGAGTCACATTTTACCAAAGAAAAGAGTCTCCTCATTTGATTACAATTATATTCAATGGGAGTAATAAAATACAATGGGAAACTGGACCACAACCCATTTCAGCTACACCAGATAAAACAGTATGTACAGCTTATTATCTACTCCTTTAGGCAGAGGTAATGGTGAAATTTTGACTGAGTGTGATAGCAGAGTCAGAGCCCAGGATGGCAGCATAATTTTCAGCAGGATTTGCACAAAGAGGAGAGAGTCTGACAACATCAGGAAGACAGAATAAGTAAGTGGGCATATCTCAGCTGAAAACTAGAAAACATACAAAAAACAGTGGCCACAGGATAGACAGGGCTTCCTGATGCCACAGACACCTGTTGCATGAGGGGACCTCAGGACATGGCATTGTGGCACAACTTGGGGAAAGCTGTCGATCCCACAGAGCCGCTAACCCTCTCCAACAGGCACTGGCTGCTGGTAACAGCTCACTTTTGGACAGTGCTTTAATACGGCAGGTTGTTCAGTGTCCCAGTGCCCAGAAAGTTCTGCAAGGTATTGACAAGATAGCTAAGTGGTTACACAATGCAACATGGGCAGCTACCTGTCTGCAGCATCAGATGATACCTCAGCAGTACCTCCTCCCATTCCCATGGCTGCTGCTGCTCCTATGCCATCAACATGCATACATTTTGTAACTGGCTTTCCCTGACTCTGTTTCTACAGGCTGTGAGTATGTGTAGCTTGTCCACAAATGCTGTTCTCCAAAATACTGTTTTTCACTTGTGCTATGACATCTTGTATCTACCCTTTGAAGCTAAAGTAGGTTTAGTTTCATAGAGGGAAGAAATTGCTCTTCATAAAGTGCTTTCATTTTTAAAACCAAAATGTATTGGCATTTAACAAAAAAAAAGACAAAATCCCAATATGGTGAAAAAATTATGAAAAAAACCCCCACAAACCACTATGAATTTACCTGAGTGAAACAGAATACACACAGAAGCACATGTCATCTGGTTGTAGGCAAGAGACAGGATCTCCCTACACTTCTTCTGGTGACTCTAAGTCTGATAATGCAGTACCACTTACAGTGGTCACACATCACCCACTATTGTTTATAATTTCACATTGTTCATACACAAGAGCATAGTCATTCCAGCAGGGAAGGTCGACCATCATCTGTGGAAAGCAGTAAAAGAAACTGGGGAGAGAAAGTAGCAAAAAATTTGAAAGACACCTAGGTCACTGTGGATGTTCTGCTCCCTACTAGTATTAGTGGCAATAGAGCCTAGAATTACACTGAACATCTCAGCAAATTAGAGGCACGAATTATTTATGACGGTTTGGTCTTCCTACTGAGGACAGTGGAAGTGCATATTTTCTGCAGCACCTTCCTCAGAAATTCTCTCCCTAATTCCCATAATAGAACACTGGAAGCAATATTAGCAATACTGCCACATAACTAAAAACATCGTATTGTCATTGTTTTACAAACCTTTACCAAACTTTAATCAATTTGGTCATACTATTCCACGCCAGATATTTTCTCCAGATTATTTGAGAAGGCAAGTGTTAAACTATTTCAAAGGACAAATCTGGTGGGGGAAGAAAGGGGAAGTTATGTCCGTGTCTGAAGACTTTTGAAGGTCTACCTCCCCACGCTGCAAAGCAGCAAGCCCGACGTATGACTGTCGGGGTTGGATTCAAGGCTGTTCAATGTTCTTCCTCCCAACTTCCGCACTACAGCCTGTCCAAGCTAGTTTATGAACTCTTTGAGAGGAGAAATAAGCATCATGTATGCTCCACAGAGCTGGTAGAAGTCTGTGACAGATCTGTCATCACAGCTACAGTCTTGAGTGGTACTCTTTCAGTTCTGCACAAGAGGAAATCTTCTCTACATAGGCAGTATGTCAGATGAGCATCCGACCACTGACAGTAGAAAGACATTATCTTCATTGCTCTCTACAATCCTCCTGTTGGGTCCACTAATTATAAAGCCAGTGCGACAATCATCATTCTATATTCTAATTACCTGCATGTCAAAGGCCACCACATTTCACTAAATTCCCATTTGGCTTCGGCTCTACAAAATGAAATCATTCTTTACCATTTGCAAAACGTGAAGAATTCAAAGCAGCACTTGGTAAATTGGGTCAGTGAGTCTTAAAAGTGCAAATCTCATTTTGGCTAAAATTCACCCAACTATATTCCAAGGTTGTTGATCAGGGTGTTTATATTGTAAGTAAACATCATTTTTTACTACTCATTATTCATGACACAGTCCCAAAGCAAATTTACAGCAAGTTTCTAAAAATAGCATTAATAATTTTAGGGGTTTTATTAAGACCCTAATTAAGACAGTATATGAATGTTTCCTGCTTGCACAGGAGGCAAGAGATTTAAGCTACACAGCCACAAGACTTAATAAAGAATTTCTTTTCATGGCACCAGCTTGGGAAAGGTAATTGTCATTTCTTCTTCCATTACAAAGCAAAGTGTCAACACATCAAGACAAAGGTCTTGGTGACAACTTGCAAGTAATGTTTAGAACCCAGCTTCTCGTGGGATGTTATAATTCACAGCATAACTCTGCCAGACTCTGGTTGCAGTACCTCTGAAAACGCTTTCCAAGGTGACAAGCCCAGGAAAGTAGGAGTCTTCTTACAAGCGTGAAAAGGCTTTGTTGAGATGAACTTTATAGCTTCACACAGGACACAGCAGAAGCAAGAGGAGAGTCCAGTTTGCAATGAACAATGAAGAGCAACTAGGCTGGTGAAGGGGCTGGAGAACAGGCCTCATGAGGAACAGCTGAGAGAGCTGGGGTTGTTTAGCCTGGAGAAGAGGAGGTCTGAGAGGAGACCTCATTNTTAGTGTTTGATAGGAATGGTTGGACTCGATGATCTGGTGGGTCTCTTCCAGCCTGGTGATTCTATGATTCTAATGTGGCTGCTTCAGCATCAAGACCAACCCCTCATTTGATGCTTTTGCTTCCTGTCCACTGCTCAGCTAGAAACTTCATAGAATCATAGAATCAATCATAGAATAACTAGGTTGGAAGAGACCCACCAGATCATCAAGTCCCACCATCAGTAACAAAAGTTACAAGTCCAGTCAGTAACAAAATGGGACAGATTTATCTCTTCTATGCACAGCCAAAGGTAAACCTGCAGGATAAACCCCTTCTGCATGCTGCAGTTTCAGAGACACAACCAGCCTTCGAAGAGGCTGGTCCTCTCATTAGCAACACCAGGTGCCAGCACTGCCAGCCACTGTTGTTGGAACTGCAAGAGTTCAGCCTGCAGCAAATTAGGCCTGTGATTTTCTGGGAGAAGTGAGCTCAAAAAGAGTTGACAAAATGAAGTCCAGGCAAGAAAAAGGTCACAATTCTGACCTTAATTTTGAATCATCAGTCCCAAACACATCTTTTGCTTGAACAGGTAAACCTTGAGATAGTATGCTAAATTCTACCAAAGTTGAATGGGATATTACAAACAGCCTCTCCCTCTGCTCATAGCAAGACAGAAAAAAGGACACTTTCAAATTTTCAGTGCAAATAAAACTTTGATTCAATTTTCAACTCAGAGAAAATATTTCTCCTTTCAGAGGTTGACATACTTCACTGAATTATTTTTTTTTCTAGATAAAGAACACAAAGACATCCTGCTGGAGACAATTGCTGTTTAACTATGCATATCCTAGAAAGCTGTAAACAAGTCCTGATTTGACTGAACTGACAACTTGTTATTAATGAAAGCAATCATATGCTCTCCATGACCAAAGCTTTCCTGGCAGAGCTGTCTCTCTCGGTTTATCATTAGCTTTACATCCTAGCACTGCTAAATAATTCAGTACAGCATTTAGTCTTGTGTCCTTGCTTCTCTACCCAGAAACCACCCTCACTGTTTGTATGTTCCAGCAACAGGGAGGAAAATCCTGCCTGGTTCCTCCTCAGGCTGCATAACTAATGGGGAACCTTCACTGTCAACACAGAAGTGCAAGTTTCATTAGTTTTATTTTGTTGGGGAAAGTGTTTATTAGACACCTAAATACAGAGCGTTATTTATCCACACAGAGTCATGACCATGTGGGCTCAGATTCACATGCAAATTCCCCTTTTAATAATCCTAATGCAGGGAGCGCTCCAATCAGAGCGCTATCAGCCCCAGCTCCCTGATACCTGATGCCAGCTTTGCCGGTAATGTAGGCCACTGAAGCAAATCCAGAGAGATTGAGTTGGAAGTGGAGAGAGGCTCTGAGATCTATTTGCTTGGCTTCCTGACAAGGCAGGGGGTGTCTAACTTTTTTTCTTTTCTACTATAAACAGGATATCATTTAAGAGGGATCATAAGCTGAGAGCAGCCCAGCTGGGTCAAGGCTGGGAGGCGGGGACACAGTTGCAATCAGTGAAGCAAGGTGGAAGCACAAAACAGAAGACCAGGTTAAATGAAAGCATGAGGTGGCTCTTAGGAAGCAGCTGGAAAAAATTTGGACATGCTGACAGGGGAAACTACGACTGGCTAAACAGTGAACCGGGTGGGCCACTTCTGGAAACAGAGCTTCAGGTCTGTATCCCTCTGTCTCTGTGACACGTCCTTTGATTTTGCTTGTATGTGTATGTGTGCTTGTATGTGGCTATTGAGGTGTATCAAAGCAGTAATGCCCAATTACAGAGACTCAGAGCATTTACTTATTGCCGTTGTTTTAAATGCATTTGTGGGGAAATAACCTTAGATAGAAAAACCTTGTTGAAACAGCAAATAAGAGAAGTTTGATTATTTCTTGTAAGCATAATACATTCTGCTATTTCTTGATTTCCTTTTTATAAAATATATGTTTGCACTTTGGATCTGGACCCGTGAAGCCTTTCCGCGGATGTTAAGAGTCAGTTACAGTCAGCAACGAACTCTTGTTCCCTAAGCTGTGTGCTGATTACTTCTCCTAGAGAGGATCATATGCAGGCAAGTGGGGGGAGGGAAGCAGCCCTCAGAGATGAAAACAGAGCCTGCCTTTATGGCTTTGTCTGGGAGACACTGAAATGTTTTCTCTGATCAGAAATAGTAATTTAAGGTGCAAATATGTCCCCAGTAAATGTCTGAGTCAAGTAGCATTAGCAAATGTCACACTACTTAGCCAAGATATGACATGTATTATTGTAAAATAAAGGAGGTAGGAACAGGTAGTCAAAACAGGACAAAAAGTTTTTAAATGCCTCTACAATTTTAACAAAGTATGCCTCATTAGCAATGTTGCCAGAGTTTAAAAAAAAAGCAATGGCTATGTCTTCAGGCCTTGAAACTGGTTCTGTCCAGCAGTGAGAAACTAACAACATTGCCTGCCAGAGTCACATTCTAACAAGTATTTGAGAATCCATTAATCCATAATTAATGTAAATCTAGACTCACTTTAAAATTATATGTCATAATTAACGTATATAAAAATACATAAAAATGTTTTTCTATTTACCAGAGGTGTATATATATTTGCTTTTTACAAGCAATAAAAAATCAGCTTTAAGATGTAGGATGGAGCTTGGATATGCACCTATGCATGGAGCATAGCCTAGTGACTTCAAAGCAGACTTTGTTCCAAATCCACTTAAAACATTACAGAAGTATTGGTTTCCTGGTTCACTTTCAAAAGGTATTAGTATATATATGGACTATACTAATAAAAATAATTGTAGTACAGTTCTAACAACCTTAGCAAATCATTAACAACACAATAAATCCTAGCACAAATCAATCACTGCAATGGGAATTAAAGTAAGCCAAATAAATTTTCGTTTTTCTATCTTTATACAAATGCTTCCTTTAAACTCATGTTTCTCCTTGTTAAGTCACTCCCTTCAAAGCCAGGTACTAGGCTCTTTTTGTTTAGACAAAGAGTGCAGTTCTAAACCCATCCCATTACTCATCATGGAAATCCCACAAAACTGGGTTGAACTCTGCATTTCATTCCTTTACCAATAGGCACAAGTAAGAGCTCATCTAAACTGATATGGGTCATGTAATCCGTAAGCTGGCAACTGTACATGCTCAGCACATTAAAAAAATGTCAGCAGACAGA
Organism: Piaya cayana; assembly: GCA_013389865.1. Taxonomy (NCBI): domain Eukaryota; kingdom Metazoa; phylum Chordata; class Aves; order Cuculiformes; family Coccyzidae; genus Piaya; species Piaya cayana. The sequence goes on along the minus strand of WAAB01013995.1, from coordinate 30,909 downwards.
TTACTAATGAAAGGCTTTACTACTACTAGTCTGTGCTCAGTGTTGTGGAAAACTGACCCTTTGCTTCAGTCCCTCAAAGATATAAATGAAAGGAAGAGAACAAACATGAGGTTACAACAGCCAAACTAAAAATCAGTTTGGGGATAAGAGAGGATCTTTCAGAAACATAATCCCTTTTATCCCCATGCTCTTTTCTGCCTTTCTCTTTATAAAGGTTAATTTCCCTGTATTTGTGTGTCTGTAACTTATTTCATGCTGGAAGTCAGAGCCTTGTTTTTGTCAACTACAAACCCAGCAATAGCTGCTTGTGGTGACACAGGCAGAGCACATTGATCTCCAGTGAAGTGGCAGTATCAAAACCAAACCAGTCAAGAAAATACTACCAAATAATTCACTAAGTCCTTTTGAATCCTTTGTTTAGAAATTCTAGTTGTTAAACAGTTAAAGATTTTATTTTATATACATTCTGCAGTTGGTTTACTTGCTTAGACTTTCATTTAAATTACTCAAGATTCAATTTATTGTAAGCTTTCCCCCTCCCCCATTTTTGGAAGTTATTTCTGATAGCTATACAGATTGGCTCCTCTTCTAATTCTGAGCTTGAGTTTTAGAAGTTAGTTTTAGTCGAGTTTAGAAATTTAGTTTTAGTTTAGAGCTTCAGAACAAATGCTAATATTTTTCTACATTACTTCTATTTATTTTTATTTAAATTATTTTTATTTTATAATCCAGGGGTTTTTTTTATGCCTGCAAGATTTTTGCCAAGTCGTGATGTCAAGATCGCTACAACATTCTTCAGTAGCCCCTTGGCAACTCTTCCCAAAAATGGGCACAAAACAACAACTGAAAAACAGTATAATCTTGCTTAATTGTCTCCCAATACTGTTTATACATTCCTGGATACACCTGTAGGAAGTTAATCAGCTTTTTTATCTTCATCTCAGTATAAAGTCAGACCATGTAAAATGTTTGTTTGGAGGCAGTATCAAAATGGACATGTAACATGTTATTTATGCTTCAGGTCTGGACTCCTGTGAGGCAGTTCATTTGTTAAAAACAGTTAAAACCTGAATAAAACACTAAGTAGCCTACAGATTATTTCACCCAAACAGGATAGCTAAGATTTAACATTAGCAGTGTTTAAAAATCTACAGATGCTTTGAAAAACAAACTGAGGAAAAAAGGTCCTTAACATCACCTGTCAGCACACAGGAAAATATATTACCCGATCCTTAATCCTACCTGCTTCACAAGTTACTATTTTGCAGATCATATTGAGACATACTGTTCTTTAACAACTGCACAGCACATTACAGTCACTTCACTACTAACCATTCAATGTGCTATTCTCCCCACCTTTCTGAGCATACAGCCAAAGGTCTTATTTATTTCATCTTCTTCAAATGACAATTTTCCTGTGTCTTGTTTTATACACATTACTGAATGTCACCGGCCACTTATGTAGTTATTTTGGACAGAACGGGACAGAACAGTTGGAAGGGGCCTGCAATGATCATCTAGGCCAACTACCTGCCCAATTCAGGGGGTGCAAGATGATACAAACTGTTTCATAACTACTAATGTCATTTTTGCCCAGATCCCTTAGTATCATAAAGTATTCACACCGCTGTTTCACCTTCAGAGACAGCAACGCAGATGCACAATTTCAGTAAACCAAACCCAGGGATCCCAACCTAGGCACTACAAGTGAGGTATAACTAACAAATAACCAACAACAAGGACATCAGCTGTATTGTCTTGCCCACCCTCCAAGGATTCAGTATCAGAGTCTGGAATACAGCTCACCAGAAGAGCATTCACTATCCCTAACTATCAGACAGTCTACTCTCTTTTCTCTAGTCTCCCAACTGAGTGACTATATAGACCGCAACACATTACCGTGACCTACTGTGGTCTATCTATCACAACCCTAAAGCAGGCACTTTGTACACAATAACAGAATTAAAAGATTATGTGCATGGTGGTTCAGATTAAAGAGTCACAGATTTCCAAAATGCTGGCATTTATTCAGCCTTGAGGGCTTGATTTTGCAGCTTTAGAAGCAATGCTCTATGTTACTCTTAGAAGGCTTTTTAAAATAAATAGTTTCTCTTCTTCCATTTTCCTGACATTAGATGCAAATTGGCCTCTCCAATATAACACAACTTATGTATTTCCATTGACAAATACTTCTTTGCAGGACCAAAGATTGCTGAGTTCCAGTCAAGGCTTTTGGGCAAAGTACTGCCCCAATACCCAGAAACATTTGTTAATTCCTTCTATCATGCTTAACCTGTTCTTCCTCTGCTTCCCAATTCATCACTAGTCTTTTAATTTTTCTTCTTTTGCAAAGAGAATGGGTCTGATTCAGTGAGAGAGTAGCCCCAAAGTTTGCTCCTCAGACTTTTCTTCTCAGTCCTATCCACTCCTACCACCTTCACTCTCTGTTCCCTTTTGGTTTTCTTCCCACAGCTTTGCATTTTGTGCATTCTCCTCACTAACCAAGGTTCTCCACCCACACTGGTGTGCAATTCTGATACACATTCTTCTCTGCATTTCCCTCCCCTCATGAGTTCACAGCTCTTTACTTCAGTAAAACTGGTTCTTATTTTGTGCTTCAAAATCAATATCCAATCCACCAACCCCTCCTCTGTCTCCTTGCATTCCGTGAGTTCTCAGAAATCCAGTTGTTCTATGAGACCATGTCTTATAACAGGAGGTATCAGCCAACCATAAGACTAGTCTGTGCTTCCAGTAGCATATGAAGGATATACCATCCTTGGCTGTTATTTAAAACACAAACTCCCTTTCAGTGAAATTCAAAAAGAAGTTGCAATGAGTTGAAAGGTAAGAGAATTAGGGCTTTCTATACTTTTTAATAGTCTTATGCAGGAATCACTGACGATCTTGGCTTCTATCCTCGTGAACAACCATAGCAGTGCACAACTCACAGATCCGAAGAACATCACTTCAACCTGACTGAAAGCCCACTCCCTACAAATTAAATGCAAAACTTACACTTAGATCTCAAAAATGCACTCTTCACTGGTCATGAATAATACTGTCAAATGTAAGCTCAGCTCTTCTAAATATTTATTATAAAAGTATTGGTAACGTAACTGTACTAGTGAGTCTCAATATACATAGTGCACAAACATAATACAGAATGCTTTTTCTCATTTTTCCTGTGAAGTGTTATATGCCCATCATAAGACACAATAACAAAGCATTAAAACATATTTTTAAGAAAATATCCCCTCATTTTTTAAAAGATATTTAATGCCTGCATTAGAATAAAGCTGAACAGGTTTTTTCGACTCTGCTGTTTCCTGTAGCTCATTTAATGGTCAGGTAAGACAACAGCTTGTACTGCCAGAAAGTCTTTAATAAGAAATGATCAGTAAGTATTAGACATTTCTTCAGTGTGCATTTTTGTGGTTAAAGACAGCTGTAGAACAAAAGCATAATAGCTGCTCCACAATAGTTCTGATGTATTTTAAAAATACTTTAATGGCCTTGGTCTCAGACCCACATTACATCATGAAAAAATAAACAAAACAAAAAAAAACCAGAAAAAGGATAAGTCTCCCCTGCACTATTCCTCTATTCCTTAGAATTCAAAACCCATTTACTTCATTTTTTTGTTTTTTAGGCATGACCACATACTAGGAATTTCATAATATGATGAAGAATTGGAGAGGTAAAAAATGCCTGGTAAATAACAATCAGCTGACTGTAGGTTACAGTGTGATTTTGCAGCTAAAGAATGACTGTGATTCTTGGAAGAATATACAGAGAAAGTTTATGTAGACTAAGAAGGGGCACTGGAGTGACTGGCCCTTTTCACAAAACCATTATTGCAAATTGCCTGCTTGCATCCCTGTTTCCAGACATTTTAAGGAAAGAACCACTTGAGTTCTCCTAGCTTTCAAAGCTGTCTCTATTCAATACAAAGGAAATTTGATCCATTGACCTGGTTAACCTCACAGAGAGATGTGAAAAAAACAGTCTTCAAGTACTTTGAGAGAGTATGATTTGATAGCAAACAGTATTTCAGGGGCCGGGTTCCTAACCCCCGCCTATTCTAGATTAGACTCTGAATGAGAGCAAATTATTAGAAGCTAGAGCTAAAGTCAGACTAGAAATAAGATCTAAATTTTAAAAGCAAAGTTAATACAACAGAAGAGCATAAATGTTATTAAAGAAAAAAAATTGATTGTAACTCCAGTTAACAGGGTAGTACAATTCAAAAGCTGCAGGGAAGAGGCATTTTGTACATTTTCCAGGAGATTAAGCTGACCAAATAGTCACAGCTGCTATTATTCTCACACCAGACATTCTTTTCCCACACTTTAAAATGGGGAAAAATGATTCTTGGGTAGCTGGCAGAACAAGCTCAAGAAAGAGCCCCAGTCCAAGCTGTTCTGACACATCGTGTTTTATTTGAGGATGGTCTGTAAGGTCAGGACAGCCCAAAGAACAGGTATTGTAGGTAGCAGGTCCTGAGAAAAGGGATAGTTGCTGTAATATTTGTTCTTTAAAGAAGTAGGATTTTCCAAATAGAAAGACGATGGTGGGTCAGCCGTCCTACTCCTCTGCAATTCAGTGTTCTCTCCGGTTTAAAAGATTAACAAATCGCTCACAAAGAGGACTGGTACCAGCATAATCCAAGTGTAATAAAATCTCATTCCAAAATTCATACGGTTCCAGGTTATTAGAGTTTTCCCTGATAATGGAGGCAGGGTTTTGAAGAAAATTACCTTCTTCACAACTTCCCCATTTTTTTTTGTCTCTAGTTGTCAAAATATTTTTTTTAACAGACCATCAATTAGAGTTTGACTATTCACGACTCTGCAAAATATATTGCTCCAATGCCACTAGTGCAAATGGAATATAACTTGGAAAAGCAACAGCTAGGTGTTAACAGAGAGGTGGATAATGTGGATTTTCTCTCCAATTAAAAAATCTCCAGAAATCTGATACAACGTGTATTTGCTTAATTACAGAGCAAACAACAGACAAGTTCAACCAAAGACGACATAGAACCATTTCTGTGCATCATATTGCCTGCCACCATGATGCTCTTCCTGGCATTCCTGCTGCTGTTCCTGTACCGCCGTTGCCAGCATCCCACTCCGCAGGGACAGATCTTCAGCATCGATTTGCCTGAGGCCCTACCCGAGCATGACATGTCCAATTTCCTTTCTGTGCTCCCCTGGAGCAGCGAACAGAGTTTCCATTACTCCACTCTGCTCCCTGATGCCACATTCCTCACCGTGTGTTTGCCTCCATCCTACGAGGAGGCCACCATGAAGACTTCCCCAGATGAGGCTCACATTGAGCTCTCTCCAGACCCAGTGCCTTCATATGAAGAGAGTATGTTGCAGTCCAGCAGCGCCAAATAAACAGAAGCACCTTAGCTGAAGCATGCAGTCCCTCAAGGCACAAATGTGGAACTGATATGGCCTTGAAAATTAGCAAAAACATTCCAAAAAAATTAATGAAAGAAGAAACTTGGAGTAACAGGGAATGAGCACCTTCACCTCATCCTTGGATTCTCCACCTTCCATTTATGGCAAGCGTACACACACACATACATCAAATCAGTCCCAGATCAGTAACATGGGTATTTGAGTTAACAAAGCATGTTGCGAAGGATTAAATTTAAGGGCAGGTGGAAATCTGTCCCTCTGCAGTCTCCCAGTTATAAAGAAACATGAATTATGCTATAGAATCACCAGTCACAAAAAGGGCTTTTAGCACCACACCTAACACCACCACACCTAACAGCCTCTCTGAAGGAGAGGCTGGATTACGTTGTTGTTGAGCCTTAGGAAATTCGCAGTAGCTCACATAGCTTGCCCACTCTTGTGTCCCTGATGCTATAGCAGTCCTTTGCAAATTTCTATGCCTTCATTTAGCCATGTTTCATATTTAGAACCCAACAACACAAACTACTCCAACTGGTGTATTTCCAGTTAACACGGGTTTGAACAATAAGCTTTTACAACATTAATGTTGTCTGTTTCATTATAGCCTCCCTGAGAAGCTCGTGAACAAGTTCGAGGACAGACCCTGTGCCAAAGCAGCACTGCCTGTGCCCAGGATTTAAATACTCCTTAGTCAAGGAGCAGGAGTTATCATAGAATGGTTTGGGTTGGATGACCTTTAAGGTCCCTTCCAGTTACAACCCCTGTGCCATGGGCAGGGACACTTCCCACTGGATCAGGCTGCTCAAAGCTCCATCCAACCTCACCTTGAGCACTTGTAGGGATGGAGCATCCACAACTTATCTGGGCAACCTGTTCCTGTGCCTCACAGTCAAATAAATCTTCCTGATATCTACTTGAAATCTTCCCTCCTTCAGGTAAAAACTGTTACCCCTTGTCCTATCCCTGCACTCTCTGAGCAGCCTCACTCCAAGGGGAGTGAGAGCAGAGGTGCCCACAGCACTGGGGGTGCTGGAGACCCACCCTGTCACAGCTCCACCACATCCCACTGACCCACAGGCACTGCCAGAACTGAGGAGCAAGGACAGGCGGCTGGGAGGAGGCATTGCAGGTGGATTGCGGCTGCCATCTTCAAGTCCCCCACCACAATTAGTCAACTTTCTCATCCTCCATTAAATGATGGCTCCATGGTGGGCTGACAGGCAATCAGCTGGCCTTGACTGTACAAGACCTCCCACCTCCAAAAGTGGCTTCTGACTGAGACTGTCAGGACACGTCTTCCTGTGGACTTCAAGTTTACACAAACTGCCAAAGCCATCCCGTGGCTCCAGGACTCCCAGGAGCAAGGGTTTCTGGACAAAGCAAAACCCAAATGATAGTTCAATAGCACTGTATTGAAATATTAATTAAGTACCCAGTAAATCAGTATAGATTTAAATATTTAATACCATGTATTTTGCTCTGAGTAGGCTAGCACTTAACTAATTTTTGTCTCAGTTCCCCTCACTAAACATTCCCATGCAGAGGGGACAGGTGGCCTCCAAGCTCCATCACCTTTCCCCACCTCCAGTGATGCCCTCGACTAGCAAGCGCTCTAAGGAGGAAACAGCACAAGGAGGTATAAGGCATTACAGACAGCAAACGGGGAGTAAAGTATAGGCAGGAGGATAGGAGGGCTTTCCCCAGCACTGAAAGGAGAGCTTGGACACCCAAACAGCTTCCTAGAAAGAGTCACCAAATACCTGCTGAATCACGAAGTCACAGCCACAAGGATTTCCCAGCACTGATTTTCATTATCTTAATTCAGTAAATGCAATACTGCAGCAATCCAGAAGCAGATTCACTGGTCTGGTTTTACAGAGAGCAGGCAATCAATCTTACAGGGTGCAGTGATTAGCAAGGATAACACTTACAGCTGTCCAATTTTAATCCACAGCCTCATACCTCTGGCAATTAGGGCACCCTGAATCTAGCTGTTGGTTGAATCAAGGGCACAGAAACTAGCAGACAGTAGCAGCAGTCCTTTCAGCAGGTGGCCCAAGGAGAAGAACCGAAAGAGAAGGCTTTTCTGAAAAGCAACATCCTGTTCACCAGAGGAAGTGTTTAACACATTGCTCGCTCTAAATTCGCTTTCCAGTTTCTCACTGTTGAAAGCCTTTCTTTAAGTATTGCATCCTCTTGCTACACTGCTTGCACCACTCAGAAAGTAATTAAATACAAGTTGTAGTAACAAATGGTAGGACAATTCCTATAGTACTTAAAACAATCTGAACTTTTGTCCTAAACCTACTCGATTACAACCTACAAGAGGATTTCCATGACTATTTTCTATACTGTATACAAATTTGTATTTCAGTTTTGATATACCTCCCTGAAAAACAAATTTTCCCTGACACAGTATTATGAAGACAAGGTTCCTTCCAACAGAAGGAATTACTTCTGTTCTGAGTCATAGACAATAAAACAGCAACAAGCATTGTAATGCAATTAAAGACCCTGCACTTACCAAAATACTTGTAACAGACAGTGCCTGACAAGCCACAGGAAAGCAAAGTTCAGTTCCAGTCCAACATTACAGATATTATCAGATACAACTTCCACCTTCACTGAGATTTTCAAAGCCCAATAGCAAAACCAACTTCAGCTCTTAATGAGGTTTCACCTGTGGCTTGTTTTTTTTTGCATAGCAATCAAGGATTTCCCAGGATTTAAAGGAACCCTTAAGAAACCATTATGCAGCCAAAATTTAATTTTCTTAGCTAGTCTGGCTAGTTTCAATTAGATGCTAGTGATTCTCTTAACTTCCCTGAGAACTACTTAACTGCTGCCACTCAGCCTTTCCAATCTCATAGGCAGCTGTGGTCTTTTCTTGTGCCCAGCTGTGAGTTAATTTAACTCTTTTCAGTCCTTAGAGAGGAGATAACTGAGCCAAATTAACTCCTTCTAGGGATAGGAACACTCTTTTTGTCAGGTTTGTAAAGTTCTTGGCCCATGGAGAACTGCCCCCATTCTTAACGGGTTTACTACAAAACAGTGTTCAGTACCAGTAGAGATCCTGCAGACGTACTCTGTTGGTCATAGTGCTAGGAGCCTACTATATAGCTGAGAAGAAAGGGTGTGTTTGGTATCAAGTTTTCCTCAGGAAACTAGTCTAATGTAATATGACTATGTTGCATACCACAGAATCACAGAACATTAGGTGTTAGAAGGGACCTCTGGATTTCATCTAGTTCAACCCCCCTGCTGAAGCAGGTTCAACTATCATAGGTTGCATGGGAATGTGTTCAGGCAGGTTTTGAATATCTCCAGAGAAGGGAACTCCACTGCCTTCCTGGGCAGCGGGTCGTCTTAGAGTCCTTCCTTCTCCCCCTACTGGCTTTTCTACCCTGTTATGGCCTTTCTGTGAAATCTGTATGAAACTGGATAATTAAAAAAACGTAAGTTTCTTTCAGCTTCATGGAAACTAAGGTTTCAAGGAGAGTGACCATAATAGTGACCTCACTCAGGGAAAGACTAGTATATAGGTCATCTCTTGTACGACACTAAGAAAATCCACATAGAAGCAAGACTCCATAAATACGGTGATGTTGTTATTGCAGTGTGCACTGTGCTATGCACAGAGAATCTAATAAGACATAAAGTTATAGAAAAATAGACATACAAAACCTTGTTGCCCACAGGACTATGACAGAACAATGATGTTTTATTAGATTTATTAGTACTGCCCCTGTACAGAATTAAAGAAGCAAATTCAGCCTGTGAACAAGCCACTGAGACAGATACTTCTTGAACTCCATGCTCTTTGCTGCTCTGCTGGAGCCATTGAGCTGGTTTTATTTACCTGCTCTTCTGAAGGGATGACAGTATAGATGGTGCCCTGGGAGCCTAGTGCAACATCCATTCTGCATCCAGCTTTGCAGTCTCCCGTTAATGCCACTCAAGCACCAGAGAGATGGAATTAATCTGTTGGAACCTTTGCTGAAGAAAGAGCAGAAATGAGTGTATCCAGCAGCTGTGGTTTTATTTGTGCAGTGCTACCAAATGGTTTGTGTCCCTGTAATCCAAAGGGAATCTCCAGAGTAATAAAGCTAGTAAACTAGTACCTACATTCCTGCATTAGAGAACTGAGTTTTAATTTTCACCAATGAAATTATACAGTACCTGTAGCCAAAACCTGAATAAATCTATAGTACAGCAAAATTATTAGCTTCTTAACACACACATTCGCTGGTTGATTCTTACATGAACTTCCAATAAAACTTTTTTTTTTCTTACAAGGGCCACAATTTATGTAGATTATATCACATCAGATTACATGTTATGTTCAATAAGCACACTTTTTTCCTACTTGTTGGTGTGAGTCAGTGCAGGCAGGATGCAGAAACAACCACAAAACCATGGATGAAATGCAAAGAGTAAATTTATTTTCATTACCTTACCAATCAGGAAAAATTGTAGCATGCCAGCAAAGCACAATTTGGCCCTACAGAGCTCAGTTCATGCTAGAGGGTCACTTGCTGGTTTTGCCATACAGTTAGCATGATACATGTATTTTTCTAAACCACAGTTTACTGACCCCAGGTCACTTGAGCATGTTTATAATCATCCTCGCCATTCATTATTATCCCACATTCCACCCCATTCTCAAGGGACCACCTTCCCTGGCTGACAAAGCTGGAGGAGTCTATTTGGGCTTGCAAGGTGTAGGGCAGGATAATTTACAGAGACATGTAATAAACACATACAAAAGAAGGAATAAACATATTCTTACAATAATTCTTTGAATCAGGTGTCGCACCCATCCTGTCAGGGAATTCAACCACTCAGTTAGCCAGGTACAACCGGTAGATTGTTTCATTTGATGTATTAAGTCCTGGCAACCTTGAGTGTCATCCTTTATGCTGTCTGATTCTCAGTTATGTTGCTGGAACCTGCTGACTACTTCAAAATGTGTGAACTGCACAGGCAGGATGCAGGAATAACAGCAAAACTGTATGAAATGCCAAGAGTAAATTCTTTTTTGATACCTTGCCAACCGGGGATTCCTCATAGGAGCACACAGGCAGAGGCACACAGGCAGGGACACAAGCCTCACGGAGCTCAGCCCATGCTGCAGGTTCTGCTGGTTTTGCCTTTTTATCAGGGATTTGTGCAGGCGTAGTTTAATGCTGAGCTTGGATCTTCTCTGTAGCAGGGCAGGAATTTCAAGCGTGTCTGGTAAGGTGCCTCTACTTTTATTACAGGCCTGTGTTATCTAAACACGGATGTTCTACTTGTCAAGCACACAAGGATAAACAGGGTTCAGTATGATATATGTATTTTCCTACACCCCAGCTGCAATCACTTGAGATTGTTTATAATCCTCCTTGCCAACCTTCCATTATTATCCCACATTGGATCTTCATATATCACAATAAAAACGTTGTGCCAACAGGAGCTAGGGATGAGAGGAAAAAACTTGCATGCTTTGTAAATTTGAAGGAAATGAACTGAATTCCAGATTCCAGTATCTTCTCAGTTACAGACTGCTGAAAAGTGGAACTGAAGACTACCAGGAAAAACATTTTCTGGGATTTTCTGAGATTTTTGGGGTTTTTTTTCAGTGTTCCCAATTAGGCTCTATTTGATGTTACTTTTCCAGGTAGCATCCCTCAGGTCATAAGGTTCTTGGGAAAAAACCCCGCGGCAGGGGGATTGGAACTAAATGATCTTTAAGGTCCCTTCCAACCCAAACTATTCTTTGAAGAGCAAGTCAAGGTGCACAGCCATTTATCTTACCAGTTTGTTAATTGAAAAGATATTTTTTTTGTCCCAGAACCACTTCTCTTCACAGTTATTTAGGAAATCCGAACATTTGCAGGTGAAGAGATCAAAGTAAAATAGACTGTAGGAAACAGTCTTGCAAGGTGCAGGCTAACAGGATATAGGAGAGGCACCCACACTGTGGGCATAAACTACAACTTGGTGCTGGGCACTGGCAGCAGAAGCAGTTCTCTCCGTGCATAGAAGTGCACACTGTGTGTGCCTGTCCATACTGTTATTGCTAAAGCAGTGTCACCAGTATCCATAGCTGTTTGCAGTTCTTTTATGGCTCCAAGGACAAGGTGGAGTGGCTAAGGATACAGGGCTGAGTTTCCAGTTTATGGGAGAAAGGTGTGAAACAGAATGGTGAGCAAGAGGTTGGAGTCAGGGTCAGTCCCTGGAGTTCTGCTGGAGAAGAATGAAAATAAGGTATCTGGGATTGTGATTAAGGAAAGAAGACGTGCTATGAGAGGGGAAAGGTAGTGGAGTCAGGGTATTGGCAGATCATATTAAAAGAGGAGAGAAACATCTGCAAGAACCTCTCCTCTGAATCCTCAGATGAGCAAACTGAAACATTTTGGCTGTCTAGAGGAACTGAAGGGCCAACAAGGCTGGAGGCTCCTGCACACATGGACTGGCACAGAAACAGGAGTTGCTGCCACTGATGACATTTTGCATGGGACATTCATGGTCTATAGGCTAATGGATAATGGGCAATCAAGCTTAGACTCCTTTCATATTTGTTATTCTTGGCAGGCCTTTCAGAAGGTATAGCAGTATCATGAAGAAGTCTTGATGTCAGCAAAATGTTTGAAGGAGGATGAGGAAATTCCTGTTGAAAGAATACAGCTAAGGCGATCCACATAAATTAATAGATTACATGAGATGTGGCTCACACAAAGAAAGAAAAGTTCAACAAACAGGAGCAAAAACCAAAATTACTGTTGAGAAAGACAACTTCAGTTTATAGTCAAGATACTTTTTTTCTCTTTTCTTAGCAAGCATTCTAAATAACTTCTAACATGGACTAACAGCTTTTCTTCTACGACGACTCTACAGTTTCCCAGACATTTGTGGTCCCTTGAGACAGAGCATATTTGTGGTACGAAGGTAATTTTTTATATTCTTTGTTCCCAAAATCCAACCCAGGTCTACAGAAGTTGTCACATCATGTAAGAAACTCATTCCATTAATTAGATGACCAATTTGTTGCATAGTCAGTCCTGGGCTTCAGATATGCACTTCAGGAAAAAGCTTTGATTTTACTCAAGTTTGCTTGCTTAGGGTTGTGCTTAACAGACTAGAAACAAAGTAGTGCTGGTAATTTTTTAATCTCGGAGAATATAAACCGCTTTTCATGTCCCTACATGCCACAAATTCCGCAAAAAAGCTGCATCAGTTAATGGAGGAAAAAGAGCCTTATCACTGTTTCATGTTGGAATAAACAAAGGGCTACCCTCTTGGCTATTACATCGAGGTACCTTTTTCCCTGTATATCGCATCACAGAGAACCTCCTCTAGAATTCAAGTTTGGTTGATTCTGGCTAACAGACTTTTGCTCTAGAAGATCAAGTGCACTGTGTATGGGAATAGGCATCTTATCTGGGACTGCTGGTGGTTTGGTACTACATGTCATGTCTGTGGCTTGCAGGTAGACACTAGCTATCTCAGACCCCCACTTTAACTTACGTGCAACAGCATGATATCTGCTCCCAGACACATGCTCCCTGGTGCACACATTTTTGTTGTCTTAAGATCTACTTGCTGAAATGTACTTTTGCTTTGTATTAGGACTCTATAAAAAGATAAATACATTAAAAATCACTATCACTCCCTAGCATGTGATTGCTGTACTGATTATATAAATCTGGGCATTGCTGGTTTTCTAATCCTCTTGACTACACTGCAGCTCCCAGTTGGCACAGTAATTTACAAGAATCACCATTTTTCAGGTAGCCCATTACAACTTCCCGATTAAAGAGAGAAGGATTGGACTATCTTTCAGACTCCACTAGAGCAGCTTCTCAACTGGTGATACTGTGCTGGGCACCGAATGCTCTTGTCATTGTAATGCTCTTTCACCAGTTTTAAACTGACCTAGAAATCAGTGTGCTTTTTCCAAAGTAAATCACGAGCTATACTAACTAATCCTCTTCTCACACCAGGCTGCAGAAAAATGGACACAGACATTCCTGCCTTTAGGATTTTACAAAGTACATATATTTGACTGACTTTTAATGAAGATGTTATCTTAGTGCCAAGAAGTACAAAAAGAACATGAGAATTAATTCTCAAATACTCCACTGTGGAAGCATTCTCAGATGGCAGATAGGACATTTCCTGTATTTCTTGTTTGTTGCCAGATTTTAGCTAATTGCTTTTGTAATTTACAGATTTAATTTTTTCCTCACAAATTAGTTTTTACCATCTAAACACAGAACTTAAATTTCTACTTTTTTATTCAAGAGAGTGGGTACACAAAAGCTTCTGCAACCTACACATCCTTCAGTTCCTTCAGTAGCTAGAATTTCTGCTTTGATGCTGAAAGCTGGTGCATACCAGAAACAGAATCAACTCTCATACGTTGAGATTAGCCATTCTCTGTGCTGTCCGTACCCTGACACATGCATACACGGACGCATTTGAACCCCTATAAACAGACATTTCCTACTAGAAATCAATGACACTTTGCACTAGCATTGTTGGAAGAACTGTTTGGCTCTTAAAAGGCTGGTTGTGCATTAGGTGAAAGAACTGCAAGGAGCTATACTTACAACCTAAAATGTACTCATTCTGCTGAGGAAGCAATATCATGGCTTTTACCCAGTTTTTCAGAATGATGTATAACGTGGCACTTCTTTAACAGACATCTCTGCATTTAACTCTGATTTAAAGTTGATAACACCTCTTTCTATCAAGAAAAATACTCATTTTATGTTAGAAGACTTCTCTAGTTTTAACCATGAAAGAAATAACTTTTGGAAGCTATTCAGAAACTAAAATTTAATGGGGGAAACTCAGAAAGTTAATATAATGTACCTTAAATGTTATATAGAGAATATAATACAATCTGTAACTTTGTGTGCTTTTTTGTGAGTACTGAAGTTCTTTTCAACAACGTAGCTCAAACAATTCCTCATCGTCACTGCAATATTTTTAACACTTTGTTTTATTGCTGAAGTCCATCCTTTTGATCTTCTCTCATAAATAAAAAAAATAGTGTTTTGTACTACTTAAATAAATGCAGTATAGAGATGGCTTTGTTGGGGCAGTAACTGCTGGTATAAATGGCTTTTCCAGATATTTGTGGGATCTAAACAATATCCTACAAGGTGTATTTGCTTGCCATATGATGAAGACATTATCCCTTGGCTGCATGCACAAGTGGCCTCTCTCACTCCATGAAATGACTGAAGGTTTTGCAAGTTTCCAGCATGCAGGTGCCTCTGGAGAACGGTAAGTCAGTCAGTAGAAGTCACTGGACACAGGGATGTTGACAGAAACTAGGCAGGATCAACCTGAGCTTTAGTCTTCTTGATTCCATGTCTAGTCTTCTTTCCACATTTCAGGTACAGCTTTTTCTGTACAGAACCCTTCAAGAGCTGTGCTCTAGCCTGTAGCCACTTGCCCAGCATTCCCTGACATGTCCTAGAGCATTCTTCACTTCGGCCTATTATTGCTTCTCTAAGCTTACTGCATTTTTCTTTTTCCTCTTCTGAAATGTTTTTTTTTCCATGTTTGACTGACTTTGGTCTTCTATACCCCACTTTGAACTGTGAAGAAATACATAGACTAAAATATTTTCCCCCTTCGTTCCTTTGCCTTTTTCTCTCTTCTGTACCTGCTGAAGCTTCTTTATCTTCAAGAATCTGCATTAGCCTATTCACTTCATACCTCACTGTCATTCTGTGCATTCACTGTACTTTTCTTCTCAGTGACCTCCTTGCTTCACCTTTTCTGCCATTATTCTGTGCCTTCTTTCAGGCCAAGCTTTATGCATAAATCAGCACCCAGTCTTGGTTCCTTCATAACCCTGTCTTCATCAAATTCCGTTCTTTCTTAATTCTTTTAACTGATTTCCAGTAACCTTCCAAACCTCCTCTCACCAAGCTATTGCTCCTTGCAGAACCATCCTTCATTTAATATTAAATTCTCCTTTCTCCAAGTATAGAAACATTTAAAGACTCATACATGCCACAGATCCTTAGGAATGTATTAAAGTAATAACTGAGAATAATTTAATATTGCTAATGTAATTAACTTCCTTCTCCAAGTGACAGAGGACCCAACAAGGAGAGATGCTATGCTGGACCTTGTTCTCATCAACAAGGAAGGGCTGGTGGGGAGTGTGAAGCTCAGTCTCACCCCTGTGCCTTGCAAAATCATGGAGCAGATTCCCCTTAAAACTCTGTTGAGGTACATGGAATATAAGGTGGTGATTGGTGACATCCAGCATGGCTTCACTAAGGGCAATTTGTGCCTGACAAATTTGGTGATCTGCTATGTCAGGGTTACCTAAACACTGCCTTCTACACGCTAGCCAAAACCTGAGCCTCAATCCAAATTCATCTTACACCACATGCAGGTTTTAGATGACCATCAAGGCTACCCTGTGGCCAGAGAAGAAATTCAGTCCATGCTACTTTTGAGTTCAATCTCGCTTACCTGCACTGACAAACGGTTTGCATATAAGCCCTGACATTCCAAAGACCTCCTGGTACAGCCTATAAAAAAGCTGAAAGCTGGCTAAGCTGCCTCCTACAGGTACTTTCTGCCAAATGCTGCAAAGTACTACAGAAGTCACAGACACCAGAACTATAACTTTCTACAATATTGCAATTAGATGCAATCTTAGATGATTTTCCAATAAGTAAACAATAAAACAAATCCCAGGCATTTTTGTCAGGATGGTGACATATGGGCTAGTTAGCATTTTCACACTGTTTTGAAAGGGAGAGTTATCTGCTGTAGAAAGGACACAGTGCTCTCTGTTTCACGTGATCAGCTCTGGGACAGACACCAAAGCAACACTCATGAGATGTCGAGCAGCTGCAGAATGTTTTGCACTACCTCTTTGTAGTTCAGATCAGTTTTAATAGTATCTGAAACAGTTATCCAATTCAGTTTTCACTTATAAAAAAAAAAAAATCCAATGGTTCTTTAAATATATTTAGCATGCAAAAATAGCAGAAAGTTTGCTGTGTACCAGTTAATCCCACCAATGCTCCAGTGAGTGCAGCTGGGTTCACCTTCTCTGCTTCATTTCACTTTTCACCCATGCTGCTTATAATCTGGTTCTCCCAAGAATTTTAGCTTTCTGGGACAGGTTGCAAGTTAAGAGAGATGCAGTAGAAACACACAAATGATACTAGAAAAAGCTTAGTATTATTTCAATTTTTTTAGTCTCAGCATTGAAATGCCAAAGCAGGATGGATATCTAAGTACACTCTAATTGTCTCTGAAGTGAATTAGTATATTTTGCAATGTAAACTGGTAATTAGTAGTTGGATGCATGGTTTATGGCATTCAGTGGGTTGCCATATGCTGCAAGACACATCTTTTGAAGAAGATTTTAATCAACTCAAAAGACAATATGGCAACTGGCAGCCTTTTTCTTTATTGAAGCAAAGTCACAGCATTTTCATCACTATTCCCCTCTCTCAAAGGGAAGAGTTAAACAAAGGCCCCTGAAATTTACATTACTAACAGGCAAAGGATTGAAGAAAGAGATTACAAGCATATTTCTCTAAAATAAATAATCTACAAAGAGTGCTCTTTTTCCTTCAAAGCAATCTAAAAATGTATAAATTCTACGGTAGGGAGATCAAAAGATATTTTAACAACTTTCAATATTTACAAACAATACAAAAAATGCGCACACCATCAAATGATGCAAAATTCTTCTTAAAAATTAAAAGCTTAATTCCTACCAAGAACCAAAAACTCCAGACAATATTTCAGTTTTAATTAATGGTCTTCTTTACAATTGGAAAACCGTTAAAATGTTTTTTATTATCTATAAAATATACAATAAAAACAAACCTCACTAAATTATTAAGGTTAAAAAAGAAGAGAAATACTGCAGGCAATCAAAAGGGAAAGTAACTGTAACTTATTCTTTGGTAACCAGAAGTTAGCAAGTATCTGTATTTCAAGTGATGAACAGTAATAATCTTCCCATTTTGACAAACAGAAGAAAGACTTCTGGCAAAACACAGCTCCCAAGTTTCAGTTATGAAAGACAGGCTCCACCTACAGCTCTGTAGTGCAAGTTCTCAAAGACAAATTTTGCTTTCTAATTCAGAAACACAAGCCTTCCAAACTCTGGCAGTACATTGCTTAATTCCTCTCCCATTTTTCTGCTGCCTGCTCACATCCTCTTCACACATCCTGTTGTTCCAGTTCTCTAAGGGAATATTCTAGTCAAGGAAGCAATTCACTTGGAAACAAATGTTTCACCAAGTGTACATGTGTGGCTGCACAGCAGCTAGTAGTGTGTTATCAAACTCAGCTCCCTTTCCCATGTTTACTGCATATTTCGTTTTCCCTCAGGAAAAAAAAAGTACCCCAGACCAATTCATAACCTGGTAAACTCAATTGCTTTAGCAGGACGGTCTCCATCAAACACTGGAGCACACTCCAGTAACAAGCCATGTAACCCCAGTGCCAACATTACTACCTTCTCACTGGTGAGTGTACCTCATTCTGTCTCCCTCTGCTTAGTGAATGCACTTTGCTGCACCACAATGCTTTTGAAGCTAATGTCCAGCTTGTACCACAGGAGCCTTCCTGTTCATCTTCTTTTGCACAATTGCAGTCCCAAGAGAAAGAAAAACTTCACACCCCTACAGGCTCTGAGAAAACTCACCCCCCAACCCCCTGAGGACTTCTAAGGCTTTACACAAAAAAATTCAACTTAACTTTCTTGAAGCCACAGACCACTCATTCAAGTCAAGTCCTTCCCACCCCATCCCAAGCTTGCAGAACTATCATTGCCTTAGCATTTAAACACACACATGCAGTTCATGGAATAAATGCTTAGCGAAGTAAACTTGTCCTGGTCTGGGCTTTCTTCTGGAATCTAGTCCTCTCATTTTTAAGATTTATATCCAATGCCTTCTGTCACTTTCTTCAGCTGAAGGGCTGAGTTACTTCCTTGAAGTACCTGGTTGAGTCATTAAGTCTAGATGGGCTGGATCCAAGGTCTCCTTGCAGCCTGCCTCCTCAGCATATGGAAAGTCATTCATGTCCATTTCATCACTGTTAAATACATCAAGCTGCCTCTCTTGCTGCTCTTCCAAAATCCTTCTGACCCTGCTCTCTGACTGTTCCACCACTTCCCCATCTCCTTCACTAATGACAGTCATGGGGCTGCTCTGGATGCGACTGCGGACATTGTACTTGCTGCTGGCAGCAGACGGGGGTGTTCGTGACCGGCCATACCTGGTGCCAGAGAAGGACATGCTCCTTGGCATCAGGCCCTCACTCTTGGCCCACTCTTCCTGGGCCCGTTTGCTCTTGCTGGGTGAGCAGGTGGCAGAGCTGTCTATGAGGTCAGTGGAGGCATCTGCCTTTGTCCGGTGGAACCGCGGGTCTGTGTTCTTCAGCATCTCTGCTGCGGACATGCGGGAACTGGTGTCACAGCGGCTCCCTTTCTTCAGCAGCAGGGCTTTGAAGTTGTCATTGCTGGTGCTGCTCTTGCGAACACTTCTCTGAATTGATCCAGCTTGTTTGAGGGTAGCTAAGGTTGGGGAAGCACCAGTGGGAGTTACGGGGGGCGATGGAGAATGGTTGCGGGTACGGTCGTCTTCAGAATCTTTACGGCCAAGGACTTTCCTTTTGGATCTGAGTTTGAAAAACAACAAAAAAAACAGGGTTGAACAAAAAAAATGAAATTTTTAACCTTCCCTAGTTAAACTCAGCTTAAAGAGATGACAATGAATCAAGCTAAAGCAGGGAGAGGGATAAAGGAGAAGTAACCTAAATCTAAAGCATGAGCAAGAATGTCACCAAAACTGTACAGGTATTAATGCAGGTACTGGACATATAAGCTAAATTTATTGTGCTTTTTCTGCACATCTGGAACAATACTGAGGTCCAAAATGCTTCAGTGACTTTAATGAATCAAGTTTTATAGAGCTACTAAGACTAATGCATTATAAAACCTACAGTCAATGCCATTTGTCTCTTAGTTTGGGAATTTGATTAAAAATATGTCAACCAGAGTATGTTGTTTAGGTTTGGTTTGGTTTACTATTTCATATGATGCTTTCTGAAGAATGAGAAAGGTAATTTAGTGCACTTGCTTTTAGAAAAGGATATTGCAATGTACTGCTGCTGAAGTTAATATGAAGTAAAACGAGCCACACGTAACCATTCTGGATTAAATTATTTTTAAAAAAATAATCCCCTTCCTAACCCAAACATTAAGTTAATAGTGAAAACTGAGTTCTCCAGCTTCTATTAAGATGTACAGACAAAATTCACAGTTCTGTCGACACTCTGTCATTGCAACTCTTCAACTAAATGAAGAGACCACCTTCCTGACATGAAAGTTATCTTTCCAAACGAAAGGGCAGAGTGGTTTTTAATTTAAAATCATGAAACTCAGAGGAAGTGGAAACTGGACTTCTGTCACCCCACTTTCACATTATTAGAAACCTTTACAAAAAAATTTACATGGCTGGTATCTGTAGCAAAGCTGTTTTGCTTCTTTGCATGCTAGGCAAGAGTTAATTCATAAAGATTGTATAAAGGCTAATTCTACATATGCTATTTCGGCAAAAGTTTAAACAAGTCAGCAGACTTGTTAGAAATACAAGTTTATCGTGTTATAATTCCATACTAATTTTTATAAATAATGTGTTCAATATAGACTATTCCCCCTGTAAAAAAGGATTCTACTTAATGTGATCTTTGGCTGTACTTTCTTGAAGTCCTTAAGATTTTGCCAAAACAATCTCATATGTCTTTATGCATTGCAGCCTAGTGATAATAATAAAAAAAAACCCAACCAACCAGAGAAAGCAAAGTAGCAGGATCCATCAGCTGTGTAGGTGGCAGCAACAGACATTGCCATAAACTATGCCAAGACTTTGGAACAATCCTATCTCTCTTAAGTGGTGAAGTTTATGTATATATCACTTATGCCACCACGCCCAGGCAGCTGTAACAGCTATTATTTTCAGCTGTTGCCTCCACCTGCCTTTCTGGGAGAAGAATGTAACACCAACATCTATTCAGCCTGAGGATGGACGGATACCAGAAGATAGTATAGGGATAAAATGACAACTTCAGCAGTGGCAAATATAAGAACCTTGTCTAGATTTAACTGTGTGTCAGTATCGCAGGCAGCAAATGAATTTGGTGCTTGGATGCTCTGTGAGCCTGTTGCAAATGTGTGTGCATTACTTACAGGGAAAAGATCTCCCTTCATTTGGGTTTTGGCTGCCTATAGGTATCTTTCTGAGAGTGTACTGCTGCCAAGAACCAAATGAAATTCCAAATAAACAGAAAGCAAATTTCAGTTGTAAAGATCTGCAGGGAAAGATTTAGTATCTTGCCTTTGAGTGATTCAGTAAGACTGTGAATGCAGTGCAGAGCATCTAACTAGCTTTTCTCAGCATGTATGAATTATGGCAGAAACTTAAATATAAGAACCAAATTTGGTTTTGGTGGCTTTTCAGACAGAAACAGGGCATATATTGAAAGAAAACCATTGACTTAAACGTAGGTTGTTCTTCCTGCCCTTAACACACATACCACTAAATTTCTTGTCTTACACCGTATCAAATATTCAAGAGTGCCAATCACTAAAATAATACCTTTGAGAAACAACAGAGGGGAAAACAAAACATTTTTAATTAATTAACAACCAAGGAAAATAGCAGTTCAAGTCTAAAGCCAACAAAAGCAAGGTCTTGATAACAAATGTGTCAAGCAGTTTTAACTAGGTCACATTCAGTTCCATTGTCCATTTCCCCATGAACTCATGAATTCCATGTACATACATACACACAGAGATCCACTCTCTATCTGCAGATATAATGGAGAAAATCTACTGGCCAGAATATTTCATTTTAAAACAAGATTTGTCACAGTCCTAGTGAGCGCCACGCAACATGACTGCAACATACCATTTTTAGAACAGCTCCTACAGGCCATGTCCTAAGGGGTAACTTTAAGTATATGACATATTCTATAAAAAGTCAGTATCATATATATGCAATTCTTGTAACAGATGAAACAGACTTGTTTCAAAATTAAAACCAGCATTTGCATCTCAAGTGCTGCATTCTTCCAGCTCCCAGCCACTTTCTCAAAAAAGCCTTTTCCCATCCCTCAGTAGTCCTGATGCAGAATTCACACACAGATGCACACACTGATTAAACACCTGGATAAACCTATACAGACGCTGCCAAGCACTTTCTGTGACCAGTTAATAAGAGACGGCTCCTCTAAATTTTGAGGTAAAAGACAAAGCCACAAGATGGCACTATCGCTACATTGAATTTAGTCTAAAAGCCCTTTCTGTAGTTCAGAGTGGCAATAGTCTTCTGGGTGTACCGTTTAAATGGTGCACACATTTAATTTTGTGGGTTTAAGATTTTGTTTAATTATTTTTTTTTTACAACCTAATGTGAACAACAGAAAAATCTACTTTCCTATTTAGGATGATTTTATTTTCAAGGGAAATGAATAATGTCATTGATAATAGAGCCAGTACTGCACATTCCATTCATGAACCAGTTTGACACAAAACACCCGACTTCAGGCTGGATTATGGCAAACTATAATCCAGCGTTTGCCATATGTTTTGCCATATGACTGACATGTTGTGTTACTTGCCAGTTTCAGCCACGCTTGCCATGAAGCATTAGCGTTGAGCCTCTGTCCCAAACTGCACCATATAAGCAGCGAAGAGAGTAAAAAGAGATGGAGAAGAAGAATGAAAACAAAAAGATACACAGAAAAAGCAACAGTAGAGTTAATATGGCAGATTGAGAACAGTGCAATAAATACCAGATGTAACTTGATATTTTAAGGGGCAGAATATTAATAATATAATCAACATTGAGTTAATCTGGTAGCTTTTAGTTCAGAATAGATTAAATATATTTGTAAAACAACAAAATGCAAGTTCTTTTCCTTATCTTTTTTATATATAGCCTTAGAAGAAAGTTGATAAACGTGTGCTTTCTGTTAAGCAATGACTACTGTAATTTAGTATCTTAGTGAAATGATGTTAAATTAATTTTTGCAAGAACTATCAGACCTGACAGTATGGAAAAGGCAATTTCTGCAGTACCTGTGAATGGCTGCAAAAAGATCCTCAGTAGTCCTTGGTCGCGCTGGTGTTGCCACTCCATCCGTCTCTTCCCCATAACTATTGCTTGGCAGGAATGAACTATTTGCTGTATCTGATTCAAACACCTCCACTATGTAGAAAGAATGAACAAGACTGTCAGTCCATCATGGGAACCCAACAGGCATGTAATGCTGAAACTAGCCCTCACTGCATCTCAGGCAAAGCATCCGAGAGACTGAGGGAGTGCACTGTTGTCATTATCATGATTTTAGAACAATGCTTTCTAATGCAACTGCAGTGCATAAAATGCCTATGTTGCTGATACACAGAGGCAGAGAACAATACTGAAAGAAAATTCTTATTTCCACTAAAACACAAAATCAAAATTAACAAAGCTAACCATATTTCCATTGCATTTTTTAATCCTAGCACAGCTAAATAAAGCATCATTTTCTTTCCATGTCTGCAATAACAAGAAGTCAGAAAGGAATTTAAAGAAATGTAAGTATTAATCTTATCCCTGCATCTTTAGGCTTTTCATTTTAATTATCATAAGAGGCTCCTTTCTGTATAGAAGTTCACCTGAATGCTAGGACTGCTATTCTCACTTTCCTATAGCTGCATCTGAAGAAGAGTCAGGGAAAAGAGACTCACCACTTTCGCTCTCTTGAGATATGTGCCCCTCAGCGTTACTGCCGCTGTCCTGGCAGCTGCCTGAACTGATTCCTTCATCAAAAGTGGACTGCTCCTCCTGCCTGGGTTCTTCTTGAACTGGTGATGCAGCAGGCTGTACCACAAAGGCATTAGCTTCCACTGTCTCAGAGAAGGTGAATGCAGCAGCTCCTCCCTCAGGAACCAGGCTGCCAGAGTCCATCTCCCTAGAACTGAGTCCATCTGTAAGGCAGTTTCTTGCCTCCCTGCAGTGTGCAAGCTCAGTGTCTCTCTTGCTTGGGCTTGATGTGCTTCTGACAGTATCACTCACTTCAGCTATTTTCTCCACTGTAAGATCTAACTGTGGAGGTGGTACAATGAGGTACAGTTTGGGTTTCTTTGAAACTGGAGGTGGTTTCTTGCTTGGCAATACACCCTGAGTCTTGCTGGGAGACACTGGTGACCCCTGAAGTGACATGCCAGAATGGAGGTCTTCGCTCTGCACTGAAGAGTCAGGTGTGTCTTCAGTAGTTGTCCCCAGTGAATCTGTTTCAAAAGCCTTGTTTAGACCTACTGCACTTGCAGGCTTTTGATCAGCATCAAGTGCAGTTACATTATCGGAGAGATTAAGAGGAGAACCCCGAGCAATTGTCTGAACCGAAATTTTAAATGAAGTGGTTTGAGTTTTAATTTCCTCTTCACCTAAGCTATTATTGGGTCTTAATGTGAGAGATGGCTTTACGGAAGACTGCAATGATGAATTTACAGTACCCTTTTCCTGAGAGACGGTTTCAGCAGCAGATTCAGGTGATGGTTCACCTTCCATCACTTTTTTCACAGACCTCAGCTGCACCATTTGCAATGCTTTGGTAGTTACTAAGGGCATCACAGGTCTCGATGCATCTTGCTTGTTGAGTGGCTGCTTCACTGGACTGTAGCAAGGATCTTCCTGGTTACGTTTCTTAAAAGAATACTGTGAGCATATTGTTGCACCTTTTGTTAGTTTGGGATCAAGAGGTGGTGCTGGTGGCGGGACAGCTATGGGAAAAATAGAAGGAGGAGGAACAGAGGAAGAAAAGAAACTGATGGAGACGTCCTGCGGAAACCAAGGGACAGTCTGTGTAAAGGAAGAATTGACATCAGCTTCTGGTGGAGGAGGGGGGAATGTAGGAGAGGCTGGCAATGGTGACAGATCCATGACTTCTGCTGGAGGAGGAGGAGGGGGAGAGGGAGGAGAAAGTTCAGGGCAATGCAGAGAAGGTGTTGGAAGAGGAGGTGGTGGAGGAGGTGCACCAGAATCTGGAGGAGAGCTCAGGGTGTGGTCCAATTTCTTCACACTCACACTCCCCTCAGTAGATGTATTTGAAGAAAGAGAAGTGGAGGATGAAGACATGGAGACTGAAGACAGAAGAGAGGACTTCCTTTCAGGCACTTTAGGCTTCAGCTTGGATTTCCCATTTCCTGATGATGCAGATTTTATAAGTACAGGCACTGGAGTAAGTGCAGTGGGTGTATTGGACTGGCTGGAGTACCCACTCGATGGCGATGTGACTCTGTGGGACTTCTCTGGGGAAGTGCTCTTTGGTTTGGCCAGTCCACTGGGCACTTGTGGCACAGAAGCCCTTGAAGCATCACTGAACTGGCTGATGCTGTAATCACTGAGAGCAGATGATGTACTGGCAGAATGGGTCACTGTGGATTTTACCTGGTCATCTGCTACTGCAGCATAATCGCTGTAGTAACCCCACTGGTCAGCATATTCTGACTTGATGCTACTTGTTTCACTCTGAGAGGGAGTGACTGTGCAGATGGAGTACAGGTTTGGAGCAGTGGTGGAAATCATGCTGCTGCTTGCACTGACTGAGCTTTGGCTGCGGGAGCGCAGCACCCAGGGATCCTCATAATCACTGCAGGGGCTCTGGGAAGGGGAGCTGCCATTTTTGCACTTGAGATTCAACTGCAGAGAATGCTGGAGGGTGGCAATGAGGGTTTCATCAAGTACCTGCCCATTGGACTGGGCTTTTTTCTTGGGCATCCTTCTCAGTGAGTCCGTTCTGGATGGTGGCAAAGGTGGTTTCTTTGCCTTTTTCAGAGAGATGTTTCTTGCAAGGGATTTGTCACCTTGGCCTATCTGGTCATCCTGATGTTTCTTCTCCTTTCCTTCAAAGACATTTATCACACTGTCTCTGGGGTTCCCAAAACCATTAGTATTATTGCATGGCATGTCTGACTTCAGTCCAGAGTCCTCATTCATGGAACTATAAAAACCCTCATGGTCTACAGAATACAGAGAAGTAGAATCATCCCTGACTGAAGTCCTCTCCAGGCTGCTGCCGCTCAAGTTGCTACCAGGAGCGTGACAGCCTGGTAAAGTACAAACCACCTTGTCTGAAGGAGTCTCACTGTTTTCTCCAGACTTGTACAGCCAATGCTCTGTGCTGTGCCCTGCTGCTTGCGCTCGCTCCCCTGAACAGCTAGATTCACTCCTACCATCGCTGTCCTGGGAAGAGTTTGGTAAAGCAAGATTGTTCCTACAGCTGTAACTTATGCTCTGAGACCCAACCTCTGCATTTCCAGGACTGGTAAGAGAGACAGCAGAGTCACCAAGAGAAAGCATCATGACAGCATTATTTGGGATGGTATCTGAAGTCTGAGAGTGATGTGTGGAACTGCTCTCACTCCAGTTTCCACTTGATGAATGGTGATCTTCCTTCCCACTTACTGCACTGTTGACAACAGAATTGTCTCTTGGCTTTGGGTAGGCAGCAGAGCTGGTAATTTTACTATCCAATGATCCAACACTTTGGGCAGTGTGAATAACGATAACTTCTGAGGACGATGACAATGTTGCATTGGGTATGATGCTGGTTGAGTAGGTGGCATGAGGAGACACCACGCATGCTGGGCTTGAAGACTTTTCACTATCATAACTTCTCACCTCTTGAGACTTTGGCCTCAACAAGGTCCCTGTCGTGGAATTATTTGTCAAATGTACAACACTGTCATCCACTTGTAAGTTACTTATCTGATGGGGTAAAGCATCAGTGATGTCTCCTGTCTGCCTAGAGATGCTCTGTGTCTGCTCTAGGGATTGCAGAGACACTCTTGCACCAGACCGAGGCAAGCTGTGAAAACCTATATCATTATTTTGGCGAGAAGCAAATATAACTGCAGCAGAATCACTCATCACTGACATGTTTCCAGATGAGCTAGAGAACTGAGACATCTGGGCTGCAATGCCTTGTCCTTTTTGTGCTCGTATTCTTCTCATTGAAGGGGGCACAACTTTAACTTCCTCCGTCTGGCAGCTGGTGTCCTTGGTTTCAGAACGCTGCATAGCAGAGCGATAGCTGTCTAGTCTCCCTAGCGTCGAACAGTGATCTGGGACATACATCGAATGCCCTCGGAAATCACTTTGGCCCGTGCCAACTGCTGGAGTCAAAATAAAATAATTATTCCTTGAAGCAAAAATACACCTTTATCTTCTTATGAATTTAAAAACAAAAAAAACCCCACCAAACTACTTGATACCCAAGGTTATGCCTTCTGAAAAAGAATCTGCAACAATAGATTTTGCGCAGGCATCATGTGTTTTCTGCATTTCTCTTCCCGTTTTCCTTATTACCAGGAACCTTCTGCTTACAGAACCGTCTGTGTTCCTGCTGCATGAAATCCTCTGTTTATGACATGGTAATAATTTCCATAGTCATCAGTTATGTCAGAAACCAAGTAGCGCTGTTTGACTTCCAGTAGGCAAAGCAGCAGGAACAGACAAAAGCCTGAGAAACACAAAGTGTGTTTCCATGCTAATGCCTCACACAATAAAGAAAAGGGAAGGAAATCTGGAGACTAATGTGAATAATCAGTTCTGCTTTTCAAAAGCATTACACTTCAAAAAAAAATTTAACTGGACACAGACAGCTCTTCAGGTCTTGCTGTACATCTGAAAGGAGGTCAATACATTGAAATACACATTGTTTTACCATAAATAATACGCGTGCTATAACAGCATTTATACAAAGAAATTATCCAACACTGCAAAGAAAACCATTAAATAGCATATCTCCATACAACTACTTTCTATTTATCATAAAGGAAAAGCTCCATCAGGTGGGGAAAAGAAAAAGCTAGTACTGAAGGTCATCTCATTCTCAATATCATCAGGGAATAAAAAATAACTGTAGGCTTTTAAAATGAAGTTATAGTCACACATTAGCTTAAAAAATCCCTTTGAGGACAAGGGCAAAAAAAGTTTAGTTTGAAATATTGTTATTACTGGGTCAATAGAAAGGACTCAGGTTCTTTTAATTTGACAGTTTTATTGGTAGATGCCTTTCAAAAGCATAAACCAGAGGACTGCTTTAAAATTAGTCTGTGTAAGGCTGTTGCTTTTCAATTCAGTTGCACTACTGTATAAATAGCAGACACAAGAGGCAGGCAGGCTGCTGGAGATGCTAGTAAGGATGGTGCATGTATCACTGCTGAGGAAAGCCAGTTATTTCAAGTTTCCGCCTTAAAGCTATTCTCAGAAGCACGCCTGATAGGGTTGTTCTTTCATATTTACTATATGGAACTAGATCGGGAGGATAAGTATTCTTATCATGCAGCTTTAAACACCACTTAACAGACATATAATTATCCTTATTCTTGGCAGGCAAAAGAGGCATGTAGGATAAGGAAAAGAGGGCTCTGAAAAGG
Source organism: Piaya cayana (assembly GCA_013389865.1). Taxonomy (NCBI): domain Eukaryota; kingdom Metazoa; phylum Chordata; class Aves; order Cuculiformes; family Coccyzidae; genus Piaya; species Piaya cayana. The sequence goes on along the minus strand of WAAB01013995.1, from coordinate 3,000 downwards.
GTACAGTGAAAGTGGCACACACAAAAAGATTGTTTACTTCTTTTCTCCAGGCACATAAGTAGTCTTAGCAGCTTAAAGCCTATTTAGTGTGCTTTGTGTAGATTCTCTTGCTGTCATGAAAATGTAGCCACTTTCTGCTTCTGGTAGAGGTTTGCAGCAAAACTAGATACTGGGATGCTGGCAACATTCTGGGTAATATGAGATATTGTCAGAACAGATGGAATATTACAGTCAGTCAAGAGAGCTATCTGCATATTTTGTATCCAGTTCTTAAGAACTGGACAGTAAGAAAAATAATTTAATTTAGTTTTCTACGTGTATCTTTTCAATAGAATCACTTTAAGAGCTTGAAAATCACTGGAGACATTGTGAATGTTTCTGGAACCATGACTTCACTGATAACAACTGTTAACCAATTAAAAATAGCCAGTAATAAAAATCTATATAGCAAGTTATATAAATAATCAAAGAGATGGGGCATTTTTCTTGTCACTACTATGAAATGTACACACACACAAACATACGAGACACAGGGTGGGGATTGCAGAGAATGAAGCTGTTGTCACTACAGCAAGTATCTAATACCATCACATACTGATCTGTGGCTCAGAACGCCTCATTTCAGCATGCAATACTTTTTATTCACAAAGGAAGCTAAATGCACTCCACTTCACAAGCAGCACAATGCACACAGATAGTTTATGCTTGTCTAAAATGTTACTGCTAGTGAAGGTAGATGGCAAAGCAGGACAGCACTGGACTTGCTAACCCCCCCCTCTTCTTGCAAAACCAGGAGTGTCACAGTGCACTATTGGGACATCTTGCTTACTGCGAATGCACAGCGATGCTTTAAAATGTCTGAGATACAAAATTAAACCTTGGTGCTCTGTCTAAGCTACTAAATGAGAGGACCCTTCTTATGTCAACCCAAGCTAAGCTCTTTTCAGTCTAGTATGCTTATGGAAACTGCATAAATTGACTCAACAGCAGTAAATTTTCACAACCTCCACACTGCAGGGAAGCCCATCAGGACAGGTGTTTGCACCAGTGCAAGGCCTCCTGTCACTGAAGTAGTTCAAAGCCCAAATGAACGAAGAGTTCTGACAGGGCAAGTCAGGTCAGTCTCAGAAGTATAAACAGCAGGGCGATACCCTTCAATCGTTATATGGTATGTGGTGAGGGAAGTGCCTTTTCATGGTCGTTGCTATTACAAGAACACTAATTTGAGGTTTTAATTTTTTTTAAGAAATGTAGTATGTTCTGAAATTATTTCAGCTTTGGTTTTGGCTTTACATATATGCACAATCTCATTCAAAGCTGTGAGGATTTACTTGTCCTTTATAATACAGCAATTAATTACAGTTCTGTTTTCTGAAGAGGGCCAACAGAAATCTGCAGGGAAAATGGTTCAAAACAAACAAAAAAACCCCACAAAAACCCAACGAAAGTTGGGTTGGAACTAGATCATCTTTAAGGTCCCTTCCAACCCAAACTATTCTATGATTGTATGATAATGTTTAAGATAAACATATTCTCTTAAAATGTTGAGGATTTTTAAGATTTTGGTGGAATTCAGAGAAAGGTATCAAAGAGTATTCTGCTGGCAACTTACAAATACACCATAAACCTCTCACTGGCTTCCAGATTAACCTTGAAGATTTTCAAGAATCTTTAAAAACAAAGCCCCTTTATTGGCATTGCAGCTATAAAAAAAATCCAATTCTAAGGGAAAGCTCAAATCTTTACCTGATTATTACACTGAAAATGCTAAGTGTCTCAGGAAACTTATAGATAGATAGATAGATAGATAGATAGATAGACAGACAGACAGACAGACAGACAGACAGACAGACAGATAGATAAAAATAAATACCAGTCAGGAGTTACAAGATTTCTGCAACACCAGAACTCTAGAACTGAATCAGGGCTTTTAAAGAACACCATCCACAAGTGCATCTAGTTGCAGGCACTATGTCTGTGCAGACAGCAGCAGAACACACTGCAGAACTGGACATCAGGTTACAGATGTTGAATGCCAGGAAGTCAGAAGTGGCTGCAGATTGGTGGTATGATAAATATGGGTGAAAGTAATTCACTATCATCTTGTCTGCATTTTATATTATCCTAGGTTCATGAGCACAGCAGCCAGTGCTAAGTCCATCACAGGAGATCTATATCTACACTCTCTTCTTCTTTATTGCCCTACTTCTTGCTGAAAGTATCTCTCACAGCAAATGTTCCTCCCTAATGCACATGTTCATTGAAGACTCCAGCAGAAAGTACAGAAAACCCACTATATGGAGCAAGTGACACATGCAATATATATATAACATCTCTTGCATGGAAGCACAGAGAAGAGGTTCAAATACGTACCTTAGTGCCAAGAGTTTGGTCCAAGATAGGCGTATACAGGTTACAACAGTTTTCCCTGACTCTGGTAAGTAGTGGTACTGCTCATTAGAGATTACAGAGACTGCAAATTTGATGGAAAAAAGGAAGTGTCTACAGGTAATCTCTAGGGCCAGTGTTCTGTAGGAACACTGGATATCTGGAATTCTTTTTACTTGTGGGAACTACAACTTGAATGACTACTAGTGCCTAAAGGCCTAATTGGATAAGAATATCAATCAAAAGGAGTCTCCAATGGAACAGCTGAGTTCCAAAAGACGAGAAGGACTTATATGTCCCCATGCATGTGAGGTGGAATGGTTCTATGGTATGTCCAAGAAGAAGCTTCAATAGTCCCAAGTGGTACTTGGGACGCTGGCTGGTATCAACAGGGGGTCTGAGGTGGGGTCCAAGAAAGCAAGTGAGGACTGACAGTTCAAGTGTCTGTCATATCCACCCCGATGATCAACAGGAGGTCCTATAGGTGACAGCTCTGTGAGCTACTGTAAATGGGGAGTGGGGAAATGAGCTGAAGAAAAGCATTCTGAGTAGATGGTGGGGAGAGGGGAAATCACAGTAGTCATAAATGCCCTGAATTGCACCTTAAGGTAA
>WAAB01013994.1:0-16258 GCA_013389865.1 Piaya cayana | reverse complement strand
GTTCTTAAACCCATCACAGTTACCTTGGCTCAAACCACATGAAACAGTGAGCTATATAGTAGGCAGTGGGCAGGCTTTTGATAGTTTTACTGGCAATACTTCTATGCTGTTTTTACTCTCAGTAATTTAATTCTGACAAATGCTACTGTCATCTTTAATATGGGAGATAGACTAACTAAAATGGTAAGCAAACTTTCTTGTAAGAAAGAAACTTAGTTATCATCCTTGTTATTCCCTTGGCTTTTCTCTGTTTCATTATGAATCAGGATGGTATTTTTAAGGCATGCAGGTTCCCAGCTGTCATTAACAGGTATCCTTGGGCATGTCCTATCACATTCCCAAGCCATCTCAAGTCCCCATAGGAGGAAATAATATAAATCAGCATTCTCTCTTAGAATAATTGAGTATAGCAGGAAGAATCATTCTTGAAAACCAGTTTTCTAATCTGTCATGCAACAGGCATGGTATGTGCTGGTGGTGAGAGGATGAGAGAAAAGTGTGTGAAGGGAAAAGTATAGAAACTGTTTTTAAAAATAACAACAGGGTGTCATATGAGAGAGAAATAATTTCTATATTTTTACATCTCCAATGAAATACATACGGCAAGTATCAGCTTATAGTATTTTCTCTACTCTACACAGCAGCCCAGATTTTGTCATTTCAGGCTTTATTTTAGTCATCGTTGTGCAAGCAGAATGGGAGGAGGCAGGAAGTAGTGTTTTCACAAGTAAAGTGAGTCCTCAAAGACCACAAAAGAATAATCATATGGCTATTACATAACATAATCTAGGGTCAAGATTAATTTACATACATAATTTCACTCTGCTTTATTATGCCTCAATATTTTTGTCATATTTAAGTACTCTTTTTAATATTTTAATTTTTTGATAATTATAATGTATTCCAATAATAATTTTAGGAGATAGAGTGATGACTTTTTAATTGGATTTTTATATAAATTATTTATATTATTTGATATATGCTCTTACACTTAAATCTTCTACAATAGAGGTTTTCTTTCTCTGTTGTTATTTTTCCTGCTTCCTTGCTCTTCCTCTGAGAGAGAACACAAAGGTAGGTATTATTTTCTCATTCAGAGCTTTTTTTTTTTTTGATGTCTTTTTTCCCATTACTGCCTGACTTGAACACATTTTTGCTCCTCTGGGCTTCTGTAACAACAAGCCTAGAGGCTTGCTGTATAACGCTTAGCCTCTGAATCTGACCTTTCACACACAGGATGAATTTCTTATAAGAGTTCTCTTTTCTAACAGGGATAGTCAGTCAGGTACAGAGTTATAACTTATGTTGAAAAAAAAAGAAAATCCGTCTACATTTTTTCTTGACTGAAGCAGGATGCTGTGTTTATCTCAGTGGGATTTAATACGTGCAGCAAGATTGTAAGTCTTAACACCTGGGGAATAAAACTTTTTTAAAAAGAAAAGGTATATGTGGAACATTAACAAAGGATGGTTCTGTTCTGAAAGAATTGTATGGGCTTGTCTTTTTCTTACTGGGCATGCATGATACAAAAACATGGAAGGTACATGCAGTAAGACAAATTTTTGTATGCCTGCTACTATAATAAGATTTTAAACATCTCCGTATTGATTATATGGTATATTGACTAAGTAAAATGTGAGGTTTTCTGTTAAGTTTGGGAAGATAATGTTTCTTTTCTTTCAGCCATAGAGAACAGAATCAATGGAAATAAACCAGAAGTTTTATACCATGAGAAGAATTCTCAGGGTTCAAATTTCGTGTCTAAGGTTCTTTATCCCTGCCCAAGATGACCTCATCCAAACTGCATACGGGAGACAATCTCCAGCTTCTTCAATGTCAGGTAAAAAAGAAAACCTATAAGCTGCAAGAAGATTCACACCAGCAAGGCGGAAGCCTTGAATAATGTTACTGTGATTCCCTCTACAATGGGAATGCTTCCCTTTCCCTTTAGGGACACAGTAGTACAGTACAGGAGATTAGGAAGCTACTTTTACTTAAGTCCATTTGGAAATACTATCTGCTTAGTATGATGTTGAGTGTTAGAAAAACACTAAAAAACACTGTGATTTTCTTTGTTATTTGGAAGTACAGCAGTGCACAGCAGCTGCTGCCCTGTCAAGGTTTAGCCCCAGCCAGCCAAATTCAGCAGCTAAAGATGTGTAGCTGAGTCTCCAAAATCCCTTCTCCACACACACAGGGAAAGGACAGAGGGAAATGAGAGGAAAAAGACTTATGGATTGGAAACTATAATTACAGCTTTAATTAAATCATAGTGGTAACAATGGAAATAATTAGAAAGTAATAAAATATATAAAAATATGCGAGGTCATGCCCCCACTCCTCCCCTCAATGACTATATGTCACCACAAATGATGCAAAGTAGACTTGAGGGAGGTTAGGCTGGAGCTGGACTCAAGAACTGGATTCAGGAATGCATGGATACAGTATCAGGAACAATCAGACAGATGAGGTCCTCACTGGGCATTGGCGTATATGGGATCCAATACTCTGTTGGTCAGTTTAGGGTCATCTACTCTATTCACCCCTCCTCCTAGCTGCGGCTCTCTTTCCACCTTCTTGAGGATGGTCTTAATAATTACAGGCATTGGCCTTTTTGAGTAAGAGTTCCCTTGTGTTGTGACTTCAGAGAAGAACACTGTCTCAAAAACATGCAGTTAGTTTTCAGAGAATTAAGTTACTTTCAGCAACTAAGTTAGTCACAAAACTGATTCTAATTTACCTCAAACTACGACATGCCCCAAAATGAAGGATATTGTTAAGATACATCATGTCTCTTAAAGGAATATCTAGGGCCTTGACATTGCCACTACCATCCATGGTTGAGAAAAAAAGGACTATATTTTCCCAATAAAGTGACCAGAACCTTCAAAGAAGGATCATTGTGTTCTGTAATAACAGGAGAAAGAATCACAGGTTTTAAAATGAGTGTGCTCTGTGAAAATACTTCCTGCTAATGTACATTAGTTTAAGATCTGACAGTCAGATAAAAAACAAAATAACTTCCATGAAGTTGAGACTGAAAGATGAGATTTTGTGTGCAAGGTATGTCAGAGTTATGAATCTTTCCTTAAAGTAATTTTAATTGAAGTGTTGATAGTATTTTTGCATTTGTTGGTTTTTTTGGTGTTTGGGTTTTTTGGGGGTTTTTTGTATGAGTGGATTAGGGATTAGGATTCCCAGGAACAGTTGATAAGAAGAATAAATATTGAGATTATTTCTACATAATGACAGAAACTAAAATACACAGTGGGTACTTTACCAACTAGAAAAATAAAGCTTTTAAAGACAGATAATCTTGAAGAACTAGTTATTCTTAAAAGTACTGTCCATGTAGGATAAAATCTCCACAATTGCAAATTAAGATTTTATTTTAATTTTTACTAATTTAATAAACTAAACAATCCACATTATCTATATCCCAGGTAAATGCTTATATACAGCTTTTATGCTTTAGCACCTCCTTCAGTTCTGTATGATATGTTTTACTTATTATGTTATAAATTAAAGTCACATTTGAACTAGAAACACTTACAATATCAGCTCCCATAGACAAGATTTAGGCTGTTCACTAGACAGATACTTAAGAAACCAGCCATACCTTGAATATCAAACAATTGAGTGAGACATTTTGGATTTTTCACCTACAATGACAGATAGGCACATTATGTCCTTTGAGGGATCTTGTTCCTCTTGACTATCCAGTAACATATGCAGAAATCCTTTTTAATTTCACAATTTAATTTCACAACCAATCCACATACTGTGACTAGATTATCTGCGTTTAAATATGTATATGGATATATTTCTTCTCTAAGAGGCACTGATTGCTAATATTGCTTTCCCAACTGTAGTGTAAGGAACACCAAAAATCTCTTGCCCCTAAGGTGACTGCAGTAAGGAAAAAGTCTTATGTTGACTCAGAGTAAATCACAGTCTCTGTTGTTGTCTTTCTCACATTTTTCCATCTTTTTATCTGTGAGTCTGTTTTTCTCAGATATAGAATTTTCTCTTTTCTGCAGTCTAATGACATTTTGTGATCTCTGCATAACAATGTATTAAAACATAATGAAATTATTTATTATTCTTTAAATAATCTCAAAATCCCTTTATCAAGCTATTGCCGTGATTTTGGGATTCTTGCTCTTCCCTAAAAATTAGTCAAGAAATATTCTGTGGTCAATTATGCAAAATCAATAGATTTTTAAATGCCAGTTAACAGTCCACACACCACATGTTTTCCTCCAAGGCAGAACAGAATGCAGAAATATCTTCATAGAACACTTCAGATTCAGATTTTTCACAGATTTCAGCATAATTACTCAACATTAACTGTTTAAAACTGCTTAGTAGAATAGTTCTTACTATGTTCAACTTGAGGGAATTATATACTTCCACATGCTAAAACCTCTACTATGCTATTTGAATAGTTTTTTATTGTAAGAAGTATGAAGCATTTTGGGTTGATTGTTGATGAAAAGCAGAAAATACATACATATAAACACCTGCTTTTCACAGCTTTGGAGTCAGGATAGTAAGAATCTTAACTATGAAATCAGTTGCATTCTTGGTAGAACCACTATATATTATTTATTGCACCAGCTTCTTCTGTTTCGTTTGATTAAAGTATTTTTTCACCTGTCTGCATGATTCTGAATTCATCCTTTCAATTGAGTTCAACTTCCAATAACTCCATAATAGTCAAAATCTAAATACTTTCAAGTTCTACCAGAATGTTTAAACGAAAAAGAGATATTTATTACTATTAGCAATGAAAAAAATAATGTAAAATGGGAATATTCATAAAAGACCTCCTAGAAAAATTCAGAGCCAGAATCAAATATTTAAATCCATATTAAATCAGTCACCTAAATCCTAACACTTTGCTTCAACTAAGTGTTGGTGCTGAGCAGAATAAAATTAACCTGAGATTCTTATTAACAGTACATGTCATTACTGATCTTCATTCCTTCAGAATATACCTGAAAGTGGAATCTGGTGCTGATTGTGACTCCATAACATAAATAATCTAAATTCACATGCCAATATAAGCGCTAGCTCTCTGTCAGAATAAGGATATAAAGTTTATATTTCGTCAATGATGTAATTTAAACAGATTTAAATCATATGGATAATAATGTTCTCACATCACCATATATTTTAAAATCTTTAAACCAATACAGAATGTATGAGTGTACATTTAGAGCTTTAAATCTGTGATATATCTTAGCTGACTAGACAGCAGTTGTCATCTATAAAACATAAGTTACTAGGCAAACTTTTAATTGGCATCTATTTTTTTTTAAAGAAAATAAAGGTACTCCCTCTTTCACTTGACGTAAAAACTTTGATGTGACCTTTCTTTCTGGGTTAAGTTTGATAGTGCATTTGAAAATATCATTATTTTCCAGATGGCCAGAATATCAAAGATACGGGACGCAAAGCTGTTTAGAGACTTCTTTATTGCATCTGAGAAGATGAGAGAGCAGGCAGTTGACATTTCCATTGCCTTGATAACATCTGTTTTTTTCCACAGTATCACTCCACTAGGCTTTCATTTTTTACCCCTCTGCTACTAACTTCTAAATTCTTTAGAAAGAATAATCTGCAATATGCATTTTCTGCCCAGATTATCTGATGTTATCCTCAGTGTCTGCAGTAATTTACCACTAGTCCCTGACATTTATTAATTTTTTGTCACCAATGCACTTGTTTCATTTCTAAAAGATAGTTCTTACTTCTTTTAAACTTCCCCAAGAATGAGATTATTGCTTTTGTTTTTTAAACTGCCTTGTTTCAAGCATCTGTTCTTCAAGATATTTTCTTACTTCTAGATAATCAGTTTATGTAATAAAGAGCAATACAGCATGAACTCTTTGATTTGGTAGAGTAAGGCAGTGAAACAAAATATTACATTCCAAAGTCATGTTAATTTTAACATTTTTCTATGTAGTGTTTCTCTATTTTCATATTTATGCAGAAATCCATTGATCAAACTCCTCCAGGTTTTCTATTGGAAGAGAAAAAGATTTTTCTTTTTTTAGGGAATTGCTTTATCTATCATTAGCAAAGACATTTCTTAATTGATATCCAGTTTTCTTGCATTCAACATTTTATTTATTTAATGTTTTATTTAACACATTTTATTAGATACTTACATACATAAAATAATAACATGTAATTTGATAACAGCATAATCTAAGTGAATGATGGTCACAGATGTTGTAGTTGCTAATTTATTTTTTTTTCTGAAATGAACATTTTGCACACCCATTTATTTGGTACCTTTGAAATCCTGATAGTGTTCAATAAGAATATTAAGCACAAGAATATAAATGTTATCAAATTTAGAACTTGATAACAGTTGAACTGTAAATCTTAATGAATTTATCTTTATTTGTTTGCTGTTCTATCTACTCTAAGACCTCATCATCTCGGCACTATCTGTTTACAAAGGGGAGCATGATACAATTCTATAAACTGTTTATTTTCCTTGTTGTCTTTCTTCCTGCAATGTCTTAAGCAAAAAGCTAGTCCTAGTTGAAATGGTCTTTTCATTAAAAAACATTAAGAGAGCCTCTAAAGCAGGTTCTTTCTTTCTGGTTTGGTGTCTCAGAACTATGTCAAATGGACTGGTAATTAATGGAAGTCAAGAACTGCTGAGTTATAGGAGACAGAGAGGAGAAAAAACAAGGGACCAATAAAGAATCCAAAGTTTAGGACTGTTTGTGATTTTACCATCTGAATAATTGACAAGATATAAGAAAATGAATAAAATTACTGGGCAATGAATAAAGATCAGTGTGTGTTTACCCTGATATACATGTTTCTTTGCTAGAAGTAACTAATTGAACTCAGCTTGCATGAGATTCTTTTTGTATGTGGTAAAGGGAATAATTCAGATGTCTATGTTGGCTATCATTGTTTCCAGCATGAGGCTTGGAGAGTATGAGTCTTTTATGTTTTTTAAGAACTGATTTATTTTTAAGTGAGGCTTCAGAGAAATACTGGGGGTGTGGGGGGGAGTGGGGTGGGGGTGGGGCAGCAAATCAGGTATGAATGACCCAGAATCAGCTCATTAATCAAAAAACTAGACCTAATATCTGGAGTTAAAAGTATGTCTCTTGAATCACTGTCTGATGGGTAGTATTAAAGTTCCTTTTTAAACTAAGAAAAAACAAAGAATACAAATAGCTAAGATGTTTTCATTTTTATGTCGTAAATAATTTGAACAGGTCTTTCTGTTGTTTATTCATTTTTCAGAGCTGAAATGGAGAAAAAATTCACCTAAATCCCTTTAAACTATAAGAAAACAATAAGAATTAACTGTCCTTGCTTGAGTAGTTGCGCTGACTTGATGACTTCTGATATAAGGAAGCCAAAATACCCAGCAAACTAGGAGCTAAACTCTCTAGGCTAGGCCTAGTTGCCACAGACGAACAATCTGTTTCATGTCAAGAGGAAACAGGGTGGAAGCGCAAGCTAAGGAATAGCAGGTGCAAAGAGTTTAGATGTTATGATGTGGCATAACAGCTGATCGCATACTTGTAAATCAAAAGACTTTTAAAATGCAGATTCAGTTTTCTTCTTAAGTTATGAATGATCCCTCTACCTCTTTACATCTCAGTATAAAATAAATTGAGACATGTAGAACAATTGCATATGATTTCACAGCTGAGGATATGTGTGTACATACACTTACAGAGAAAGATAGAAGAGGCATAAGTCAGACTGTCTTTAAATTTTAAACTAGACCTCTGCTAAACATTTATATTAACAACACACTGTGCTGTTGCTTAGTTCTGACACATTAAAAATCATAAAATGTATCAAAGTGTCTTCAACAAATTGTTAACATAACCAAACCGTAGAAAGTGTCTTCAACACATATTCTGAATTAGCTTTGTATATATAACACCACATCACTGATGCTATGTACTGATGCCATATATAGTGACACCAGTAATGACTATGGTTCTTGGTGAGAACAAGGTAAACAGGTTTGAGGGTTCTTTGACATAAGTCAGAAACATATCTTGTCTTGTTCCTTCTACAATTTTCCTCACTTGTGCATAACATTTTCATGATATTTGCCACTCCTTTCCCCCCACTCCCACCATCACCTGCTCCTGATATTACTTATCTGGGAATGGAGAGTGTCTTTCCAGCTGTCTTGGTGTATTTGGTAAGAATCCCTGTGTATTTGTAGCTCTTTGTGGTCATATTTTCCTCTGTAATTTTTTCTTACTTGGATGTTTTATATGTACAACTTGTCTCTTCTCCCTTGACAGTCACATTATTTCCATACTTATGTAAAATATTTAAGGATTGCATGAATGCTTAAGGATTGTGAAATGCTTACATAACATTGTTTGTTATATTATTTCAGTATACTTATATTTGAGTTGATATTAATTATACCCTAGTAATACATTTATAGTTTCTAGATGTCATAGGCCTCTGTTTTGGCTACAATTAGTTTTAATATACTGTCCCTATGGCTGCTGTGGAACACATAGGCTTCTCAAAACAAAACAGAACTTTCTTCATTTTAGCTATCCAAACTCCATATGGTTTTTCTGGCTAAGGAGTTTCACACAGTATCTATCTAAAGAGGATCAATAGAAACATCCTACTTCTGGCCTTCTACCTTGCCGTAATTTATAAAGTTTAGCAAACACTATTTATATCTTTTTATTCTTTGCAAAGATTATTTCTAGAATTTTGTCTAGACCATAGTGGAAATAGTGAAGAACAAACAGGTAGATCAGACGTATACAGTTCAGACATGCAGAGCTTTTTTGCCTTGAGTTTTTTGCTTGCTAGCTTGATAAAATAAGCTCTCTGTCTATGCTACCTTGACTTGTGAACCATTCCTTCTAAATAAAAAGCAGATTATAACATCAGGGAAACGTCAGCATCAATAGCAAAGGAGATTAATGTCTTCACTGAAGAGTCTTGGCTAAGTAAAGGTGAGTACTGAATGAAAGGTATATGGTTGTTTGCAAATGGAAGGAGACTAAAATAGACTGTGGAAGCAGAAGTGACAGTACAAATTAAACATGATATTTTGGCTCAAGATTCCATTGACATTCATTTTCCATTCAGTTCTTGACAGTGAATCAGCAAATAAAATCTATAAATCTAGTTCAATATGTGCACGGAAATCATATTTGGTGGGTGGGCCATTCACAGAGATTATGTGCAGGGTGGTGACATTGGCTATTCTCATCACTTAATTTAAGGAAAAGAACAGGAAATTCCATCCCATAGGTTATCAGTAGAGCTGTTTACATAAACAACTGAGATCTCAAATTATCCACTAAATTAAATCAAGTATTCATCTCATTTTTTTATCATGTAATAAAGAGCTCCAAAATTATTCTGTTTTCTCTGCGCATGCTGGAGAATTATCTTTCAAAATTATTCACAAAATTGTATGATTAAAGCAAATTAATCTCTGGAATTTTTCACAAGTTACTCACTTTAAGTGTCTGTAGTCAGATCTACATATTATTGGTGTCTAGCAACCGATTACATTTAATTGTTTCTACTCCTGGCTTTTTTGTCTTATTTAGATGAGAAGTAAATAATAAACAGTGCATGAAAAATGCTATGTCCACATTAGAAAGCAATCTCTACATCAAAGTACCAAAGGTAAAGTGACTACATTGACAATACATGCTATGTTTTTTTATGTAATATGACTTTTTCTTCCTCCAGATTAGATTTAGTCTGCTCCCCTGGATATATGTTCCCACCATCCATTATATGAAGATGTCCAAAAGGACAGATCATTTGTTCAAACACTTAGATCTGCTCTAGCAGTTCTAGTACATCCATTGTGTACATGAGAGCTATTTTCATGTTGTGGTTACCTCCAGAATCAAACAAGTTCTTGTGAAGAAACATCACTTTCAATCTGAATACTCAAGGATGGCCAAAGGATTCACTTTGAAACCTTACTACTGCTCTTACCAAGCACGCTAATGCCGACACAAACAAATAACAGATGTCCTTTCCTTAAAGTGAATAACTTTTATCTCTAATTGTAAACTATTACATTTAGAAATGTGGTAACAAACCATATTAATGAATGTTAATAAACATCACCATTCCTACAAACACACATCATTTATGGGAATCTCATTCTTGGGGACTAAAAGGAGTGTGATCCAGATTAAAAAGAAAAAGAATCTGCAATTCATAGAATCATAGAATAACCAGGTTGGATTCAAACATATATTCAGAAATACTCTATTTTTGCAGCTTTTCATCAGTTTTTTTGTTGTTGTTGCTAAGTATCATCTTATTTCATTGGGGTTCTTTTTAATAAATGTAATGTCATTATATATGTAACACCAATACTTAATTTATCCTCTCATGATTTAATACAACTTTACATCATGACAGACTTTTAATTTCAGATTCATAATTCCCCTTAGTTCCTTTAACTTAGGATGATTAGTACACATAGCAGTCATTTAGGCAAAGATTATAAATACATCCTGAAATATAAAGCAAATTGCCATCTTAAATACATTTCCTTTCAGCTAGAGTGTACTTTATTGAGCTAAAGACACAGCTGCATGCTTCTCTATGCATCTTCTCAACAGTACTAATAAACGACATTAGAAAAGTATCAATTACTCAAATATGCTGCAGAACACACAGAGTACATCTGCCACAGAATTAATTTTTGCTTTTTGTATCTAAATTAGATTTTTGTATAAGTATCACTTTAGTAGCATTGTTCCAGTGAAAATCTATGCATTAATATATCGTGCTACAGCACTGAAGAAACACTTAAATGAAAATTTTTCTTTAATAAAAGTAGAATACAAGGTTGCTTATGTGGTTTCCTAAAGGACAAATATAAAATATAACATATGATAGAGTGACAGAGATAATGTAACTGTTAAGGACAGAGATGCACTTGAAAAAATTAGTCAATACGGAAGTTCCCTGAAAATATGTGTAAAATGTTTTAAGGTGTTTGGTTTTTTTTAATCGTGTTTATGGACTTGATTTTCTTTTCTATTTTCTAACCATGAGATTCATATTGATGGAATGGTCTTCATAGAATCATAGAATAGTTAGGGTGGGAAGGGACCTTGAAGATCACCTAGTTCCAATGCCCCTGCCATGGGCAGAGACATCCTGCTAGATTAGGTTACCCAAAGCCCCATCCAAACTAGTCTTAAACACCTCCAGGTATGAGGCAGACACAACTTCCCTCGGCAACCTGTTCCAGTGTCTCACCATTCCCATGATGGAGAAATTCTTCCTAATGTCTAGTCTAAATCTGCCTCTCTAATTTATACCCATTCCCCCTCGTCCTATCACCACATGCCTTTATGAATAGTCCCTCTCCAGTTTTCTTGTAGGAGCTTTTCAGGTGCTGGAAGGTTGCTATAAGAACTCCTTGGAGCCTTCTCTTCTGCAGGCCAAACATGCCCAACTCTCTCAGCCTGTCCTCACAGGGAAGGTGCTTCAGCTCTTGGAGCATTTTTGTATCTCTCCTCTGGGCCCATTCCAACAGTTCCATATCCTTCTTATGTTNAGGGAAGGTGCTTCAGCTCTCGGAGCATCTTTGTATCTCTCCTCTGGGCCCATTCCAACAGTTCCATATCCTTCTTATGTTGAGGATTCCAGAACTGGACACATTACCCCAGATGAGATCTCACAAGAGAGGAATGGAGGGGCAGAATCACTTCCCTCAACCTGCTGGCCACACTTTTGATGCAGTTGAGTATATAATTGGCCTTCTGGGCTGTGAACTCACACTGCTGGCTCATGTTGAGCTTCTCATCAACTAGCACTCCTAAGTCCTTCTCTGCAGGGCAGCTGTCAGTCCATCCCCCATCGTGTACTGAAAATGGGGATTGTCCCAACCCAGGCGCAGGACCTTGCACTTGGCATCATTGAACCTTATAAGGTTTTCACAGACCCATTTCTCCAGCCTGTCCAGGTCCCTCTGGATAACATCCAGTCCTTCCAATGTGGGAACTACATCACTCAGCTTATTGTCATCTGCAGACTTGCTGGGGGTGCACTTAATCTTGCTGACAATATCATTGATGAAGGTATTAAACAGAACGAGTCCAGTATGGACCCTTGAGGGACACCATTAGTCACGGATCTCCATCTAGACTTTGAGCCATTGACCACCACACTCTGAATACCACCCTCCAACTGGTTTCTTATCCACCATCTTCTGATGAATAATGTTAACATTTATGAGGTCTTTCAATATAAGGCTAGGGGGGAAAAAAAGAGTTCTCATTGATTTTAATGCCTGTGAAAAATTGTAGGTTTAATTTAAAAACATGTAGACTTAAAAGCAAGAAATACTCATACTTTAGAAATACTTATATCTAGGTTACCTCTCGTGCTGGAATGTGTCGTGAATTTTTTGTCACATCACTCTGACGCATGAAATATGAGGTCCAGACTGTGGAGGCTGTTAGACACCCATTTTACTCTGCTTCTCAACAACACAGGATCCAATGTGCAGCCTCTGTTTCAGAGAAAGGACTCAACTCTCAGAGCACTAAGATTCACTGTAGTTAGGTATTTCCTAAACAGTAGGTACATTTGAATAATATGAAAGAATAATTTGGAAACATATTCACTATGTTAATTTACCTGTTATTACAATGTTTGACTTTTTAAACCCATCAGTTTTATATGTTTTCTTGTATTATTAATTAAATAAGATTTGAAATACTATATACATTCCAGATAAGTCCAAAGGTAGCCAAGTTCTGATATTATTCATTTCCTGTTTTGTAGGATTTTCTTCATTACCCAGTCTCCACCTGGAAATAAAGCATACTTTCTAAGGAACAACAACAATTTTAAAAAAAAACAAAAAAATCCAAGCCAAATTTATCTCTGCCTTGGAAACACGAGAATGTTCACATACCCCTAAGATTTTGGTTTCTATAAAAATAATATCATATTTTCTTCTTTGGTCATTAATGGGATTTTTCTTCCTCATTTTCTTCAAGTTTGGCTAACAAAATCACAGTTCTGCAAAAATGGTGATGAATAAGGAACATTGAATATACTGACAGCATGACGCCAGCCCCTCCACTATCCTTTCCAAGTCCTGCTGTCACTAGTTTTCTGCCTCTAGAAGCAATAAGAATAGTGNACTAGTTTTCTGCCTCTAGAAGCAGACTTGCTACTTGTATCTACCTACCTACCATTTTTTGTTCAGTCAAGATTTGGGTTTAATATACATGATCTCAAGGGTAAGAAGATGTTTCATGGAAAAACCTGGTATTTCCTCTGAAACAAAATGAGGTGGGTTTTTTTGTCTCTTTTTTTTTGTCTTGTCAGCTCTCCTGTGAGAGAATCAAAGGATCATTATTCCATTGGTTTTGGCCAGCTTCATGCCAGGTTTAACCTTAATTCTGCATCAGCAACAAAGCTGGTGAAGGGGCTAGAGAACAGGCATTATGAGGAACAGCTGAGAGAGCTGGGGTTATTTAGCCTGGAGAAGAGGAGGCTGAGAGGAGACCTCATTACTCTCTATAACTACCTGAGGGGAGGTTGTAGAGAGGAGGGTGATGACCTCTCCTCCCAAGTGACAGGGGACAGGACAAGAGGGAACGGCCTCAAGCTCCACCAGGGGAGATTTAGGCTGGACACAGGAAAACATTTTCACAGAAAGGGTCATTGGTCACTGGAACAGGCTGCCCAGGGAGGTGATTGATTCACCTTCCCTGGAGATGTTTAAGGCACGGGTGGACAAGGTGATAAGGGGCATGGTTTAGTGTTTGATAGGAATGGTTGGACTCAGTGATCTGGTGGGTCTCTTCCAACCTGGTTATTCTATGATTCTATGATTATATATTTTAATGCATCATCCCAGGTGCACATGCCTGCCAGGCTGTACTGTTATAGGTGTAAAAACATCTTGATACTGCTGGAGGAATGCATCCCTCCTAGCTGAAGCCATATAAAAGTTTGACAGCCAGCTCAAACTCTCATAATAGTCATTGTAGAAAGGGAGAAAGAGAACAAAAGAAACTCCAGTTCATCCTATTTAAAAATAGGTGTGTCTGAGGGAAGACCTGAGTCAGATTTTGGAAGTACCGACTCCACAGACCATTGAGGAAGCCTAGATGACTACATTGCACAAACTGTCCCTTTACAAGGGAGAAGTAAATTGGTTGGTATTCATTCTTTAAGCCAGAGCTATCATAACTTTCTCAATTACATGTCCTAACTCCTTCCATGCTTCTTTGGTATTTTATTACTTACATTTTTAAATCTTTCCCTCCCCTTGAGCTATCTCAGTATCTCTCTTTCATCAGCTTCCTTCATTCTCCCCTTTCACTATTCAAACATGTGATTGACAAATGCTGATTTTTGTTGCTAACAAAATTTCTTCTTCCTCTGTCCCTTGAAAAGTTTTCCAAATGCTGTTACAGCTAGTCTAATTCTTCCTTGCAATTTCACAATCTGAAATCACTTTAATAGCCTATGTATTACCATTCTGTAAGTCTCCCTACTGTAATTCATTTAATTCTTCATTTCACTGTTATTGGAGCTGGAAAACTTATATTTTACTCAGTGACCTGAATACCATTTTAATATATTGAAGATAAGCATAAGAAATCTATATGTTTATTGAATAGCATTTTCCCTACAACACTTTTAGAATAAATGGTGCATTGACAGCAGCTAATCTCAGAGGATGAAGTATGCATCCCTAATAAGCTCTTTACTCATGTTAAAGGAGAGTGAATGATAGGAAGTGCAAGATCTTATCTAAAAGGCAAAATACATTAGAGTGCATAATAATGCACATAACAAGTTTGCTCAGATATGAGCTATGGAAAAATGCAAGAAATCACTACAATAATATGCCTGAAGACAGAGCACTTATTCTAGTTATGGGTGAATGTGCTATTGAGATCAATTAAATCACATAACTTCTGCAGACAATGAGAATAGTGGTAATAAAACCTAAAGCAAAGAACAGATTGTGCAGTATGCTGACAAGGCCAAATTGATAGTAATGATGTGTGATGGCAGTATTGCAATAAGGTTGTCTAATACGGTATGCATCTGATATTGGTTTTCATTACCTATACCCTGGAGTACAGTCAGAAGTTCACTCAAATGATAGTGATTACCCAAAGGGCAAAGGCAAGTAAGACAGACAGTTCAGTACTTGTGCATCCTACAAGCTTCATGAAGGCATCAAAAATTGTACCTGATGCTAGATTTACCAGGCTTACTACCACTGGGATCAAGTTGAGCTTATACTGCCTTTTATTCATTTTTAAACTGATGTAGTGCTTTAAAGTGTATGCTTAGTGAGTTTATTAAGACAGTCCATCAGAGACCATGATAGCTCTCTTTGGAACAAGTTTACAATCTACATTATAAGTATGTGCTTATAAATCAATCCGTACTGCATATCAGACACAAGATTACTGTTGTTCTAAAAGATTGTGCTTCAAGTTCATAATGGGTGGACACTTAAAAGCCTGGGGTTGTGCTTAGTTCGAAAAGCCCCACTTGCATGACTGTCTAGAGCTTTTGTAATACAGCTTCTTTGACATTCTTTAAAAACTAAGCCAAAGCAAACCAAAATACATTCTATGACTTACATTCAGTAAACTATCTTCCACCACTCCCTGAAAGTCTTCAGTATCTTTCGGTTACTTCTTTCTTATAAAAGAAGTGATCTAAATAAAGTAGCTTTAAACTCTACTAAATTAGACATGCTCATAGACAGAAAGGTTAATGAAAAGTAAAGAGTGCCCTTTGGAAGGGTATATCAAATATTGCAAAAAAATGCATCTGGGAAGTTACTTATGCTCTTATCTGATGTTCTTATAGGTCATGCAAGATGTGAATAGTTTAATAAAATTTAGCAGAGAAATTTTTCATGGCTCATCTAGGCATTTAGACAACGTATTTTGTAATGTCATCGTGTACAATATGCCCTTGAAGGAGCAAAAATTTTCTGCTCTTGACTTTCCTCCTTATTTCAACATTGACATCAATAGTTGTTCTTTCCCTAAGTACATGAAGTTTCCTGGTTGTTCCAACTCTTTTTATTTTGCAGTATTAACTCTTCAGCGAGTCAAGACTAGTAAAACAGAATTATTTAGTGACATTTAGTGACATTTCTAGGCCTCCATCTCATTTATTTTCAAGGTCTCAATAATCGATGCTATACACATCATAATTCAAAGATATTTGACCCCTTTCA
>WAAB01013993.1:193676-269753 GCA_013389865.1 Piaya cayana | reverse complement strand
CTGATGCCACATATCAGTTATTCCAAGAAGTTTATCAAACATAAAGGAATAAAACCGATTATCCCTCAGGTTCAATTTACTAGAAAAAGCACGACAGTTCCATTACTTTTTTCTGGTCCTGGATGTGATAATGCATAATAGTAGTAACAATGCAAAAGCAACTGTCTTTTAAACACTGTTCATGTAAGAAAATCCAAGGACACAGAATTATCTTTGGCTCTATACATATCAAAATAAAAGAAGAAAGCAACAAAAATATAATTTGAGTAGCTTCTGAAGGTGTACCAATGCCGTTTAGAATACAATTATGAAAAATTCTAACCAATGAACCAGAACAGATTACTAGATCTACACTGCCAGATAGGAAAAAAACCCCCCACCAACCAAAGGCACAAACAAAAGAAAACAAAACCCACGACCACCAAAATAAAACACAGCAAAACTCCACCACCAACCCCTCAAAAAACCCACACCAACACTACCATCCCATGTCCAACTGAAAACATTTATATCATTGGGACCCATAAGAAATGAGAGAGAAAAATACTTCTTTATCACATGATCTTCTCTTCAAAAAGATACCTACAAAACCATGTTGACTCAAGAGGTAAATCCATCAACTGGCAAATACAAGCAAGCCAATTAACATAGCAGGAATAGCATTCCAATAGGGCTGTGCCAGCTTACTACACAAACACATGACACTGACTGTGGATCACAGACTGAGGAAGGGGAAATTGAACCAATCACAATTTAATGCACAAGTCAAAAGCAGCAGAAGAGCTTAGTGACAGTGGTTTGCTCTACTCCCATAAAAACACATTACTATGGCTGCTGTGTAATTACGTAACACTGCATAAAATTAAAAATACAGGTCTCAAAACACTCTTGTACCTTTGGTGACCGTGGGTCAGGAGGACGGGCATAAAGTTCATCTTCAGCGAGCTGGACTCCTGCAGGAACTGTTTCTGAGGGACGAGTACCATTGTATAGATGGAACTTGCAGTGAGGATTTAAGGCCATGGCAAGAAGTTCAAGAAGAGGAAACCAATCTTGGGACAGCTTGGCCACACAGAGTTCCACTAGTCGATGAGTGTTGTTAATAATACATCTCTATTAAAAAAACCCAACAACCACGAATATGGTAAGTGACTATCACAAATATGAACTATAAACTCTGAATCATTTGTACCTGGCATGAAGAGTTGTGTAAGTTTTACAATGTTGCATTTTAATTTGTACTTCCTCCAATAAAGGCTTTAAACAAACTTTAAACTATTTGCTTTTCCTAGATTAAATTTTTTGTGGAAAATGTAAAAATATTTCTGGCTACTTGAGACATTCATAAATCACCACTGAACTATTAACTTTTCGTTCTTTCATCCACTTTTCTCACAGACTTTAGTCTGCTTATGAGGATCTTCATAGTTTCTCATTTGGCATATGACCAGCTGTCCCAACAGGTAGTTTTTATATTCAAACAGCTGTTACAAACATGCAGATGTCAGCAGGCTGATAAAAGCCCTTCCTGGTTGCTAAAGGCCTCTACTAAAAAAAGCAAGTTTTCATGTCCTAGCATGCACATAAAAATAAGCAGGACTCTAGACATGTGGCCAAAGGCAGCCTGCCTAACAAGAGCTGCATGACTGTATACAGTTCAAGTCCTCCCCGTATCATCTCTCATGCTTTCTTTCCTTCCAGAAACACCAGAGGCAATAAGATGAAACAATGATAGAAGGATGATGTCTTTTTTGCTCCTGCCAAGAGGGATGTATACAGTAGTCCTCCCAGTTCTGTGTTGAGGCGAGTTTCAAAATTGAGATTCAGGCTCTGCAGTCCCCTCGCAGTCACAAAAAGGCAGACTCCTTCCTCATTTAAATCACTACACTTCACAGAAACACAGGTTTAAAAACTCACATGAATCTCAAACTTCCAGCCGCTCACTGCTTCATCTGTAAGGATCTTTGTGAAAGATATTGTTAACCCATCTCGAAAAAATCGCTGGCATGCTTCACTTTTGACATCAAGGCCTATTTTAAAACAAAAAAAACCCCAAAAAACCTATTAGATACATAAGAATTACACAATTCATTAGTTGCTACATGAACTTTTAGATACTGAAGAAAGCAACATGGACTTCAAAGGTTTGTTGTTCAAAGTTTCAGAATTATTTTTAAAAGAGAAGCCTTGGATAAAGACAAGCTTACCTAAGCTTGAATGCACAAAACCCTGATGGATTAATGTTCTACTAAAGACACCTCAGAAACTGCACTCCTCTCTAAATTATTTTTAAATTGTTTTATAAACATGAGATAGGGTTCCCCACTCTGCCTGTAACACTCAAAGACAGAGCAGCAAAAATAACAGTAAGCACAATCTTTATCTTCCATTCTGCTGTTGCACATGCATTTCTGTTGTTTTCTTGCTTAGTTTCTACCAATAAAACTCAGTGGGCAAAGAGGAGAAAGGGCAACTCCTGCTCAGCTTCCCAAAAACAATTAATCTGCAAAACTAAACATGAATCCTTCTGTATCTCATCCTCAGCTGAAGTACCATTTCTTGTAATTCTTCTCATAAGACCCTACACACCTAGACCCCAACATGGCTGTAAACATTTGCAGTCAACATATGTCTATCAAGTTTAATTTTAAATAACAGCAGTCCATAATTTTCTTTCAGCTATTTTAAAATTTTGTAGTTACTCACAAGCCAGTAATTAAAGAAATCTTCAGAAGTCCAGTTAGAAAATCTAAATAGGGATATAAGTCAACAGAAAAATCCACTGAACATGTACACTTAACATAAATATATGGTCCTTTCTGCACTTCACTGCACTTGGAAAGAAAGGGAAGACAGAACCTCAGAAGATGCTTGTATGACTCCTGGATATAAATCACCTTCTACCTTTCCTCACAATACTGCATACTGCTGCAACAACAGATCACACTTATGAAAGGAAACAAGACAAGGTGCTGACAAGGACTGGAGTATCATCAAGAGCTGGGTAGAATCCTGGAAGACTCAGCCTGGGAAAGGAAGCAAAAGCAATCCAAAGACAGAGAGAACAGAAACAGCAATTGCACTAAACACCTGGTACCTACTACTTGAATCAAATTCTTAGGTCTTGAAACAGACTCTTAGGTCTAAGACCACAAGCAGCCATTTTCCTCCCTGTTCTCCAGATTCTGAGGGTACAGAAGGATAAGGAAGAAAACAGGAGAACAAAGTACATACAGCCTTGAGCTAAGTATTTAGCGAAAAGCTAGGGAAATTGACTATGCACTAAGGAAAAAAGTAAACTTGGAAGGAAAAGATGAAATGCAACGTACAGTGTACAGGAGCTGCAATTAAGGGATTGAAGGAAGAATAGAGGGCCACCGGATCTCTGTAACCGTGCCTAAGTGGTCAGTTTGCCAGATAAACCACAGAAAATAAATTGTAACAGCAGAAACACTCCGGGTCCATAAAATTTGTCAGTCCAGATGCAACTGTAGCCAAACAAACTCTGATGCATCTGGAGGATATTCAGCAGCACAGGGTTGGAGCACCAAGGTCTCAAGCAAAATCACCCACCTCCTCCTCTTCTCCAGGACTTTTGATTACCCAACTTTGTAGCTGTCACTCCAGAGCTGAGCTGGTTGCACACACTGCTGTGGTGCTTTACTGCTGGTGAAAGCCCCCCAGAACCTGGAACCACGGCAAGTGCAGCACAACAACCTTGTAGAAGCTTGGTGGGGGCTGGCTCAGGCCCTGCATAATCAACAGTGACCTGGACCTAACAAGCCCTAAGGAAACCCACACTTGTCCATCAGCACAGTGGCTACAACATGGCACTCTCACAGACTCCATCAGACTTTCAATGACTTAATTATCAGGAGCAGGACAGTCCTTCTGCATCAAGACACTACACTGGCACTGCTGTAGTTCATTTCACTGAACTGGTTCTAGCCCAAATACCTGTTAAGAAACTTCAGGACATGACAACATAAACCTGATGTCCCTGTTTTGGACTACGAGCTAAATGATTTCAACAGAGTGCAGAAGATATAGCTTCAGTAAGGAACTCAAGAATGTCCCACAGAAATGCAGATCATCCAGAGAGAACTCCCATTACTGGGCGCCTAGATTTTGGATGCATGTGCACGCATACATACACACACTTTTTTGAGGCTCTAGGGCCAGTCCTTTGTAACTCCTCATAAACAAAGATTTGGGATCAAAACTGAAGGCTTAAGTTAGGTAGCGAAATCTCATTTCAGTTTAAATAAGATACAAATTCTAAAAGTTGCCTTGCATTTTGGTTGGGTGTCACACTGGAAAGTTTTGGCAGCATGTTAAAGATTGAACATAACTATTCAGAATAATAAAACCCACAATAAAGGCAGAGCAGTAGTGCAGAGCTGTTCAGGAGATTTTGAAAGAAAGACTGGATAATATCCTAGCCTATAGAAGCCACAAAAATCTAAAGCAAACCATTTTTTTTAAACTTTTAAATTGATAGCATCCAACTCACTTATGACATTTATTTATGGAGCAAACCTCATTGCTCAAAACACTGCATACATATTCCAGAATTACTGTAAAGATAAACATCAGTCTTGCTATTAAACACTATTTTTCAAATAGGTTTCCTTCTATTAGCAAGTAACTCCAGACTATCACTTCATAGTCTTATGGCTTGTTTAATTAGGAATTCTACATTGATGCCTACACATATGAAGATAATCTTCCACAAATAAATGCATCAGCCAGGAAGAATGCAACTCTCAGCCTATACAGGACTCATACTACTCTGTCAAATTTGTTCCTTGCACTTGAAAGTGGTAATGATAACATTTAGTTCTTACAAGTACTCTCAATTTGATTCAGTTCTGTTCCTTTCAATTTCAGTTCCTGAAAAGATTTAAAGAGGACGCAAATATCACTCTTGCTTTAGACAGGGTCACAAAGACAGTAGATACCCCAGAGTTACTCCAGAAAGCCACTGTCTATTGCCATTGGCAACATTAGGAATAAAAGCTAAAGAAACCTAACCACCAGAAAACAATAGTTGGTAACAAAATTTAGTGGGCTCTTTAAACGTTTTGTTGCTTCACAATCACAATGAGTTACAGATTGTAATACAAAAACTTATGTAACTCAACAGCTGTTTTTTCTATTTCACCTTTTAGTTCTTCCCTTTTGAAACAGAACTCCTCAGATGAAGAAATATGCCTGCAGACAGGTAGCAAGGTGTCCAATTTTAGATCTTACTAAGATCTAAGCATGGTTGTGCTCTAGTAAAGAAAACATACACAACAGAACCATTTATATTACTTCCCTATATAGAAACAGCTCTGAAACAGTCTGCCAAGTTTTGAGCTACCCAGTGTCAGTTACACCAAGCAAGCACCCTATCACATTCCTTAAACACTAAAAGTTATTTTAAAAACAACCAACTTAGCCATCCTATAACATCAAGTAGCAAGGAAAAAAAAATCCAGGATGTAACTGTAAAGGTAACAGTTAAACAAGTACTTCCAACAGCTTTCCTTGTTTTCTCCTTAGCCGATAATCCTTGCATGCATACACCTACAGAAATTCATCTAGAGAAGAAAGAGGAAGAATAATTGAATAGCAATGCAGAAGCCCTTTTCAAAGCTGGACTTCACAACTTCAAAAGAGTAGACTTTGTTTGGGAACTTTCAACTAAGTCCAACGCCCTGGAGAAGTACACTGATGTTAGTAATAGCCAAAAAACTCAGTCTGTTCTTATTGCTTCACTGCACTGGCATTTTTTTGTGTCTGTCCCTTTTTTTTTTTTTTAAATGATGACTTAACAGCTGGCAGTATATACATCTCCTCTCTCACAAATCACAAGCAGAGAATTTCTTTTTACTGCACTCTTCCAACAGACCAGATACATAGATAGCTGCATCTTCTTTCTAGAAGTTGAAATTTCTTCTGTTCCTGAACACATGCAATCAGTTGAAAATTCTACCCTCAGCTTAGCATTCCTGCCAGACCTAGCTGCATGCAAAGATGGTAAATCCAAATTCAACTACAACTGATAAATCACATTGGCAATAACATGTCATTATGTTATTTTGAATCACAATGGCGCACCTTAATTTTTGTTTCTCCCAAGAATGGTCCAAAGCAACAAAGATTGGCAGAAAACTATCAAGTTAAGCCAGAATATCATGACCACAATGAGCTTTTCATTCTTAAAGCTGCCTAAGAATTAACACTGAAATGAACACAGAAATGAAGTCAACCTGGTCCAGCTATGCACAAGTAAGGAACAAGCACTTTGTATGTCACTATGTTTAAAACATAACTAGCTGGTAAGTGTAAATCTCCTAGACAAATATTTTGATGTGACTTTTAGCATTACTCAAACACTGGGACCATAAATACTCATTGAAACAGGAGACCAAAGCAACTTCCCAGGAGAAGAGAACTTTCCAGAACACGTGAGAGACTTGTAAATCTAACTGGTACACATTTTATCAAACCCTCACACAGTCCTGATATAGAACCTTTCTACTTCCAAGCACAGCAAGCAATACAGTAGAATCAGTCTGCACTATGCTTTTAGAACTCAACCTTCCCTCTACTATTTTCAAAAGTATGTACAAAAATTTAAGGCAAGACACTTGGCAAGCTAGATGAGCAACTTATTTTTAAAAAACAAGAATTCTCTAAGTTTTAGAGTTTGTTATAAAGACCAAACCCACTAGGGTCTAATATCATGCTCAATACAGAAAACAGGTAAGACAGGAAAGACAAGATTTTTACTGCTGTGAGCTTATTTAACTTCCCTGCTCGTGGTAAGGTAACCAATTTCTAAGTGCATTGATGGCTTCCTAAAATTTGTGATCTATGAAGGTTCTGCATGCATAGCACTCTGACACAATTTTTAGGACCAGGGCTGTAACAAATAATTAAGAATTAAGCCTCTGCCAGAGACCGAAAAGAGCAAGACAAGACTACATAATGTCTCAACAACCATT
Organism: Piaya cayana; assembly: GCA_013389865.1. Lineage (NCBI taxonomy): Eukaryota > Metazoa > Chordata > Aves > Cuculiformes > Coccyzidae > Piaya > Piaya cayana. The sequence continues at coordinate 262,758 of WAAB01013993.1, read as the reverse complement.
AATTATCTTTTCAGCTTACCTCTTTTACTTAGGTCAATAGCAGCTTCTAGAAGAACTTCTAATTCCCCTTTCGGCAACACAGGAACAACCCATCGAGGCCTATATTAAAAAACAAAATGATGCCCACCCAGTATTTCAATTGTGTTTCTTAATAATCAATCATCCTTGCCCATTTCTAATGCTTTTAACACATGGTAAGAATATACACTTTTAAAGGCCCTGATGAGCACTCCATTTAATAAAAAAAAAAGAACTTCTGATTTAAGCCTCTTTCTCTTTACAACTCTAACTCAATTAAAGTATTTCAAGAAATCCACTGAAATAAAAAAGATGCAAGAATTTTGATTCCACTATCAAGATATTAGCAAAAATAATCTAGACCCCTGAAAAAAAGTGTGAAAATACCTGTTGATCATGTCATCCAACTTTGCCAGGTCTGTGTGTGGAAACGCAGGCTCCTCATCTTCAAGCTGGGGTGGAGCATCTGCTTGGCCCTGCTCATCTGGCGGGGTAGCTGGGGAGTTCTCATTGGAAGAATCAGGTGAAGAAGTCTAAAATCAGTAAGGAAAACACTTTAAGTAGTGCCTGCACTTACAAGCCACTTATTTTGGTATTTTTCCTTCACACCGATTCTAAGAATCACATGAAGGAAGCACCTGTCATCATAAAATATAATAAAATCAAATTGTTTCAGGAAAAAGCTAGAGCATAAAAAGTGTTACATGCTTTCTATCGTGATAGCATAAAAATTAGCCACTTTTCCAGTGACAAAAGCGGGTATTTTTGTAACAGACCATTACCTTCAGCAGACCACCTATCTAGAAAGTGAAAATAAAGACAATAGAGATGCTCCAGCTTTTATAAATTTTCTGCAGAAAAGATGACTATTTCAGGTAGAAGGACCAACTTGAGGAACAGAGAAGAAAATGAGCGTGACACTTTCTGAACAAGTTTGCCTCAATTGAGTAACACATTATTACTAATGGCTAGCTAACCTTCAAGAACACAATTAGTTCAGACCATTCTGATGGGCCATGCAAAATACAATGCATTCTGTAGATACAAGCTTATTCATATTTAGAAATAGTATGAATTGACAATAACAATTCAAATCAGAACAGCAAGATTTAGGAGAATAAAGGAGGACCAAAACCTCAAGAACACTTTCGAAATGTTGCACTGCAACTGGCTATCAGGAAGGTAATTTTCTTCACAGCACCCTTTATGGTGATGTGTTTTGGATCCGTGAAAAAAACAATATTGATAACACATCAGTGTTTCGGCTGTTGCTGAATAGTGCTTGCACAGATTCAAAGCCCTGGGTTTATCATTCTGCCCCTAGCAGTAAGCAGGCTGGGAACTGGCAAAAGGTTGGGACGGGACACAGCTGGAACTGACCAAAGAGATACTCCATACCATACAGAGTCACACTCCAGATAAAAATTATCCTGTGTTTTAACAAGGTAGCAGTTGCTTGGGGACTAGGCTGGTGGTGAGTGACTGCATTTGCATCACCCGTTTCCTTCCTTACCCCTTCAATTATTAAATCGTCTTTATCTCAACCTATAAAATATTCCACTTCTCTCTTCTGATTCTATTCCCCTCTCCCTCTGAGACAGAGTGAGTGACAGGCTGGGAGCTTACACAGCAGCCATGGTCAGATCATCACAAACATTCCAAAAAACAAGTCATTCTTGGGAAGTAATCATTAAACGTTACAGTATTGAACAAATATCAACTCCATACTGCATTACATGACACAAGTGTGACTTTTAAATGGGTTTTGCTGCACTGTTTAAAAGCACCTTTTCTGGTTATTTTTCCCCAACAAAATAAGAATCACCACCATTATGACGTAGTATTTAAAAGTTTGTACTTGTCTTTTGAAGACAGATAACCTGTTCAACAGAAACATGCTAAGTTGTTCAAGAAGTCTAGTACAATGAAGCTGAACTTACAAGCATGTATCAGCTCTATAAGACGTTTTATCCAAAACGTGTTTTTGCAGAGCTGAGCATAAACTGAACTCAGAGAGTAGTTTCTGTGACCATTAAGCCTACGATGTGGTTCTGAGGCAGCTTCAGATATTACTGCAAGAAGGCTTCTTAAGCCAAAGAAACATGCTTGAAAGAACTGTCATTGCCTGAAAATGGTGCATCTTCTGCAATGCAGTGCTCCCCAGAGTATTTACTTTGTCAATAGCACTGCCTTCATTCCTCAAAATATTTTCATACTTCCAGACACACACACAAAATGCCTATCTTAACTTCACTAGACATCTCTAGGAACATACAAACTCAAATAATTCAAAACCACTATTTCTAAAGAACACTTTGAGACAACTTGATCATTAATATCGTACCTGATTCTGCTGGAGGGGAGGCTGGGACTGTCCATCAGGGGCCTGGCCCTGGCTGTCATTCCCTCCTACCGGAGAGCCACGAGTCGTGGCTGTCATACTCGACACAGGGCAGATCTTTGCAATTTTGTCTGCTTATGTAGTTGTTGTGAGAGAAGAAATTATAGTCCGCTTAGTAAAGTTGAAGTACCAGCATATGCTCGCCTTAAAAAGCTCCAACTCAAGAACGTGACATCTTGCAGAGACCATTGCATAACCTGAAAAAAAAACCAAAAAACCAAAACCAATACATTATACCGACACAGGCACATAAAAGACATTCATACCTGGAAAAGACTACTACAAAAACAAATATGCTGCTATAAAGAAACTTTTGGTTTAGACTTAGCATTTATTTTTATTGAATACAGCTGACATCAGAAGGAGGAAATATTTTAAATATTTAACAAGGTTTTCATGTTCCAAGTAAAAATTACACTCATAATTACCTCTATGCCACTGAGACTGACACACTGTTCTGGCCTGAGCTAAAGTAGAATCCATTTTCTAACTATTCAGCCTCTTCTAAGTAACAACATTTTCTGAAAGTCAACAATGTGTTTTAGACAGTGGCTGCCTCTAGAAGTGATAAAGCCTGATGTTTATCACCAAGGAAACGAGTCACTGGTATGTAAAGAGGCCATTGCCTATACTTATTCCTATTCCTATGCCAATCAAAGTTATCTTAGAGTGGGTGGAATGCCACAAGTCAAAATCAAAAAAAGGGTTGCACCTGCCCGGATGGACAGGTGACCCCAACCTGACTAGAGTGTTCCATGCCATGTACAACATGCTCTGTATAAAGCATAGGCATCAGGAGGGTCAAACCCTCTTCTTTGATGGCCAGCATCCAGTGAGGATCTTGTTTGTCTGCTCCTGATCCCAGTCCATGTGTTCCTGAATCCAATTTCTGATTTCAGGTCCCTTCCGCTGCCGATTCCAGTCCAGGATTTTCCCTGCACATGCCCTGCAGCATCAATGGTGATGTACAGTCATCCGGAAATCTGACTTGGTTTATATACTTGTATATACTTTACTATTCTTTATATACTTGTACATACTTTATTATTTCCTTTTTATTATTATTGTTTCATTAAAGTAGTTTTAGTTCCTAACCAATAAGTCTCTCATTTCCCTTTCCCCAGGGGAAGGGGGGCTAAACCAGGACACAGATCAAAAATGCAGCTGTGTACTCTGACTCGACTCTACTTCCATTGCTACAAGTAGATTTCCAATATGAATTCAAGGTGCTGATCAAGGTTTACACAGAAACGACCTGGTTAAGAGCATAAACAGCCAAATCTGTCACCATTTCCAGTACTCTTTTCCTGACACAGTCCAACTGCAGATGTCTGAGAGGGCCTTAGAAATTGCTTTTACCTCAGCTAAGATTCATGGATACTCTACAACCAAAATTCTTCAATTAGCACATCTGTATTTACTCAGAGCATGTGAACTGTAGTCTTTTCTCCTCTGGCCTTTCAGGTCCACTACAGAGCCCATCACGTTTCCACCAAGTATTTCAGCAGGTTTTATGAAGGAAACTGTAACACCAGATTTATGTGCTAGCCTTGTATCATGATATAGCAATAGTTCAATAATCACTACATATTTCAACTTCACTGCATGTCATTTAAATACAGATGTAAAAGCTGCATTAAGCTACACCAATAATTCCACTCAACACCAAAGGGCACTGTAAAACCACAGAAGACGAAGTGTAATTTTTCAGAGCAACTCTGACTTCCAAGCAGGAAATAAACCAACAACAGTACTCAAAGTTCAGAAGCCAAGTAGGGTGGTAGAGGGAATCGTATGAGCCTTCAGCAAGATTAATTTCACAGTGCTAAGTTTACGATTCAGTCAGCAAAAGCTTTGAGTTAACAAGTTAGAATTAAATTTCTGCTGTAACACTATGCATATTTGTAACTGGTTTATTATAACATCTCAAATTATTTTCAACATTGTAATCTTTCTCCAAGATACTTTAAAATCCTTCCCTAAACTGTGTAAATCTGCAAGCCCAGTTACATATACAATAAATAATTTGACTGAATATGCTACTCCTGCCCTGCCCAGTCTCCAATATTAGTAAGTCCAACAAATTTAGGCTTCTCCAATATCAAAGAACTGTATTCTTTGAATACAGTAAATTGTAATCCATCCTCATCCTTCAGAATTCATACTCATAGGGCTTAGTAAGCCTGCTGCATTCAGAACAAAGGCATTACTGACTCAAATTTTCTTTAGAAAGAAACTGATGTTTTAAATGCAAGCTTTAAAACTAACTTATTTTAACTGATGCTCTTTTTTAAATGCCCTCCTCTTTGAGTATTTGTTTTCCATTGATGTTTAGAAAGATCACTAGGTAGAAAGCATTAGCAAGACTAATTTTCCTGCACATATATACCCATGCCTACACATACACACACTGGAGTCTACTGCAGTTCAATGCACTCAGCTCCCCTGCACTACCTGACTGACGCTTCTAGGTACGTGCACACACCAACTAAATAAACCTTCTGCCAACTTCAATTGTACTTTTCAAGAACCCTAAGTCAACCCTACTCCCAAAATAAACCTTCCTTAATCACCACTATTCTTCCTTAACAGGTCTGCTTCATAACACAGTCTCACACAAAACTTGTGCTGGCAGGAGTCAGGCAGCAGAGAAGCAGGGAAAGGCTGAAACAGCTCCTTTCAGGAGCAATCCTGGACCAGGCTGCCTTAAACTACAGAAAGAAGTATCGACTAGCAGCAAATGGCTTCAATCTCAATTCTTATTCTAATGGTTTTGGCTGAATTATCATTAAGTGAGACAGTTCAGAGAACTAAAGGAACATAAACAATGAAAATAAACCCAACCCAAACTTAAAAACATTGAAAAATAATCAATGTCTTTAATTACCTGAACTGGTGTACTAAACTGAGTACACCAGAGTACTCATCCTAATGCCAAAGTGCCAGGACAAAACTGTATCTCTTCCATTAAGACTGACTTAAGCTAGTGTGGATTTAGCCTCAGATTCTGTCTCTGCTGAAGGGTCTTGGCTGGCAAAGCTTTCCTGTAAATCCCTTTCTGCTCAAGGCGAGTGACAATTTAACTAGAAGATACAAGAAAACTACTACTGATCTAACCAACTTGTTCAACATATTGTAAATTGATAGAGTAAATCATACTTTTGCAGACAACGGTAAATACAGACCATTTACATTAAAGACTAACATACCTTTTTCTTCCTATTAGTTAATGACTGTTTGCTTAAGACTAATCACAATACTTGATGTATGCAACTTAAATGACACTCCCAGAAGAGTGTATTTCAGAGCCTCCAGAGAACTTCACTTGGCTCAGCCATGTGCATAAAACAAGGCCAACTGCATAGTTGAGCTCCTTATTTCTCCCCTGCCCCTCCTCAGGTATACAAAAGAAACTCCAAGTTATGCTGCTGCTAACTAAAACCGTCACCTCCGACAAATGTTATAATTACTTCTTCTCTCTGCTTATTCTAAATTGAAAGGACAGCCTTCTTCTGGTGTTTTCCTTCTTATTACAGACAATATAAATGTTTTCATAAGCACAAATAATCTAATTTATGCGTTTTGAACAGTATTAGAAGAGAATAATTTACAAGCCCAGTTGTCAGCCACCGATTTAACCATTTGCTTCAGAGAAAACAAACTGAATGCCCACAGAGAACACTTCTGCTTTAATCTCTCTCGAACTGATTAACCATGAAATTTCGAATTCCCATCGCTTCTTGTATCAGTGTGATGGGTTTGATCTTGGACCCTCCTGAATAGCCAGGTTGTGGTTGAGAAAGAACTACATCTCCCAGTATTCCATGCGATTTTCTACATAAATCAGGGTGTGTTGCGGGAGGTTGGACACTCCTCTTCCAGCTCCCTCTTGTCTCCTGTTGTGTGTGGGAAGGTCTGGTACTGTGTCTGTCTGTGTGTGGGGGAGTCAGGTCTAGTGAAGCCTTGTGGACTCCGTTAGCGGCGTGGAATGCCGAGTGTTGATTTTGCTGTCTGAGGAGAGTAATGATTTTATTTTTTCTCTTGTTAGCTTTTATTGATCTGTTTCTGGATTCTTATTTCCCTTCATGGCACAGGGAGGTCTGTCTTTCTTTCTTGGGGGTCTCTCTGATTATGTATATATGGTATTTTAGTTGCATATTAGTGTTAATAGATGAGCATATAATCTTACAGCTGTGGTCTGTTTGTTTTCAGTATTCTCAGTCTTTCTTTTCCTTCCCCCTTTCTCCTTTGGTCTCGTATGGGGGGTGGGGGGAGGAGGAGAGACTGCATTTTACTGTGGTGTTGGGTGGTCAGCAGGTGGGTTCCACTCAACCTATCACAATCAGATTAATCTATTTCCATTTTTAAGGGTTAAATTCATTAAGGCAGAGTTTGGTTCAGCTAAAGAACAGCCTTTACAACAATTTATAATTAGTTAGATTATTTATGAACATATGTAAACTGATGCAACATCATCTTGAGTATGAGGGCAGCTCAACAGCAACAATTCCAACTGCCTGTTATCCACCTGAATTCTAATAGACCCTATATTAATTTTTATGTGTAAATCTATATACATGCACACACATAACAGTTTTTATTTACACACATAAATATATAAGTATATATAGTTTCTATTGCATTTGATTTTTTATTCAGGTCACTAAGCTGTGATAGAAAAAAAAAATCTTTACCCAAAGCTCTGGACGGATGTTTCAACAGTGTCAAGACGGAGACAAATGCCTGTTAAAACGACAAACTAACTACACTGTATTGAGACTATGAATACCAAGTCAAATGAATTCCACTGACATTTGCTCTGGATTGCCTACTGAGCAAATTCTTATTTGCCATGCTTCTTCCATCTCACTAGGTCATCCTGATCCACCACTAAATTATAGGTGACTAAATTATAGGTGAAAGTCAGGTTTTGCTTCACCTGACTCCTTGTCATTTTACTAACTCCAGGGAAAAATAACTGTAGTTTTTTTGACTCTGCAAACTCCCCACTTGGAAGACACTACCTGATGCAAGTCACATTCCAACAGAGCGCTGGAAGACTGCAGACACCAGCCATGGCATTGCCCTCAGGGATTGGACCTCTGCTTCCAGGCCCAATCATTCAGTACAGCTGCACATCTGAGCCTCACCGGAATTTCCACAGCAAGCAACTTTGTGCCTGTGTGGCAGAAGAGGTTAATTTTGTTTGGGGAAGAAAAGAAGCCAAGCACCTTTTCAAAAGCCAGCAAAAAAACATCAGATCTGGGTTCCTGGGTAAGTGCTAGATAAGCAGAAAATATGTGTATATATTTCTCTGCTGCAGAGTAACGTGTAACAGCCCATACAAAGGACAACATTTTAGCATAATGATCAAGGAACACGCATAATTTTGTAATACAGCTGACTTGTAGAACAACTTGCATCTGAGTTTCTCAAATACACCTCCTAGCAAATGCAATACCCCAATATAGACTTCCTCCTAAATAAGCTACTTACAATATAGTCCCAGAAAAAAAGCAAATGCAAGGTGACAGATGACAGGAATAGAATTCAAAATACAATTCAATACACATGTGCATAACCTAAGCCCTATCTAGGGACACAGACCTAGTTCTCCTTTATATAAAGTTTTATGGTTATATACAAGTGAGGGTATGTGCCACAGAATCTACTCTGTAGTGTGGTAACAATGTATGGCAGGATACCAGCCTACTCAACATGGAACAACAGAGCTTTCTAAAAATCATACAACTATGCTAAGAAAAAATAAAATTATTGTTTCTCCAGCACCATTTACAGAATGATATTCCTATGTTAACAGCACCTCAGAGAAGATGAGCTTTTCATCCTAGGTGCTATAGTGCAAAAAATGCTTAACTGCAGCAACACACATCTTCGGTTGGAAAGCACCACAGATCTGTTTCACATAGGATTCTGGGATTTGCTCCTCATAAATACTGACTTGTAACAAGGGTTATGATGTGATTCTAGTCTAAAGATACTACTCTTGGTAACCTAACCTTCTACCCTATTCCTTTCTTTCAATCAAAATGCCTTCTCCTCTAGAAACACCTCCCCAAAACTGTAACACTGACCTAGTTCAGTAGTTACAATCTATAGACACCCACATGCATTTATCATTTTCTTCCTTCTCTGTGCCTTGTGTATTCCAGGAAGGAGGATATTTATATAATCTGAATAGCGAACTGGTGGTCCCAGCAATTTGCTCATTAGCACTGATATGCACTGAACATGAAATTCATTCAGTGATTAATGGAAAACTTGTCATTAATCTACTCATCAGGACAGCAAGATGAGTAACTATCAATGTTTAAAAAATACCCGAATTAGCAATGATCACAGAAATTTATATTAAATAGTTTATATTACAAAGCAAATTAACTTAGATTCCTTTTCCTAAGTAAAGAACTGAGTGTACACGGGATGTGGCAAACTGCATCAGGTTCCAACATATTATTTCATAGCCACAAATTTCTAAGTCAGAGTAAAAAGACAGATTTTGAGTAACTACAATCGTTATGAACTAAAACTATTCTCACTGAAAAAACAGGTTATTTCAAGTAATCTTTTTTAAAAAAATCTTTCAACATCCTACATCTGAAATTAAGACACCTGGCAGCGTAATTATTGTGAACACTGGGAACATCTATGCAAACGTACAACTCTATTTGCCCTCAGTATCATATGACCAAGTGTCATATGATGTCCTGAAACATACTTCAGTTCTTTCAGGATTCTTTTTAATTCTCATTACTAAGTTTTGAAGTTAAGTGTAGCTAAGCTACATCTCAATGGTACGTGACTGCTTCATACAAGATGCTACTACACTTGCCATTTACATGAACTTAAGCAAGCAGTAAAAGCACAAAAAATGAATGTCCTTTTCCTGACAGTAAGTGGTGATGCTTCCTTTTAGAAAAAGGACCACAACTCTCAACCCCATAAATATGGTTTCAAAGGAGTAATCTAAATGCACTCAGATCTTCAAGTACCAGCTACACATTATTCTATGCTGAAGACAGTGCAGAGGAATACTGCAGAAGATGCTGGTTTTAAGTAATTATGTTGCCCTGTAGAGTAACAAATATGAATATCTGTATGACAGTCTGATCGTGTTGTCTTCCTGCTCGTATTTTAGAGCAATGGAAACTTATGCAAAGTTCTGGTTGAAAAATTAAAGTTCTGAGGACATTCAAAGATTGAAGCTTTATGTGAATGAGATTTGGTGAAAACAAAAGTTCAACAACCTTAAAGAAATGAAAACGCCATGTTTACACTCCAGGTAAAGAAAGCTAAAATACTCCTGCATGTGGCTGAAATCAAGAACAGGGACTGAGAATTCAGTATTTCTCCCATCACTATTAAAACCCCAAACCAACTAGGTACAGATGACTTAATGATACAAATAATTTAAAAAAAACCAAAACAACATAGCTCTATTACAGCAAAACCACTTGGAGTATTTCAACTTTTGAAAAAAAAAATTCAGACAGAAAACTGGACATTGATACTGGTTTCTCACGTAACTAGACTTGAGTCATACTCATAAAGAGCAGAATCTGTCTACATTTAACCATTTCATGTGCAACAGGTACCCTAAACTTACGGTTTTCAAATTTCATTTTCAGATGATTGGAAGTCTCTCCTCAGGCTTCTCTGGCTAAAGCTGACCCCTTTCCGACAAAAGTTTTTCAGTCTCAATATAAAATTCTTGTTGAAGTGTCAAGCTTGGACCCAAACAAATATTAAGCAAAGCAACCTGTAATCATGCTAAGTCTGAGAACCCAGCATTTGGTCCTGCACATCAAGGTAACAAAACCAACATATACAGCACCTATTGACTTCTAGTTTCCACATGGAATAGCTTCCCAGAAGATTTCAAAAAAGCTAAGGAAACCCTTGACACCACTCAAAGGATGGACTTACTTCTAGGCAATAATCGACGAAGGTCAGGCCCTGAAAGCAAACTAGACAACAGCACCAAATGCCTTTTTCTAAGACATCCACTTGCCAATAATTCTTGGGGCATTAGCAATTAAGACAGTGTTACACTAGTTATGTAAGGTAACAAGAGGCCTGGTTTGCAGATCATACACTTCGTTCTGGCTACCAACCAGAAAATTCACTTTCAGTTCCTGTTCTGTTTCGCTCATGTGACAGCAAATGCCAAAGACACAGTACCAAGAATCTAAGCAGGCAATGCTTTACATACAAACCAGCAAGCATTACGGCAAGTAACAGTGCTCCCTTGATGGAGCTGTGGCCTTGCCGCTATGCGTTTCCACAAGCACACACTTCAGACCACTGTCAAGACAGAGCACTGCACAAGACTGGGCCTCTCGCCCAGTATGACCGTCTCTCTCTCAGAAGTTTTCAGTGGCTGTTACACTAGTTTAACTGGTACAAAACTGTACCCTCAGAGACATTCAGTATATCTGAATGACAGATTAAGAAGCTACATTCAAAGTGCTGCTAAGCAGCTGGATGATAATGTGGGGTTTTCTGCTGGGAGATGAGGCTTTTGGTTATAACAGTAACACACAGAAGACTTTCCAAGAACAGAAAGAAGTTTAAAAAAAAAAATTTTAAAAAAAGTACTGGTAAACACATGCACTATAACCCAAGAAAAGCAAACCCAGGTAAGTAATTTCTATCTGGAAAATGCTAAACATCTTTTTAAAAATTTGCTTAAATGTTTTGAACTGATTTCCACTTACTAAGCAGTCCTTTTCTTGAATTCACAATGAACATGCAAAGAAGTGTACAAGACCTCCTTTCACCTTGTTCTGTGAACTACAACAGGAAACAACCTCTAACCAAAAAAAAAAAATTCACATCTAAGACCTTCAGTAGGTACATCTGCTTCAGACAGAGTCAGATTCAGTCTCACACTGCTAAGCAATACAATACTACACTTTTTTTCCCATTATACTACAGTCCATTTATTAAGGAAGCTGCCCTTTGACAACCAAAAAATTGTGTTCTTGGCATCACAGCCAATTAGGATTGAGATGATGCTGTGGGTCCAACTGCAGCCTCAGTCCTTTAAAGGTAGCAGTAGAACACTATAAGCAAGGACAAATAATGGTTTCATGTTTACATTTAAATAATATTCTAGATGAAAAGGAATACACACATCTGCAGTTGACAACCCATCATCTGTGGAGCATTTACATTATTATATCACACTTACTTAACACTACTTCAAGAAAATGTATGTCCGAAGTTTGCACCAAAGACTGATTAAATTCTGTTGGTTCCTTATTTCTGATGATTAAATCTGTACTTTGGTCATGGCCATATCAAACATTTTCAAGTTGTTTATCAAATTCTAAAATAAATCTGATAGTTCCACCTTCCCAAGCTACATAGCAAAGTTCACTGTCCACATCACTTTGAGAACCCAATTCATTCCTTAAAGCATTAAGGCAAATGCTAATCAATCGGGAGGTGTTACACTATTAGACTTACTTTTAAAAGACATTACTTAATTTTAATCTTATTATCTTACTTAATTTTTTAAAAAGCATAATTAACTTTGAATGTTTCTTCATATTCAACTTGACTGCTCTGCCTTTTTGTTACAAAGAACATTCTTTATGGATGCTCAAAAAATCAACAGGAAAATCAAAATAAATTCTCAGTATTATGGGTAGCAAGAAATGTAGGCTTAATTTCACTTAAATAACAAAGGTTCTTCTAAGCAAGAGAAAAATTTTTACAGCAAAGCACTAGAGAACACAAGGCATTTAATTTCTGAACACTGAGGTATCAATGGCTTCCTACTAGCTGCCAAAGCACAGAATGGAATGTATTACAAAGTCTGAAAGAGATAACAGAGCAGACACCCAAGTTGTCTCTACATGAGGATGCACCCAATACAACCAATTCTTGTCAGTTCACATTCTTCATAAAAGCAGACAGACAAACTATATTTCTGTACTGGCACCGACTTTCCTTTTTTATTAGACATAACCAAGATCAAGTAGTGGTTCAGAAAACAACTGGACAGTGATAGCAACACGTTCGATTTTCTACTGGAATGAGTCTTTAAAGCTATTCCAGTAGAACATATAGGTTTGTATACCAGTGGAGGCAGAAAACAAAAACCTTATTTTTCTTGCACTTCAATATTAGTTTTGGGTAAACGTACTGCAGTATACTAACAAAACAGAATTATGAATCCCAAACTGGTTTTCCCTTCATGAAATTATAATTTCATGCAAGGTCTCCAAATTTATTCTAATTTATTATCCTTATTTTTTAGCTAATATCTATTTCCCAGTACAGGTATATGATTATCATTCATTACTAATACATTAAAAACATCCTAGCAGTTACCCTATAAATAATTCAACGGATTTTAAACATCTTAGCCTTTTCTGCCATGATATTAAACATTTCTGCTCTGATTCTAAACACAAAAGATGCATCAATGTTGTAACAAAAAAACTTCAGTTCCCAATATTTATGATGTCATATCTTAAAATATATTAAATATTTCAAAATCAGAAAACCAAATAAGCTGCACTCAAGAATTTTACTTTATGATCAAGAATTCAAAGAAATCTACAAATGTAACTTCTACTCAGATCCTGAAAAAGGANGCACATCAAGGAAGGGTGGGAGGAGTAGGGGAAACTGAGAGAAGAAATCAAACTCCCATCTCTGGACCTAACTCCTTTTGGTGAAACTCTCTGCCAGTAATGCAACTTGCTACAGTCTAATAAGTAAGATCAAATCAATACTTTTCTTTATCATAAAACTGAATGATGCTGGAGACTAGCTGACTTTCTGTACTGCATTTTTACTGCATGCCTGATTTACAGTAAAACCAAACTGATTAAAAAAAAAAATCTCCAGTGATTGAAAATGGAATTAACAACATCACTTTAACAAACAGGGACAACATTCCTAGTTGAACTCTTCACGTAACAATTCAATCCCATGCTATTCAATACTACCAATAACAGAGAGAAAACTAAAATTGCTAATTTTGTACATGGCAAACAAACTACTGGGGTGATTAGCAATGAGAACACGTCACAGAGCAATTCGAATCATCTGATAAGACCAGCATAATAAAATGTGCACTAACATAACCCAGTGTCACGTCATTCACCTAGAAAAAAAGGACATAGCTAAAACTATATATATGTTGGGAAACATGACTAGAATAGCTGTTCTAGAAAAGCAAGTACATGTGAGCACCACAAAGGCATGTATACAGCAAGAATAAAATTCAGAGCTGTTGTCTATTTAACAGAAGTATATATTTTTTGTCATAGAACAGGTAAGTTTGTGAATAACAAAGCAAACAAAGATACTCTCCACAACAACTGGCTGCCCCAGCAAGATGAGAGTTCAACACATCAAATATGTGAACCCATTACAAGACTGTCCACAGAACAGACCACCAGAGACCATACACTTCCAAGGCAGCCTAGCTGTTCTGGGGTTTCCAACCGCTATTTATCTTATTGAACTGCAGTAAGGGAATAAAGATATCCTTTAAAGACTGCTATTTCTACTCTCATCTTCAACTTTTGGGCCTACCAAAGGAGAAAGTACTTGTCTGTTGGCTTCTCAGTTCTATATGAACTGTATTTGTAACAGAAGTTTTATTTTCAAAAAAGCTAACTTCACCAATCAAGCACATAAAAATCAGAAAAAGCAGTAAAGACCTGCCTTTTCCCTACACAGTTTTCTACACATAACTTAGTATTTCCTTTTCAGTTTTGACACCTGAAGTTATAAATACAATAAGATACTATTTCATGCTAAGAGCTTTTATGCTGTAGTCTTCAAGAACAGTACCAATACATCTAAAACAAGTGTTTTGCAAGTCTTCATCTAGTCACACAAGAAAACAATTCTTGGCTGTCTGAAATAGCACACAGAGCTAAGAACACCAGCTGATACCAGTAACAACTATATATAGCCACACTTTCAACCCAAAATGATGTCCATACGCAGAAACCATCTTTAAGCATAACTTTGAAAGCATAAGTGACAAAGAGTAATATATTCAGTGACACTACTCCTCACACCAAGTCAGAAGAGAAGATGCTGAATGCATTCACACAACAGTGGGTTACACTGAAGTAGTATTTCCATCCAATGCTCCCACTGAAAAGAGTTGGTAATTGTATCTTCCAACATATGAGGAACTAAGTATCATGACATGGCTGTGGTTCTGCATTGGACATTTAAGTAGACAACAGATAAATATACACAAAATACAGAACTAAAAGAGGATGAAGGTCTAGGTTTAATAAGATTGAAACAAAATCATTAATAGGAGGATATAAAAAAACCCTACTACCGAGATACGCAAAGGACTAAAAAATCAAAGCCAAGAAAACACTTCAGCCAAGGGCTCCTAAAATGAGTTAAAGCACTTCAGCAAGAGCACTGTAAACACCATTTTTACCAAAGTCTAGTTTTCTTGAAAGCAAGAAAGTCAGTTCATACAACCCAGGAAGATAACTAGCTTCTAAAAGGTAATATTAAAGAAAACAAATTAAATCTGACTGTTAACATGTAACCTGGAGCTTATGTAAGAAAATAGTCTATCATATTCACACGTTTGTGTTGGGCAGTACCCATTTTTAAAGTACTAAAACAAATGAGAACAATGGAAAAATTCGGTTTTGTTTGTGTTTAGACATTATTTCACAGCAAACACCGTTTTTTGCCATTTTGTTCAGATTTGCCCTAAGAAGTCTACAATATTCACATTCAGGTCAACAAAAATAAACAAATGCTGATGCACCAACACAGTCCTCCTCCAAACTGCTAACTGCGGTTTCTTAACCACTTCAGAAGCTCCTTCAGTTCCATCATTAGGAAGGGATAATCCTTTTCCTCTGTAATGGTCAAATCCTTGAGCTTTGGAGTTTTTGTCTTGTATTGTGAGGACAGCAGTGAAACCATTGATACATATCCAGAACTTCAGTTCTGCAAATTATGCAGGAGGTTATTTATCACAGAATCACAGAATCACCGGGTTGGAAGAGACCCACTGGATCATCGATTCCAACCACTCCCACAAAACACTAAACCATGTCCCTCAGGACCTCGTCCACCCGCGCCTTAAACACCCCCAGGGAAGGCGAATCAACCACCTCCCTGGGCAGCATATTCCAGTGCCTTATGACCCTTTCCGTAAAAAACTTTCTCCTAATCTCCAACCTAAACCTCCCCTGGCGGAGCTTGAGGCCATTCCCCCTTGTCCTGTCCCCTGACACCTGGGAGAAGAGGCCAGCTCCCTCCTCTCTACAACCTCCCTTCAGGTATTTGTAGAGAGCAATGAGGTCTCCCCTCAGTCTCCTCTTCTCCAGGCTAAACAACCCCAGCTCTCTCAGCCGCTTTTAGGTTGTGTTAGATTATACAATTTCTCCCTAAATCAGGTCCTATAGTGGACAAGAAAAGAACATCAGTTTTATAAATTCCAAAAAGGATCCATTTCTTTTCAGGAGTTGGGCTCAAACCCTTAAAGACTGCCAACAATCATTACCCTCTAGCTCTGCTGACCTTTGACACTTCCTTAGAAGTTGTGTTCTCCTGCTGTTGCAGCGCTCAGAGAGAAATCAGATTCTTTATAGCACGATACTGTAGGTAGGAATGATGGAGCTAAAGCTATGAAGTACTCGCCACCTCCTCCTCCTCCCATGAACAGAAAAGGAAATTTAAGAATAGAATATTTCAGTTGGAAGGGACCTACAATGATCATCTAGTCCACGTGCCTCAGGATTATGAAAAATATTAAATGCAGAAAAAAACCCAACAAAAACTTAGTATAAAAGTTTAAATCAAAAGCACATCCTTTGATCTGCTCTACTATCCACAACTTTGGTTACTCCTGGGGAACAGAAAAAGAGAAAAAAGAAAAAGAAATTCAACATTCCATCCTTCGAAGATCCTGTCAATCTGTACCAGTATTTAAATCACCTTTTCTCATGTTCAGCAGCACCCCTAGCCTCATTTTCCCACAGAAATATATAAACATATTGTAGCTTCTGTTATTTCTGATGAGGTTCATACATTCTACCAGGCTACTGGTAGGTGCTGTATGGCTTTTGGTACCTTCATTCTTTCTCAAGTATTTGAATGGAAGCATAACAGCATCTTCCAGGTTCATTCCACTTGTGGCTTAAAAACATGAGTATTTATAGCATACTGCACTTAAGGCTTTGCAAAACTCAGAACTATAAATATTTGAAGTGTTATCGTAAGTTTTTCAGCCAATGAATTACAGATATTACTACATTGTTACTTATATATTTTAGTTGCACACTCATCTTTGTTAAATCACACATGCAGTACCTGACATGGCACCATCGGGCGCCATGCACCATCAGCACCCAATGCCACCACCACTACTAGAATATAAGGCTTCTGACACAAAAGGGACATTTTAAAGTTTGTCTTCAAAAATCAGGCTAGTCCCTTCTGACTCTCTTCATGTTTTCTACAGAGAATTTATGAGCTTCTGTAAACTACAATACATTAAACACACTAAGTCTGTACTCCTAATATCCTGTGACATTATCACCACAGAATCACAGAAACACCGGGTTGGAAGAGACCCATCGAATCATCGAGTCCAACCATTCCCACCAAACACTAAACCATGTCCCTCAGGACCTCGTCTACTCGTGACTTAAACACCTCCAGGGAAGGCAAATCAACCACCTCCCTGGGCAGCATATTCCAATGCCTAATGACCCCTTCCATAAAAAAACTTCCTCCTAAACTTCCTAAACTTCCTTCCACATTACAACATTTTCCCTCCAAGTATAAAATGTAACACAATTTACTGCTTCGTTAACTGCATGATGATAATTAAAGCATGATACAGCATCTAAACCAGATATTAAGTAGTAAGCCTTTTACATTCTTGAATCACGACAAAATTAACTTTGTGAAATATCAAGATATTCTGAAATGCTTTAATTTCTAATACTTTAAGTATCCTCATTATTTTGCTAGCCTTAGTTTCACTTTGTTTTAAACTCTGTGTGCCCAGGTGGCCAAGGCCAACAGCATCTTATCAGAAACAGCGTGGCCAGAAAAAGCAGGAAAAGGATTGTGCTTCTGTACCCAATACTGGGGAGGCCACACCTTGAATCCTGCGTTCATCTTTGCGACCCTCACTACTAGAAAGACATTGAGGCACCAGAGCATGCCTAGAGAGTAATGAANAAACCCTTAAAGACTGCCAACAATCATTACCCTCTAGCTCTGCTGACCTTTGACACTTCCTTAGAAGTTGTGTTCTCCTGCTGTTGCAGCGCTCAGAGAGAAATCAGATTCTTTATAGCACGATACTGTAGGTAGGAATGATGGAGCTAAAGCTATGAAGTACTCGCCACCTCCTCCTCCTCCCATGAACAGAAAAGGAAATTTAAGAATAGAATATTTCAGTTGGAAGGGACCTACAATGATCATCTAGTCCACGTGCCTCAGGATTATGAAAAATATTAAATGCAGAAAAAAACCCAACAAAAACTTAGTATAAAAGTTTAAATCAAAAGCACATCCTTTGATCTGCTCTACTATCCACAACTTTGGTTACTCCTGGGGAACAGAAAAAGAGAAAAAAGAAAAAGAAATTCAACATTCCATCCTTCGAAGATCCTGTCAATCTGTACCAGTATTTAAATCACCTTTTCTCATGTTCAGCAGCACCCCTAGCCTCATTTTCCCACAGAAATATATAAACATATTGTAGCTTCTGTTATTTCTGATGAGGTTCATACATTCTACCAGGCTACTGGTAGGTGCTGTATGGCTTTTGGTACCTTCATTCTTTCTCAAGTATTTGAATGGAAGCATAACAGCATCTTCCAGGTTCATTCCACTTGTGGCTTAAAAACATGAGTATTTATAGCATACTGCACTTAAGGCTTTGCAAAACTCAGAACTATAAATATTTGAAGTGTTATCGTAAGTTTTTCAGCCAATGAATTACAGATATTACTACATTGTTACTTATATATTTTAGTTGCACACTCATCTTTGTTAAATCACACATGCAGTACCTGACATGGCACCATCGGGCGCCATGCACCATCAGCACCCAATGCCACCACCACTACTAGAATATAAGGCTTCTGACACAAAAGGGACATTTTAAAGTTTGTCTTCAAAAATCAGGCTAGTCCCTTCTGACTCTCTTCATGTTTTCTACAGAGAATTTATGAGCTTCTGTAAACTACAATACATTAAACACACTAAGTCTGTACTCCTAATATCCTGTGACATTATCACCACAGAATCACAGAAACACCGGGTTGGAAGAGACCCATCGAATCATCGAGTCCAACCATTCCCACCAAACACTAAACCATGTCCCTCAGGACCTCGTCTACTCGTGACTTAAACACCTCCAGGGAAGGCAAATCAACCACCTCCCTGGGCAGCATATTCCAATGCCTAATGACCCCTTCCATAAAAAAACTTCCTCCTAAACTTCCTAAACTTCCTTCCACATTACAACATTTTCCCTCCAAGTATAAAATGTAACACAATTTACTGCTTCGTTAACTGCATGATGATAATTAAAGCATGATACAGCATCTAAACCAGATATTAAGTAGTAAGCCTTTTACATTCTTGAATCACGACAAAATTAACTTTGTGAAATATCAAGATATTCTGAAATGCTTTAATTTCTAATACTTTAAGTATCCTCATTATTTTGCTAGCCTTAGTTTCACTTTGTTTTAAACTCTGTGTGCCCAGGTGGCCAAGGCCAACAGCATCTTATCAGAAACAGCGTGGCCAGAAAAAGCAGGAAAAGGATTGTGCTTCTGTACCCAATACTGGGGAGGCCACACCTTGAATCCTGCGTTCATCTTTGCGACCCTCACTACTAGAAAGACATTGAGGCACCAGAGCATGCCTAGAGAGTAATGAAGCTGCTGTAGGGTCTGGAGTACAAGTCTTACAAGGAGCCAGCAAGGGCACTGGGTTGGCTGAGGGGAGACCTTATCGCTCTCTACAACTACTTGAAAGGAGATTGTAGTGAGGTGGGTGTTGGTCTCTTCTCCCAGGTGATAACCAATAGGACAAAAGGAAATGGCCTCAAGTTTTATCAGGGGAGGTTTAGGCTGGGTATCAGGAAAAATTTCTTTATAAAAAGAGTTGTCAAGCAATAGCACAGCCTGCCCAGGAAAACAGTTGAGTCATCATACCAGGGGGGATTTAAAACACTCATTAAAACAGTTTAGTGGTGGATTCAGCAGCCTTCAGTTAATGACTGGACCCTATGATCCAAGAGGTCTTTTCCAACCTAAACGATGATTCTGTGATTCTATGTAATGTTCAATCAGAGAGCACAAACTAAGTAAGCACGGGGCATTGCCATCATCAAGATTAATTTAAAATGTCTCAAATACAAAACAAAGATATTAGCATTAGAGTTCACGTTTCAGTAACCTTCTTTGTAACTGCTTAACTAACTGCTTAACAAATTTAGCCAAACTCCCAACTAGTTTAAGTTTACCAACTGCCTAACTCAGCACAGAAGGGTACAGAAATCTTAAGACTAACTATCAGCAAGTAAATATTTTGACATTTCCTGCTGCCTTACAACCACTTTAGTTCAACAATACTTGCTTTGAAAAATCAAGCTTGCAAAAGCTCACTAGAGGTGTTATAAGCTCATAGTTAATTTTTTTTAAAGGCTACCACAAACATGCTCCATTCCAACTAAACTCCCATAAGCCATCTGCCTAAGCAGACTGAATGTTCAAGAAATCACAGAAAACAATCTATCCGCTCCAGAGAACTCATGTAACAACTCCCCTTAAAAATCCTGGCCTCTTTGCAGGGAAATAAGAAGTGGCAACAGGAACAGCAGTTTGTCTTCTGTCTTAATGCTCCTTCTGCCAACACAACAAAGGCTGTGGTTTGATAAAGAAGCAAAAAGGTAAATGAAAGAGGAAGTTGGATAGCAACAAGTAAGGAAGCCCCTAGAAAGTATATTAAGAACCAAGTAGCACAGGAAACAGGAGTGTTATTTCCAATATACTCACTCCATACAGAACCAAAAAGTGACTCCTCACTGTCCCAGAAACTTAATACTCCTTTGTCTATAAAGCCTATGAAAAAGCACGTCATAACATTCTTCATGGAGAAATGCAGGAGACAGCAATCAACTACTACCACATCCTAAGGACTGTGGATAGATTTAAAAACTTTCCTGCATCTCTACCTGAAGGGAGGTTGTGGAGAGGAGGGAGCTGGCCTCTTCTCCCAAGTGACAGGGGACAGGACAAGAGGGAATGGCCTCAAGCTCCGCCAGGGGAAATTTAGGCTAGAGATTAGGAGGAAGTTTTTTACGGAAAGGGTCATTAGGCATTGGAATATGCTGCCCAGGGAGGTGGTTGATTCGCCTTCCCTGGAGGTGTTTAAGTCACAAGTAGACGAGGTCCTGAGGGACATGGTTTAGTGTTTGGTGGGAATGGTTGGACTCGATGATTCGATGGGTCTCTTCCAGCCTGGTGATTCTGTGATCTATGTCTGTAAACTAACACAATATGAGAGCGACAGAACTCTCCTAGTTTTGCCATTAGTGTGTACATGGATCTTCCTGCTTCCATTGCTGGAATCTCGTGTAAAAAAAAAAGCAATCCCACAGTAAGGGTACTAGATCCTGGTAAATTTTAGAACAGAAGATTCAGCCTATTTTTGAATGTGGACAAGCCTTAGCTGAAGATACCACTTCACAGCCTATTTGAAAACAGGTAAGTCTCCACTGTCAACAGAAGAGAAGGAGGGTGATCTTGCTCGCTTTCATCATAACCAGCTTTGCACCACTAGTATTAGCCCTTGTGTTACCACAGCCAGCCAGATGATAAGTTGATCTGGCTGAAAGGCAACTTGGAGGAAAGGAATGAAAAGAATTTTAGTTTTCAGCTCCATCACATGCCATCTGAGCACCAACAATGGTATGAAAAAAAGGCAGAATATAGCCATGGATAGAACCAACTTTTCTAGCACCAGTGCAAATTGATCATAAGATACACCCTAGAAGAGGAGGAAAAATGAAGGAAACTGAATATAGATAATTATAGTTAGCACATATTTAGCTATGGTTAACATACGTTAGAGCAGGGATGAGTCTTGACAATACAGAAGTGCCATAAAGACCATAATTTTTCTCAAGAATACTGGATGTCGCAGGAAAATGCATGCAGAGAAAGCAGCTGAGTACACTATAAATGCCAGGAACGTCAGTTCATCAACAGCACAAGTTCAGTTATGAAAGAAATAGCAAGTAGCCAGCATAAATAAGGCGAAGTGCAAGAAGTCTCAAAAGGTGAAAGCAAAAAAATACCTTTGTGCTGGAAATTACGATAAAGCCAGTGGAATACTTAACAGATCCCAGTGAGTCAGGAAAATTAATTTAGCAGTAACACTTTGAATAAACTCACCACAAGAATATAAATCAGAGACAAAGCTACAATGCAGATGATGTAAAACACAGAAACTGGCAAAAATTTTACTTCTGCTGACAGAAAAAAAAAAAAGAAAAAAGGAAAAAAAAAAAAAAAAAAAAAAAATGAAAAAAATTTAACTTCTGAAAAAAAAAAAAAAAA
This sequence comes from Piaya cayana, assembly GCA_013389865.1. Classification (NCBI taxonomy): domain Eukaryota; kingdom Metazoa; phylum Chordata; class Aves; order Cuculiformes; family Coccyzidae; genus Piaya; species Piaya cayana. The sequence continues at coordinate 240,708 of WAAB01013993.1, read as the reverse complement.
AAGGATAAAAGGAAAAAAAAAAAAAAGCCAGAGTTATGAAACTGTAAATAAGAGTGCATAATTCAAATAATATTTAGAAATTCAGGTCAAACCCCCTGGAATTAGAGATGACAGAGTATGAGTAATTGAGTAGAACAGCTGTAGCCACTGTGATAGCCAATGTTTTGCTACTTCTTAACAAAAGAAATTTTTCTATAACAAAATTTTGCATCTGGGTGAAAGACAGAACATGCTCTCTCAATTTGTCAAAGGCTCATTTTGTCATTTTTCTCCTACATAATTTGGGATTTTTCAGAGTAATCTTGTTTACACTGTAATTTAACTTCCATCAAACTAAAGTTTGTTTCCATCAAACTAAGTCCCCTGGGTAGACTGCAATCAACTGAGATACCAGGAAGAAAAATCGTCCCTACCTTATTTGTTGCAGAAGTTAAATGATGTTTCACAAGAAAGGAAATAGAACTCCACAAGTCAAAGAGAACTCTCTCTATTATAAGGCAGGTACATAGAACCCCTGAGAAGTTAATTCTGTCTGTGCCTTGTTCATATACTTGCTAAAGAAATCACATATTTTTCAGATTAACCTCGTCACCTTCATCTCAGTTTCTGGGGTACCAAGATAAAGGCAAAACTGAGAAGGAGCGAGGGAGCACAACAGTAACTTAAGCCAATGTAAACCATGTCTGTACACCTGAACTTCTAACAAAAATCCGTTGAAAAGTTACAACAGGAGTACTTTTGAAGTTTACAACCTCTGTGCCTCAATTCTTCATCAGTAAAACAAAAGACAACACAAGCCCTTTAATCTACAGCGTGATGTGAGAAATATGTCACTATTTGGGAAATGTACAGACCAAGTGAAAAGCACCTATCAAATTTATTAACAGAGTTGTATTTCTACTCAGTATGGGATTTAAGATGATGTAATACATGCATTTACAGAATGAACTCCAAAGATAAAATATTGAATGACAATCTAATTCAATCCATCTTCCAAACCGAATGAGTTGAGGATCCAGTGGGAGGAAGAGTTCATAACGATGCGGGGGAAAAACAGTGGTTTAACAACAAGTTTAAGTCTCATATTTCCCCACTTTAATGTAAACTTAAAAGAGGAACCTTCTGAAATTACCTGTGACTCAAATGAAAACATCCCCCCTTAAGTAGTAAAATGTTTAAACAGATCATTACTCGTGCATTTTTCAAGGCTCTTTGCATTATTTGTTTTTTGCCACACACAAGCTTTAAGTAATTTCACCGAAGCCATCCAATAATTCAACTGAAAGAAGCATAACAGAAGTATTTTTAAAATCAAGCTTTTAGTTCTGCTGAGGAATTCACCTTAAATTACTACAACCCCCAAGTCCTGATGAAATAACACATACTATAGCTGGGGAAAAGAGTAATACTCCTATCCAAATTCAGTTTATGTTTTAACTGGGGGAAGGAATCAAACTTTTCACTTGCACTTCTAAAGCATCTGAGCAAAAATAAGGTACAAACATCAACCTCACAAAACTAACCTCATCAATTTTGGTGAAACAAAGCATTAGTTACCCAGAAATAGTAGCTACCCAGGAGTCCACGAGACAGAGAGAAAAAAGAAGTCCACAGGAAGACAGTCACTAAAACAGTTGGGCATTCTGAATTTATATGTAACATTTTCAAGCAAAAACAGCTTGAGAAAGCAGAATGAATTAAACAGAGGATATTCAGGAAGGAAAAGAAAAAAGGTAATGCATAGACATTATTTTACCAAATCAATGAAATCTCACCACAGCATTTCTTTAAAGCAGACTAATAACACCAGACCAAGCAGGCAAGTAGCAGCAAACTATAAACATTTAAACAAAAAAAATTCCTCACTTCTTAAGAGAAAACACCTTAAAAATTATAAGACAGTTATCTAAAGAGAAAACAAACATTTCCAGAGCTTGTGAAAGAGGTTTTTTATACCTACTGCAACAATCTACAGAAATGTACCCGAAAACCAATATCTTTCTAACTCCTATAGATGGAAGAAACCACAGCTGAGCTGTTTAAATGTCAACATAGTAGTTAAGGCTTCTCCAGGTCCGCCTCCCATTCTGGCACAGAAGTTCTGAGAAAAGAATTTAAATTCACCAAATACACAGAGAAGCTAATTATATTAAAGAACTAAGGAATAAAGAATTCTAGTGGACAACTGCCATTTAGAAGTTGTAATATACAATGATAAACTCACATTCAAAGCAAAAATTTCCTGTTAGAATAATCGAAAGTAAGAACTAAAGGCTTTGCCTTCATTGTAGGTATCAACTACTACTATTAGCATACTTTCAGACCCATGAAGAACCACAGTGGCTCACCAACAATGAAAATCCCTCAAACTGTATTTCAGGTGTGGTACGGTATAAGCCCACACTTAAAAGCATGAGGCAGCTCTCAGGAGAGATTTTGATTCTGGACTCTCAACTGTTAGTTACTTGCTGCTGATCTAGATAATGTATATACCTTAATATCACAATCTTCCTGTGAGATACTGCACCCAATATGAAGGATATAAACAAACAGCACATCAGGTAACCAGTTAGATCCTCACTTAGACATGTTAGAAACTGCCAACTACAGCAACCCAGCTGAACTGCTACAATAAGAACAGTAAAAATTTTCAGTCTGGAAGTTATCTACCTGCCTAATTACCAGAACTATCATGAAGAAACTCTGAGAGAGCACGCGAACTATAAAGCTTTTGAAAAAATCTGACATTAGTACCTCACCTAGGGGATTAAAAAGTCAGTACATCATCTTAAAAAAGAAGTCCCATAGCATATGTGTGTGCACATGCACACGTGTGTACACAATACGCATTTGGGAAATACACGCATTTGAGACAAGCATCTTGGATTTTTAAGTCCCACTGTGATTAACCAAGCGTTGCCTGAAACGTCAAGGCATATGAAGGGCTCTAGAAAACTGGAGTCCGAAACTGTAGAAAAAGTCACTGAAGTAAATCCTCATAGCTAAAGGATTCAGAAAAAAGTGCTAAAAGGAAAAATCAAAGCATCACCAAACAATTAATATTTTATTTCTGAATTACAAATACACAAAGTCAAATATAAGATTAAAAAAATACAGTTTAGGCTTCCAGTTTATCAAAACTTTAGTCTTTAACCAACGTATTCACTTAATTATGCTAAAAAGATCCATCTTTATTCAACTTTCAAATTCATGGACTTGTTCTGTTGAAGCTTAGTCAAAACTACACTGAAGTACTTCATTGCTCAGATAGCAGAAAAAATAAACACTGAAAGATGCAAGGCTCGTTTACTGAAATGTCAATATATTTTAACAAAAACAGTCATTCTCATCTTATATTACAAACGTAAAAGACTTTACTTACCCTTGCTGTCAATTTTCATTTCTGGGCAAGAAAACCAAAATTCCACCCACAGTCAATATGGGCCTGTCACCACTATCCCACACCACAGGACTGGCAAGGACACTCCTCTCCAACCAAGAAAGCCCTAACAAATGGATTCTACTCGGCACACGTCACTACTGTTTTTTCTTTACTGAACACATTTCTAACAACCTCCTTCCATCATTTCAGAGCATTATAGCTAAAATGTCCCTAACACAAAACAATACCTTTTCCTCTTCCCACGCATAGTCCCACTGAATTAGAGAAAAGGTTAAGCAGCAATTAACTGACTTAAGTATTGAAGCCTATGGAACTTATAATGTACATTTTTGGGTCATTACATGTTGCAATTCAGCTATTACAAAAAAAGTGCTACGTGTCTTAAAGGCTCTTGTAGGGACAGCTTTCTATTTACCTGACTTTTGGTTATTTTACGTGGAAGCTTAATGAACAGTAAGCCCTGAAAGTCCTTCCACGTACTTATCATTACTTTGAAGCATGTATGTGAACACCACTTCTGTTGAAGTCACCAGGTAAGCCTTTTACAGTTCATAGCAGAGAGCAGCAGAGAACACGAGCAAACAGTAAGGAGTCACGTTTGTGTCTTGCCTTCAACATATTCTTGAATCTCAGTTTAAAAAACTATGTGGAAAACACATTTTTCCTGTGAGGGTTCTTTGTTCACAGATGTACAACCTTCAGAAATGATGCAATGTGGAGTTCCCCTCTTACGAGTGAATTCCTGGCTAAATGCTAACTACAAAAAAGTATGATTTGCAAAGATGTCCATGAGAAGACCTATACGCAAGAAAATCACATTATTCTGTTGGCAGTTACATACTGGTTTTGTAAGCAGATCAAGGATGCTAGAAATAAAAGTTTCTCACAATAACATTCTTGATAGCTTTCCATTACTGCTAGAGCAGGCTTTGTTTTAACCTCACAAAGCAAGTTGCAGATACCAGCATTCAAACCATGACTATACTTTAAATTACATCCCATGGATCTCTCTTGGAGGTGTTAGCATAGCAAAGGAAGTTAAACAAAAGCAAGTAATCATTCTCATAGCTAATGCTAACTAACCTTTTAAGAAAAGGATGCACCAGTAATGTTTCCTTTAGAAAGTAAGCCTGTGAACAAACACATATCCAAATGTTTTTTTATTCCCAGCATTTCAAACTTTATTCGAAAACGCATCAACAGCTGGCAACCAAAGAGCATGGATATCAAGTAGATTTAAAACAATTCTCAAACGAAAGGAGTAATTAACGGCTTCCTAAAATACGAAGCAAATATCATAAAGTTCACAACAGAAAGTGCAAAAGAAACTGGCTGTGCTGTTAAGCTTAATTAAGAACAAAAAGAAACAAAAATATTTTACAGTAAGTCACAACTGACTACTTTAAGACCTCACTTTCCTCCTCTCCCATAGAGTGGGCAAAGTTTACAGCTCTCCTGTAACCTTATTGACACTCAAGATTTTAAACAAGTTTACCAAGTCAGATCTAGAGAAAGTTCTCGAAGCACCAATGGACTCAAGTGGACAAAGCAATGTCTCAGAAGTGCAGCAGCTGACATTTTGAGGGTGCAAAGTCATGACAGAACGTTTTTCTGCCACTGTCTATCTATTAAAGGCTCAGAACAAGAAGATTTAGGTCAAAGCATACTTCTGTCATGATGTGCAGAGGGAACCTCTGTTAGCCATATTCTCAAGTCATGCTCCAGCCTTCAGAACAATGGAAACTGCCAATACAACTTTAACTGTTTTAAAACTCATTACAGAACTGTCATTCATTATAACAGTGTGAGAATTTTAACATGTTCCTACATTAATAAGGGAACAAAGCCTAGATGTAATATACAAAAACATCACTGCATTTTTCTAACACATTAATCCAAAGCAGCTCAAACTAAACAGGTAGAAAAATTTAAGTCTCAATGCACGCAAGCACATGCTTATGAAAGACCTCACCATGCCTTGCCTCTGCTATGGAAAGACTTTCTTTTAGGTACCATTCTGCAATACAAAGGTTTACCAAGCTGCTCTTCCTAAATATAACCAATTGCTCGGCAAGACCACTATGCAACCGACATTCATCACTACTTGATACTGCAGAATAAGAACCTCTTAAGGAGAGTTCTTAAGAAAAATGGAGCAAAAAAAAAAAGATTGTGGTGAATGTTCTACACTGATGATAAAGGGCAGGTATAGCAGTATAGCTTAATTTTTAATACATTACATTTGTGTCAGTGAGACTATATACATAAAAGGCTTGGTTATGTAAAAGAAGTGTATTTCTACTCCACATACATCATGGATATGGTAGACTTGTCTCATGTCAACAGCACATGGCATTGCCAGCTTTGCAAAAGTCAAGGTACTACAATAAAAGACAGGCATTATGAAACTGTGTTCCCTAAACATACCCTCAAGTACAGCTTTCAATGTGTAACTGATTCTAAACAAGAGTGATACGGATAATAAAACTGGATGCAGGTACAACAGGTTTCAAGAGCCCACATACCCATGTTACAAGAAAAACTTAAGACATCTGAACAAGAGAAACCATGTCCACATATTCACATTAATACTAATGCTAACATCCAGGAAACAATACCATAAAGGACACAAAAGCCTCCACAAGTGCAGGCTTTCAAGTGACCAGAAAATGCAGCAAAGTTTCTTAACACCTTCAGACAATCACTTCACACAGGTCTCTGCAGCAGCTGGATAAACAAGACTACTGGTTTGGTTTAAACAATATTTGTGATAACAAGAAGAACTAAAGAAAGTGTAATAGTTTTGGGGGTTTGAGGCAGTTGGCCCTTTTAAAAAACAAAACAAAACAAATCACACTAAGCAAGAAAACAGTACGGGACACCTTTGATTCATTTATTCCACAAATAAGGCTATCCTGATCAGGATTTCATCAAAATATAACCACAATCTTTTGGTCTCTTAGGATATATAAAACAGTATTTCTAGAAATAAAATAAAATATATACACACACACACAAAACCACACTCAAGAGTACTGCCTAACACAAACGTGTTTGCCATTCGAATACCTGAAATAAGTTCAGAACTTACTTCTAAACTGCAGTAGGAAGGACAGAAGTATTTCCCATTGAAATTAATATATTTTCACCACACACCTGACAGAAACATAACTTTAAAGCCATTTAAAAGTAATTTGTTCAACTAATGAATAACTAAGCTCCAAAGTTGTATACATATGAGAAAGTGCTAAACTAATGTTAATTTTAAATATAAGATGTCTTTGAACAAAGGTATCACAGATACCTTTAAAGGTCTACTTAATCCTGCTGCACAGACACAAATCCATTCTTTTTGTTTATCCCAAGTCTCTCCTGTAAAAATTCCGGCTTATTAATAAAATCCATAAACCTAAAAGTGTGCATTTAAAACAGAGAGTAGATGCATCAGTCTATTTCTGAGTACAAATGCCGCACAATGTGGAAAATAAAATGTTTATATAAGGGCAACAGTGTCCCACAGACACAGAAAGAGTAAACAGCTCTGCTACTGCTATCCTTATTGATTACCACCTCCAGATATGTAGCCTTCCTGTCAATTCAATTGGCAGAAGGGCAAATTCTGCAAGACATGAAGCAGCAGCAGCCTAGAAAGATCAAGACAGAGGCTACCCAGGAAGAAATGCCATTTAAAAAACTACAAAAAAGAAAAGTACAAAAGATATTGGAAAGTGAGGAAAAAGTTTAAAAGTTACTATGATACAATCTCGTATTTATTTTTAGCTAGATCCTTCCCTCTAGTCCAAAAACACTGATAGTTTCTTTCACTGCAACTTTATGATTATGTTTATGTTTTTCATTCAAAGTTATCATCAAACATCATCACTGATGAGTATTACCACAGAATAACCAATACATATATTTTATACGCTTTGCCCAAACCCCTTACATTAGCTCCTGTACTTTGCTGGTTGAAGGAACAAACAGTACTTAGACTCAATCTAAAAAAACCCCAAAACAAAACCACAACCAACCAAACAAAAAACTAACAACAAGCAAACACACACTCCAATACTCTCACGCATGACTTAAGATTTTGCCGAAATATGTCACTTGATCATTTATGGTGAGGAATCCTGCCAATTTCTCAAAGTCAAACCTTAAAAGATGAAGAATGAAGTTAGCTGCCTACATATGCAAGTCTAAATCTTTCTTACTAGAGACACCATTTCAATTCCATAATACAGGTCAACTACCCTCCAAACACCCATCGACAGTCCCTTCCTAAACATAACAATTTTAATATACAACTGTCAGGCATCTGAGAAGCCTGTTGGAAAAGACAGGTTACATAGGCCATCAGTCAAAAAGAGTGTTGCTACTAGTATACTTAACACTGCATATTAATATCTAATTTCAACAACTTTTTAAAAATACAGGCCCTGGTTCTGCAACTAGGTCAGTAAAGGCAGGCGTTGTGCTAGCTTCGACTGAGCTCCATGACTTCAGAGGATCTTCGGGCTGATAAAAACGTCCAGTAACACGAATACAACTGCAGAACTGTGAATATAAATCAAGTTGCAAAGACAACATGAAGACAGCCGACACAGACCAACATGTCTACTGTGAGCCTGGGAGTCCCTTGAACGTTTACTCAGAACAATTCTTTTCTGCAAGAGTTTATTCCCTTACACCGTTCTGTGTTACTGTCCGTCTTCAAAGTACTTTACCGGACTTCTGAGGGAGCAACCTGAAAATGAAACATGGCATCTAGAAAAACCCCCTCAACGCTTTCCGATGCTTCCCTGAGAACAAAATCTACTTAAGAACAAAATGAATTATTTTCATGCCTGTTCTCTCTGTCGATAAACAACGCGGCACAAAGTGGGACAGCACACGTTAAAGGAGAGATTATCAACACAACCTCGCCCCAACAACCTATCCAACCGGTAAAATTCTCGGTTTCCTTAAGGACTGTAACGGCGAACAGCCACAGCAGTTAACAGTCATTATCAACACAACAAAACCCACCCCGGCAGCCCATCCAAATGGTAAAATCCTCCGCTTTCCTGAGGACAATAACAAAACGGCCGCGGCCAAACCGCCTGCGACTCCCCGCGCCGCACACCTCGGGCTAAAATCCGTCGCGACAGACAAACCCGGCACGGAACTCGGGGGAGAAGCGACAGGAGGGCGAAGACGCGAAAAGTCACCGGCGTTTTCTGCGCATCGAAGCAGGGCCCTCTGCAAGCCGAGGCCAGAGGAGGGGCCTGCGCGTCGATAATGTTTACAGCGGGCGTGAGCGAGCCGGTGCGGGAGCTTTTTCATTGAGAACGTAGGGAAGGCGCCTCGGCAGGGCCCGATTTCCAGGCGTCGCCCGGGCCTACGCGGCCCCGCTCGCTCCACCTCAGTAATGGCGTTCGGGGCGAGGGGAGGCGAGAAGCGGGGCAGGCGCCGCCCGGGGGCACCGGGAGCGCGGCGGGAGCGCGAGGGGCCATTTTCCCTTGGCCCCGCAAGGCCCGGGGCCCCGTTACCCCTGCCCCGGGGCTCACCGGCCCCGGCTCAGGGAGCGACATCCCCGGGGAACGCCATCCCCGAGCCCAGGGAGAGCCATTCCCGGAGAGTTACAACCCCGGGAAGCGCCATCTCAGCCTATAAAGCGACATCCCCGGGGAACGCCATGCCTAGCCCACGGAACCCAGTGGAGCGACGTCCCCGGGAAGCGCCATTCCCGGCCCATAAAGCGACATCTCCGGCCCAGAGAGCGACATCCCTGGGGAAGGCCATTCCCAGAGAGCTACAACCCCGGGAAGCGCCATCTCAGCCTATAAAGCGACATCCCCGGGGAACGCCATGCCTAGCCCACGGAACCCAGTGGAGCGACGTCCCCGGGAAGAGCCATTCCCGGCCCGTGGAGCTGCGGCTCCGCACCCCGGGCAGCGTCTCTCGTCCCCCTCCCTGTCCCGCGGGCCCGTCTCAGCCCTTTGGCCCCGCCCGGACGCTGCGCTCGGCACTCACCCCCGCACGGCTGCCCTCGGTCCCGCGGCGCGGTGCCCTGCCGGGCTCTGTCTCATCCCCGGCGGCCGGCGGGGCTCTCTCCCATGCCAGGCCCCGCGATGCAGCCGGCGCGGGGAGGGGGCGGCTCCGCGTCCCGGCTACCCTACTCCTCCTCCTTCGCGGGCGGGCGCAGGCGGCGAGGCAGGGGGAGAAAGGAGAACGGAAGCGGCTGCCGCTGCTCCCTCCGGCGCTTCAGGCGGCGGGGCCGCTCCGGCGGGGCGTTTTTCCTGCGTCACCGGGCCGGGTGCCCGGCGGGCGCTGCGATGGGGCTCGGCCGGGGCCTGCGCGCGCCGCTCCGCCCCGTCCGTGGGCCGCGCGGGGAGAGGGGGGGCGGAGAGGGGTGAGCGGTGCACGCGCACCCCGCGCCGGGCTGAGGCAGTGAGAGGCAATGGAGGTTGAGGGGGGAGAGGCTGGGGAGGGGGGGCCGGGCCGGGCGGTTGGAGCGCTGCGCGCTTACGGCTCGGTGCGTGCGGGGTTGTGGGAGAGGGAGGGGAAAGGGAGAGCCGGGGGAGGGAGCGAGGCGAGACGCGGCGGCGCAAACGCTCCCGCCTGGCGGGGCCCTGGGCAAAGATGGCGGCCGCGGCGCAGACCCGGCCGGCCGCTTTCTCCGGCCCCGCCTCACACACACACAGACGCCGCGCGCGCGCGCGCCTGGGCTGTCACTCAACGCCGCGGCTCCGCCCTCCTCCGCGCTCGCGCCGGCTGGGCCGCGGCGGGTTCCATTGTAACCCCCGACCGGGCGCGCGCGGGGGGGCCCGGATGATGACGTCAGCGCGGCCGCCGCCTGCTGCGCCCGGCGCACCCCTCCAACTCTCCCCCTCCCCACTAGAGTCCCCGCCGCCGCGCTTGGGTTCCTTGTTGGGGAGGGACCCGGGGCGGGGCGGCCTGGAAAAAGCGACGGGAGAGCCGGTAGCTCGGGGCCTGACTGTGATCGCCTCGGGCCCGGCCGACCGGGGGCGTTGGGCAGGTCCTGGGAGCGACATTTGGGCCCGCGGGGGTGGCTTCGCACATAGAATCCCTAGGTTGGAAAATATCTTTAAGATCATCGAGCCGAACCGTAGCAGTCCACAACTAAACCATATCCCTAAGCACTTAGTCTGCTTGTCTTTTAAATCCCTCCAGAGATGGGGACTCGACCGCCTCCCTGGGCAGTGCGTGCCAGCGCCCAAGAACCCCTTCTGTGAAGAAATTTTCCTCATGTCCAATCTGAACCTACCCTGGTGNTACAACCCCGGGAAGCGCCATCTCAGCCTATAAAGCGACATCCCCGGGGAACGCCATGCCTGGCCCACGGAACCCAGTGGAGCGACGTCCCCGGGAAGCGCCATTCCCGGCCCATAAAGCGACATCTCCGGCCCAGAGAGCGACATCCCTGGGGAAGGCCATTCCCAGAGAGCTACAACCCCGGGAAGCGCCATCTCAGCCTATAAAGCGACATCCCCGGGGAACGCCATGCCTGGCCCACGGAACCCAGTGGAGCGACGTCCCCGGGAAGCGCCATTCCCGGCCCATAAAGCGACATCTCCGGCCCAGAGAGCGACATCCCTGGGGAAGGCCATTCCCAGAGAGCTACAACCCCGGGAAGCGCCATCTCAGCCTATAAAGCGACATCCCCGGGGAACGCCATGCCTAGCCCACGGAACCCAGTGGAGCGACGTCCCCGGGAAGAGCCATTCCCGGCCCGTGGAGCTGCGGCTCCGCACCCCGGGCAGCGTCTCTCGTCCCCCTCCCTGTCCCGCGGGCCCGTCTCAGCCCTTTGGCCCCGCCCGGACGCTGCGCTCGGCACTCACCCCCGCACGGCTGCCCTCGGTCCCGCGGCGCGGTGCCCTGCCGGGCTCTGTCTCATCCCCGGCGGCCGGCGGGGCTCTCTCCCATGCCAGGCCCCGCGATGCAGCCGGCGCGGGGAGGGGGCGGCTCCGCGTCCCGGCTACCCTACTCCTCCTCCTTCGCGGGCGGGCGCAGGCGGCGAGGCAGGGGGAGAAAGGAGAACGGAAGCGGCTGCCGCTGCTCCCTCCGGCGCTTCAGGCGGCGGGGCCGCTCCGGCGGGGCGTTTTTCCTGCGTCACCGGGCCGGGTGCCCGGCGGGCGCTGCGATGGGGCTCGGCCGGGGCCTGCGCGCGCCGCTCCGCCCCGTCCGTGGGCCGCGCGGGGAGAGGGGGGGCGGAGAGGGGTGAGCGGTGCACGCGCACCCCGCGCCGGGCTGAGGCAGTGAGAGGCAATGGAGGTTGAGGGGGGAGAGGCTGGGGAGGGGGGGCCGGGCCGGGCGGTTGGAGCGCTGCGCGCTTACGGCTCGGTGCGTGCGGGGTTGTGGGAGAGGGAGGGGAAAGGGAGAGCCGGGGGAGGGAGCGAGGCGAGACGCGGCGGCGCAAACGCTCCCGCCTGGCGGGGCCCTGGGCAAAGATGGCGGCCGCGGCGCAGACCCGGCCGGCCGCTTTCTCCGGCCCCGCCTCACACACACACAGACGCCGCGCGCGCGCGCGCCTGGGCTGTCACTCAACGCCGCGGCTCCGCCCTCCTCCGCGCTCGCGCCGGCTGGGCCGCGGCGGGTTCCATTGTAACCCCCGACCGGGCGCGCGCGGGGGGGCCCGGATGATGACGTCAGCGCGGCCGCCGCCTGCTGCGCCCGGCGCACCCCTCCAACTCTCCCCCTCCCCACTAGAGTCCCCGCCGCCGCGCTTGGGTTCCTTGTTGGGGAGGGACCCGGGGCGGGGCGGCCTGGAAAAAGCGACGGGAGAGCCGGTAGCTCGGGGCCTGACTGTGATCGCCTCGGGCCCGGCCGACCGGGGGCGTTGGGCAGGTCCTGGGAGCGACATTTGGGCCCGCGGGGGTGGCTTCGCACATAGAATCCCTAGGTTGGAAAATATCTTTAAGATCATCGAGCCGAACCGTAGCAGTCCACAACTAAACCATATCCCTAAGCACTTAGTCTGCTTGTCTTTTAAATCCCTCCAGAGATGGGGACTCGACCGCCTCCCTGGGCAGTGTGTGCCAGCGCCCAAGAACCCCTTCTGTGAAGAAATTTTCCTCATGTCCAATCTGAACCTACCCTGGTGCAGTCTGAGGCTGTTCCCTCAACCTATCAAGGCATCATTCTTCACCTCCTACAGATTCCTGGTTAGGGGACACCGGCATTTTGAAAAGCTAAATGGATCTTTTGTTATTTTTTTTCCTCTGGTGCACTTGCCTTTGCATACATGACTGCTTTAGAATGTGGACTCGGTAGAACCACAGCTTGTGTAGATCATAGAATCATAGAGTGTTGCGATTTGTAAGGGAACCACAAAGAGCATTGAGTGCAACTCCTGTCCCTGCACGGGCCAACCCCAGCATTCACATCGTGCGTCTGAGGACATTTTACAAATGCTTCTGGCATATTTCCAGGCTTGGTTCTATGACTGCTTCCCTGGGGAGCTGTTCCATTGCTCCACCGCCCTCTGGGTGAAGAACCCTTTCCTAATATCCAGCTTAAACCTGCCCTGGCACATCTTCCTGCCGTTCCCTCGGGTCCTGTCATTGGTCACCAGAGAGAAGAGATCAGCAACTGCTCCTTCTCCTTCCTTTGTGAGGAAGCAGTAGAGTGCGATGAGGTCTCCCCCCAGTCTTCCCCAGGTGGAACAGACCAACTGAGTTAAGTCATTTCTCACACGGCTTCCGCTCTGAACCCTTCACCAACTTCGTGGCCTCCTCTGGACGCTCCCTTTTTACATCCTTTTTACGAGCTTTAAATCCTTTCACACTGCGGCACCCTAAGCTGCACCCAATACTCAAGGTGGGGCCGCACCAGCATGGAGGAAAGGGGGAAAATCACCCCCCTCAATCAGCTAGCTATCAGGGATGCTTTAAAGCTGGATTTAAAACCTGGAAAAAATATAGGAAAGCATGTCTTGTGGAAGGACAGAATTAGGTAGATATGGGGAACCTGGTCTCGGAGAGTACCTGAAATGGTACTTGATCTTTTGTTTGTGTTCCAGGGTCAAAGTCCCATTTTAACTACATCATTCAAGAATTTCAGAGCAGGAAGTGAAAAATATAGTGTCCAGCTGAAAACACAGGAGGAATTTAGGTCACACAGGTTGGAATTTGCTCAAGAGGCTGGGACTAACAGCCTTCACTCGTGTGCAAAATGTTTATCTTTCGGACAGTGTGGTGGCAAAGACTAAAATACCAGTTGCTCATTGCAGGACCTGTGGGTGGGTGTTTTTCTGTTAGAGCTTAAACCCTAATGGTGATACCCACTGTTATTGTCTATTTAAATTAAGTTAGAGTTAGTGCGTTTTTTGCTAATCACTAGGTTGCATTATTTGGGAAGGAAATCTGAAGTTTGTCTCTGCATTAACCACTCAGTAAACAAAACAAAGGATGCAGCTACTTCATCACTGTACAAATACAACAGTTTGTTTACTGCAAGAATAGTTTTACATGCGTTTTCTTCACCAACCATAAAAACAGACCATAACAATGGTAAATATCTGTGTAAGTGTAAGCTTATTCATGTTTGGGTTAAAGATATGTGTAAACCATAGAAAGAAAAGCCTTTTTATCTCGGTGATTTTCATGCCTTTGAGTGTGTTATTGTGGCCTTCTCTCTCCTTTTCAGTTCCTTAACAAGTACTTTGGGCTTTCACTCCTATTTCCAATCTATCCAGTCTGTTCTCGTGGGAAGGGGTCTTAAATTACTGTGCCTATAAGGCATTTAACTTTCCTTGCCTGCCACAGTATCCTCCCTCAAGCTCTTTGCTGTTTATGTTGACTTACAGAGACACAGCATCACCTCAAACAATTGTAGTTGGTTGGGGTTTTTTTGTATGCTTCTTATCCTTAAAAATAAACTGTGTTTATTGATGTTCATTTCTTTTTATTGTTAAGCAGACCCTTGTTTTAATGACAGGCCAAACATTGTGTTCCTTCTAACTGCTGTGGCTTTTTTGGCAGAGCCGTACAGTGACACATCAGTGGATTTTTATAATGGGTGCAATTGTCCACCAAGAAATTGACTGTCAGTTCACATAAAAGTCAACAAAAAAAAAGATAGGAACAATACTTGTAGAGACAATACTGGTACAAGTTGCAGCAAGTATTCCCTCTTGTGAAGAAGGGTTCCTTCATCCAGGAGAAAGAGTAGAGGCTCCGATTAATTTAATTGAAACCTTAGCTTTGGAACAAACTAAGAACCAATTTCTCTTAAGCTTTCTGTGACGTTTGATGATGTTTTCCCAGTTTTAGATCCTATGTTTATGTACAATTTGCAGAAGCATAATGAAATATAAGAGGAATTTTGCACTTCTATTGGGGAAAAAAAGGAATACACAGCCTCATGTTTACTTTCTTCTTTATTTGACTTCCTTCCTGTTTTGAGAGTATTTTCTGAAGTACTTTGACAGACCAGCAGTTGCTTGTAGCCGTGCTAATCAAAGGTCACGATAGGCTGAAGTAGACAGCTATTTATGGCACCGAATAAAAGAAGATATTGGCACTTTGTGGTTACTGAACAACAAACTGCACACTGGACTTCTGACTGGGGAATTCTTTCTCTTCTCCCTAACCGAAATCTATGCCTGTCCCTTTCTGCTCAGGCTTCCAGAGCTCTCTCGGGCATTGTCACATTTTTTTTAACTTCCTCTCAGGTACTTCAAATGAGTTTTATCAGTTTATCTTTGTTCAGCAACTATGGAAACAGCTCACGTACTGCAGACTGCAGACAGTCAAACAAAAAGTGAAACCAGTTTCAGACTAGCTGGTTATATTGTTCATTGATTAACCCAAAAGAAAAGAAAAAAAAAGATTTCGGTGAGAGAATGATTCAGAATTTAGAAAATTTGTATGTTACATTAACTGGTGCATTTATCCCCAGTTCTTAAACTCTGATTGGCACTGCGCTTTTCCATAGACAAAAATGAGACCAAGGGTTATGCTATGGAGCTTTGCAACTGGGTAGCATTTAAAAAGCAGTAACAGAAGAAAGCAGAAGAGTAGCACACACCCATGAAATAATTTTTTTTTCCTCCTGGATCATCCCCTTAGACACTGCATTATGTACTATCTGTACCTCTCAGAAAACAAAATAAGCATTGTAGCAGATAAGGAAAGTTTCTATTAAAAAGAAAATGAAACACTGCTTGAAAATCAAACAAGCTACTGCCCGTACATTAGGATTTGTTGTAAGGGACCATGTCAAGGATCAGTCTTATAACATGTTCAGTATTTTTGTGCCTGACCCACTAAGTCACTTAAGCACACAAGTAGCGCCCTTGATTTATGTAATTTTTCGTTGACTCACTTGAGTCTGTTTGTAAGCACCAGTAAGGAAGAGAGTACTTCGCACTTGCCCAAGTGTTTGGTTTGTGCAGCATATGTTTTGGGTAGTACTTCAGTGATAATGATGTGCAGGTACACGTCATTTTGTACAACACTGAATTCATAGAATCATAGAATCACCAGGTTGGAAGAGACCCACTGGATGTCATCCTTTTCAGAGAAGAGCTCATATTTTTCGCAATTCTCAGTTCTAATGTAAAGTGTAATTATATCATAGTAGTCACAGAACGTTACATAGATGATTAAATGATGTTTTCATACTGGACATAATAACTAGTTGCAAATACAACACATGAGTGGTGAATGGTATCTGATATTTTCACACTCACCTTGCATTCCATGCATGTGTTGTTGCATTGCATTGGTTGGTGTGACAAAAATAAAAGATGATTCTGAAGATGTGCAGAGATTTTCCCGACAGGAAATGGGTTTCATCAGGGTATCCCGTGGACCAGCTCTTCCCTCGGGCTGGGAGAATCAGGGGCCCCCCAGGGTGTCCAAGCAGATCCTGGCAGCCCAGTCCTGGCCCACCAGCCCAGTTAGGAGCAGCCAGGGCCACCAAGGCAGCTCCAGGCATCAGTCACTTCCATGACTAGCTAGGCTGAGATGGGATCCTGGGCAAGGGTATGAGTAGGCCCCGGGGAGGCTGCCGAGGGGCCCTGTTAGTGATCTCAGGGCCTTGACACATCCTATTTTCTAGCCAATATGGCAGGTGATTAGTGTATCTGATGGGAGAACGCCAAGCAGCTCAGTGAGAACTTTGCCCTCTGTAGCCCTTAAATTGATAAGCAAAACCCAATAAAGTTATTCCAAAAGCAAGTGGTCAGCATATAATTACTGTATTGATACACCATCTACTTAGGCTTTTCTATATGGAACAAAACCAGGATCCCAATACAGTAAATTTAATATTTAGCTACTTTGTACATATTCCAAAACTCAGATGTAATCCCTACCTTCCATACTATCCTGAGTTTAAAAAACTCAGGGGGAGGTGTTGAGGCGTCACCCTGAGGTATCAGACTTGCATACATATATATTACTGTACATATCAATCAGCATTGAAAATTGAGAAAAAAATTGCCATACAAGTAAAGTTTCAATAAGTTGAAAAAATTGTTCTGGAGTGGTGTTACAAATAAATGTTGGGCATGGATATTTAATTTTTCTTTCTCCTGAGATGGCTGCTTTAATTACCATTCCTCACATCAGTGTTAGATTTCTTTTCACAGTTATAGCTTTCCATGTTTTCACTTTTGATTTCTGGTCATATGAGATGTTGGAGTGAGCATGTTACTCTTGAAAGACTCATAGAAGCAGTTAAACCCACGTTATGCTCCATGCTTACTGGTACAAAAGGATGCGTGCTTTGATAGAAATCATAGAAAATGATTTTTTATGGACCTGTGGTCCCTTACATTGAAGAAAGAACAGTGAAGAAAGAAAGATTAGGAACAATTCTTACTGTAAGAAAAAGATGGCATTTTACTGTTATTCATTTAATTGTTCAAACAAAGTTAAATGAGCAGCATCAACAGAAATTCCCTGTATTTACCAGATATCAGAGACTGGTTGTGAGAACTTTTTTTTAGAGGCACGAAAGTACATCTCATCCATCTTTCAATGAGGGATCAATTCAGAATACTTTCTTTTTAGTGTCTAGTTTGTTTCTTGTTGAACTCTCCTTGGGTAAACCATGTGGTGTCCATGTGAAAAGCATCCATCTCAAAGGATTTGGACTGAGTTCAACAAATTGATTTGACAACCATATGGTCGTCTTCATCCACATGAACCTTGAAGAAGCCTGACTTCCTTCCAGCCTTAGGAATAGAACGAAGGAAGAAGGGAACTGCTCTTAAAAATTGTCAGTGTTATTCCCAAGTGTGCTAGATGAGAACATTGTCAAAAAACCTGCAAGTAATCTTGTAGATTCATGAATTACTGCCATTATCTCAGTTTTTCTAAATGCATCTCTACACACAGAGCATTTGCCGTTGTACCAGTGCAAACCTGAGGGAGACAGTTGTTCACAAAATTATATTCCTCGCCTATTGTGTGATGGTAATTTTCACTTACGTTGGGTTTCTAAACACAAGAGTTGCTATGTGCACAGTAGAACCAAAACAGCTTTTTTTTTTCCTAAGGCTGAACATCTCACACCCTTCCAACCCTGATCTTCCTCCAGCCTTGAGTTGCATCCCTCACATGCTATAGTGCCCGGTTTATGTTACGTATAGTGGGCTAGTCAGGAGCTTAATTAGCTAATAGCAAGCAGGAGTTATAAAATCGTATTTGCTTTTCCAACAGTGGGCATGTCTTTTGTGTTTCCTCCTCCTCTTGCTAACAGTCTTCCAAAAATTTGTAGGCGTTAACGTGTCTTTGGAAGCCCTTGTCCCTTATTCAAAATTATTTGAAATTAGCTGAAAGGCTCAAGGGGAGCTGATAGGCAAGGGGGCAGCAAGACAACATGATTGTGTGAAAGCAGTATCATTAAGAAACAGTGAACAGTTTCAAAACAGGTTAGTCTGATAGGAGAAAAGTTACTAGTGCAGTTTTGGAGTTGTTAAAAAAAGAAACCAACCCTCTGGTGTGATCAGAGAGAAACAAATGTTAGGAAAAGATTATTTAAGAGTAAATCACAAAATTTGAAACAAAAACACTAACATGATTTGAAACAAAGCAGACATCGATTTCACAGAATCACAGAATCACAGAATGACCGGGTTGGAAGAGACCCACTGGATCATCGAGTCCAACCATTCCTATCAAACACTAAACCATGTCCCTCAGGACCCCGTCCACCCGTAACTTAAACACCTCCAGGGAAGGCGAATCAACCACCTCCCTGGGCAGCATATTCCAGTGCCTAATGACCCTTTCCGTAAAAAACTTCTTCCTAATATCCAACCTAAACCTCCCCTGGCGGAGCTTGAGGCCATTCCCCCTTGTCCTGTCCCCTGACACCTGGGAGAAGAGGCCAGCTCCCTCCTCTCTACAACCTCCCTTCAGGTATTTGTAGAGAGCAATGAGGTCTCCCCTCAGCCTCCTCTTCTCCAGGCTAAACAGCCCCAGCTCTCTCAGCCGCTCCTCATAAGGCCTGTTCTCGAGCCCCTTCACCAGTTTTGTTGCTCTTCTCTGGACACTCTCCAGAGCGTCAACATCCTTCTTGTGCTGAGGGGCCCAGAACTGGACACAGTACTCAAGGAGCGGTCTCACCAGTGCCGAGTACAGAGGGAGAATAATTTCAGATCTTGTTTCAATAGTTTTATCCAAGCTTTGTAAAATAGCTTGTCAGAAAGGCTTGTATCTAAGAATATGTGCAGGAAAGAAGTTTGTAATTTCATAAAACCAATTTTCTTTTTCTTTCTTGGTACTGAAGACTTTTTTGTTTTTTGTTTCAGTCTAAAGAGGAATCTAACAGTGCAGTGTTTGAAGTAGTAGGATTCTGGAACCTTTAGTTACATATTTGTCACTCCACTTTTCTGTTTTTGCCAGAAGCTTTTCACAGCAATTTCTGCTTTATTGCCAGTCACCTGCAAAAGTATTTCCCATTGTCAAAAACTTCTCTAAAAAAAAGAATTATTTGCCTTTTCATGAAACAATCTAGTAAGCAAATGTCAGTTCACATTGCTCATTTGTAAAGACTGAATTTTGGCAGCTGCGATTATACTGCTATTTCATTATCTCACTGTGATAGGTCACTCCGGAACATAATACAGATAAACTTTACACCATATTTTTTTGTAGCCCTATAACCTTCCTGAGAGATTACATACATTTAAATTATATTTGGTAAATATGAGGTAACTTATATTAGGACTTTTGTTGTAGTAGTGTTGTTTAAGCTGGAAGGTTTGTAGTAGTAATAATGTTTGAGCAATAGCACTGTCTTTGTAGCCAGAATGGCATAAGGCAATAATCAAGCCAGAACTGGTGCGGAGGGGTAATATCTTTTATTAGATCTGAAAACAGGTATGTATGTATCAAAGCTTGTCTGTTTTTACTAGACATATCAGTTGGTCTATTGAAACAATATATAAGTAGATACTTTATCATCCAGAGGCAATCTGCTCTTTCTCAGTGCACTAATTCTTCTTTATTTTTTTTTGTTTTCTGTTATTGTTTTGGGAAAGTAAATATAATTCAGAATATGAATATAGGGTTGAAAGGTAAAGTTTATGCTGTGAACAAAAGTTTATTTCTGTGCTTTGCTTTTTTGAATATTAAGCAAAATACACTTTGCAAGTCCAATTGACTTGTCACTACTTCTATCCTTTGCACTCTGCTACAAATTGAGAACAAATGGATGAATCTGATACCAACAAGTTACTTTCATTTTTGAAATCTTAGCTACCAGAATTCTGTATTTTTTTCTGCTTTTATACTTATTACTGGTCATTTCCTAAGTTAAAATGAGAGGCAAATTTCAGATCATAATGTCCCTTTGATTGTTTGCTTTGCCTTGTGTTTGTACTTATGCATGCACATGTAGTTA
Source organism: Piaya cayana (assembly GCA_013389865.1). Classification (NCBI taxonomy): domain Eukaryota; kingdom Metazoa; phylum Chordata; class Aves; order Cuculiformes; family Coccyzidae; genus Piaya; species Piaya cayana. The sequence continues at coordinate 220,442 of WAAB01013993.1, read as the reverse complement.
TACATGTTTAGGGATACTTCTATATTTTTTAATAGTTTATAGAAAATCTCAAAGTTTTAAATAGAAAATAAATTTTTAAAAAATCCTAAATGAACAAAACAATGTATTAACTTCCCAGAGGCAATGTCATTGCTCCCTTCTTTTCTGAAAAGGCAGAAAAAATCTTAACTCTTCCATATTTTATGCTTTTTTTTCTTTTCTCTGAATGAGTTTTTTTTTTAGTAGATGAACAAAAATTCCAGCAATCCTTAAGTTATGACTATACATCATTAAAAATGACTAATTCCTTACTCTTCTCAGGTGGATAGTCCAACTGAAGTCCCTGGATTAATGCCATTAGTAGGATTCATTTCACCAAGCTATAGTAGACTTTGAAGTTTTCCTTGAACTTTAATTCAAGGAATGTTACAAGTATCAAAAACATATGGCTGAAAGAATGTGTCTGATTGCAGTTTAGCACAAATCTAGCCCCTACTTAGTGGGCTAAATCCATCATAAGTCTGTCTCTATTTTAAAGGAGAATGAGGCTCCTAATATGTTAAACAACAGTCCTTTTAACTGGATGCATCTCACTGAATTGTAACCACCTACAAGTGGGGCACCTTGTCAGGTGCGGCTGCTTGGTGTCCTAGGGCAGTCCCTGGGAAAAGGCAGATGCTCCCTGAGTGCCACTCGCCTCGCTCCATCATTGCCCTCCCATTGGAGCTACTTTCCCTTTTTTGTTTAGTTGTGGAAAAAGAGTGAATGGCTACGTAACTTCGAGGCTGCCAGCATTAGCTGCCCAGGGAGGTGGTTGAGTCACCTTCCATGGAGGCATTTAAAGGATGGGTGGATGAGGTGCTGAGGGGCATGGTTTAGTGATTGATAGGAATGGTTGGACGCAATGATCCAGTGGGTCTTTTCCAACCTAATGATTCTATGATTCTGTGATGAGGTGATAAGAAATTTGGGGTCTCAGCAAGAGGGGTGTCTGCCCAGAAGTGAGTTCTGCAGCTGTAAGCAAGCTGCACAAGGAGTTTACTGAGTGCCTGAGGTCAGGGCCAGGAGGAACCCTGCAACTCACATTTCCCTTCGTCAGCATACAGACTGCGAGGGTATTACAAACTGTCCGGGCCAGAGGAAGAGAAATGTGCTGTTCAGAGCATCTGAAATATTCAGAGGGCAGATACAATGAGTAATTCGTGTAGTAGGGTTGATGACAACAACTTATCTGTTTTAGCAGACATAGATGAGGTGCCATGGCAGTTAATGGGAGAGAAAGATAGGGTGAGAAAAGAGATGTGATAATGGGAGTCTGAGCAGAAACAATTATTTCCAGAAAACAGTTTCTTTAGCTTATGCGTAACAATGGGATATGCTATCCAAATACTACCTACATAGAATTTGAGAACACTCATTCTAATAGCAAACAGCTTTTAGATTCAACTGCATTTATGCCCTCTGCTTAGAGTTCATGGACATTTGTATGATTTGAGTTTTGGTCAGCTGTTTGGGAAATGGCTGGTATTCTAAGTATCTGTCCTGCACATGAGGATACTCCCTGTCTGACTTCAGTCAAGCATTATTCCTCATTCCTGTCCTTCAAAGGTTGAATTCATTATATCAGGGAGTAGAAATTGCAAGATGACTATTGTTTAATGTATAGACTGAAAATTTTGGTTCCAGATTTTTGTTGGGAGCCGCACATAAAGTTATTCTACAAAGAATTGTTTTAAGACGTTACTACAGACTCGGGCCTTATCATGCTGAACACATTTCAGGTGTAGCATCTTGGTGTTACCTTAAGGGTGCTGAATTTAGATGCCAGTGATGTTTGCAAGAACCAATACGTGACAGATCAGCTCAGTCTCATACATATGAAGAATTCATGAAGATCATACTTGTTTATTTTCAGTTTCTAGATGTGGCCGATACTTTTTTGTTCACCTGCTTTTAATGATGAGGAAAGGTCATCCTTGAAAGCTGTATAGATGCCTTCAATGCCAAAATTTGGTATCAAGTATTTGCAGTTGTATTAGTACTTCTTACTATCTGCGATAAGTACTTGATTAATTCAAAACCGTGTGGAAAAGAGTTTTCTCAAAATCTGTTTCTTAATTTTCTTGAATGAATATTGTTTAACTCTATAGTCTTAGTTAAGGCCAAAAAGGGAGGTCAGAAACTGAGGATTGCTATTGTAACGCTATTGAAACAGCAACAGAAGCAGAGAAACAACAAGAAATGCATTGTTGCCTTTCTCATCTTTCTTTTGTGGGCTCATGAAAGACCATCAAAGTTTCTGATTGACACAATATTCACTCTTATATTGGCTGCATAGCAAAAAAATAAAGGAAGAATAAGTTGCCTGTTTTCAATTAATAGTGCTTGAATTCATCCCATGTTCCAGTTTGGTGCACTACGACATAACCTGCTGAATTTTGAACAGACTAGAAAGCTCTCTTATTCTTTCTAAAGCCCTTACTTTTAATCTCATTAAATAAAAACACACAATAAAAGTTTTAGCTTTTATAAAAGTTTAAGTTTAATAAATATTCCAATTATCTATCTAATTGCTAGCACATTGCTACTACACTAGCACATGTTCCTCTCTCTGGCACATATCTATTAAGAAAATTTCTTCTACTAAAGCCCACTGTAAAGGGGCAAAAGAATACTTCACATCGAGTGCTTTACTCACCTTATATGAACACAAAATTTAAAAACCAATTGTCTTGTAAACAAGAAAAAAAAATTCTTAGTCTTGCCTAAATAATCACTACACATTCACTTAGGAAACTACTGCGTATTAGCATGGAAATACTATTCGAAACAAATGAAAACCCAAAGCGTATAATCAGCCTTGCAGCTTGTCATAAAGCACTTATTGCTTGATCAGCTCACCTAAGATGTGGAAAATTTCAAAGGCAGTAAGCAAATTCTTCTCCCAGATTCCCACTGCACTAATTACCTCTGACTTGCTATTCCTTTAATATGTACGGAGACCGTTCTTTGATTTCATAGATATCCCAAGCACTGTACAGTAAAAATGGGTGATGTATTTGATGTAGGCAAATTATAATTAAAAGGTCTATCGCATGCTAATCAAAATATGAGCAATCAGTGTCAATTCTATTAGAAGTATTAAATAAATATATAAAGTTTATATTTTACATGATGGTACAACTACCCAGCAGCTCACACAGGAGAATGTGAAAAGAAAATAGACAGCCTTAAGTCCTTCCCTGTCATACATGGTAACATAATATATTGTTAAGTGATTATATACGGTGCATGCCTAATTATAAACCAAGAATCAAGTATAAAGTATACGGTAGCTTTTCTAGCACCTTAGAAATGCATAGATTCATTGATTATGGAATATCAGACAGAGAAATTTTTACTGCAGCTGTGAGTCTTGTGGAAAGAAGTAGTACTTTTTTTTAACATGCCAATGGTCATAGTTGAAGAATTCAGACAAACTTTCAGGCAAGAAAAAAGAGCCATTCTTCAGGACAGAAATAAAAGCCACTGATTTCAAAGATCTAGGAGTCAGACTGGGTGATCTTTAAAGGTCCCTTCCAGCCGAAACAATCCCATGATTCTATGAGTCTGTAAGATAAATAGGTATTGAGAACAATTGCTCATAGTTTATCTAGCTATGTAGCACTTGGATAATTTCTTTTTTTAAAAAAAGGGTGATTGGTATCTGCGAGATATGAGGCATACTTGAGAAGATGGGAAAATGCAGAATGAACAGAGAAATTTCAGGCTTGCGGCCTCCTGGGGGTAAAAAGAGAGACTCATACTTTATAACCTGTAGAACACAGAGAGCTTAACAGCGGAGAAGAGAGTTTATACAATGTCAAAAATATATCTCTGTTAAGTCTCTGGCTTCTGTGATTGTGCAGTTATAAATGAGCCTAGAGTTCCCAGGCTCATCTTCTGGAGGTTTCTCTTGAGGGTCAGGACTGAAGGATGAAATGAGCCTTTTGCAAGGAACTTTCACCCACTGGCAAGTAGATGTTTCTTCCTCTAGATATTTTGTGTGAATTCTTCCTGGGGCAAGATCGTTATATATTTTCCTTGCTATCATGCACAGGATAAAGTGTATCACATTTCTGGACACTTGGGTAGAGGACCCAGGATTATTCTCCTGTAGTTCTTATTTCCTCTGCAGTTGTGGTGGACAATAGTTGCTGAGTTTTACATCATTTGATAAGATGCCATGTAGATGTGATTGGTATACTTTAGGCTGTGAGGAGTTTGCTTCTGATCATGTACATGATGGAAATGGTTTAAAGGCTTGGATGGACAGTTCTGCAGAGATTTCTGACCAAGTAAAATCTCCGTAGGGGATGTAAGGACTTAACTATTTTCTGCATAGGTTACAAGACAGAACAGTACGCAACAGTCAGAAGTGTATCACCAAAGGGAATTCCCCACATAGTGCTTGAAAATCTCTAAACCTCTTCAAAATAATGCTTATTACTTTAAAGAGCTATTTCTGCATAAAGATGAAAGAAAAGCAAAAGGTTTGATTAAAAAACCCTTAATGTGGCACCAAGACAGCAGAATTCCACCAGCTGTGCTCCTGTTTTATTTTTGTCAGTCATAAAACACAGTGAAAAGAAACAGTATCTAACACTTTAAAAGTGTGCATTTCTAATAAGAAATGAGGTAATGCAGGAGAAAAGGTTGTAATAAATGACAAATGCAAAGAGTAAATATTGCTAATGCAAACAGCAAAAAGGTGTTGGGATTTTTAATCCTGGAGAACTCACTTCGAAAAACATTAAAGGAAATGTATCAGGTTTTGCCATTTTATTAATGAAATCATTAACATGATGAACTTGCAGATGACAAAATTGCCTCACTTTAAGATATAAAAGCTGAAAATGCACATACCAGGAAGAGCATGAATAACAAACAAGCAATCAAAAATTAAGTAATTTGTTCTAAAAATCTGCTTGTCTCTCACTAACAGAGTGAAAGTTAAAAGAAAGAGAAGCATGAACTGTTAAGATTATCATTAAGGTGTTATTTTATTTTGTGAGAAGGAGCACATAAAGACAGTTGAGGGGGTGTCTTGTGTTTTTCTTGTTTAGGAAATCAGGGTGACAATGTTAATTTCCACCTTTTTTGGCTTAATTTTATTTGACTTTCCTAGGGAACTCAGATAAATGCAATTGCTCTGTTAGTCCCCAGCTCACTCAGTCATGTTTGAAACCCGTGGTCCAAAGAAGTCAGAAAAATCTTATTCCTGCAATTGTCATGAATGATTGGATAGAAGAGAGTGACCAGCACAGCATCCTGCTGGGAGAGGGGAACAGGTTGTCATGCCTGTTCTGGACGATGTCTGGCAAGTGGCTTGCGCCCCGGCGCACTGCAGGTCTCTCCTTACTCAGCCAGCAGCCACAGAGCATGGCAGGTTTTTGGGGTGAAGCAATGGGATATGAATGGTGCCTGAGGATATCTCAGTGAGAGAGGCAATCTAGAGATAAGGGACACCAACACACAGGAAATCAAGTTACATTAATTCCCCCAGTTACTGTACAAATTGCACTCTAAAACATGAAGGCAGCTGCTCATTGCCTCTACATGCTGGGTAGGACTAGCAGTCTCCAATTATCCTGATTTGAAAGTGGAGGTATATTAAGAACGATCTAAGAAGTCGTCTTAGCAGATGGGATCTGACTTGGAAAGGGGAATTGTATTATGTTATGAAAACATAAACATGCTAAATATTTTATATGATGTTAGGAGTGCCTTCCAGCTTAAACAAAAATTTAAGTGGTCCTCAACAAATGTATTACAAACAGATCATGAAAATCAAAATCATACAATAGTTAAAAGAAAACTCACACACTGGATTCATCATTTTCTTCTAGAATAGCTGGTCTGTACAAGTTATGTATACAGCTACTGTATGCATGCTCTATACTTGCAGCTGCATACATAGCTTAAAGGCCAGTTTAAAATGTAATATTGGGAAAAGCATCAAAAAAGAGAGAAATATTTGAAAATAAAGGGTTTGCTTCTTTCTTCTGTGTTGAGAAGGGGGAGGTTTTGTCAAGAGCATGGACTTAAGACTTAAATAAATAAATTTTGGAGAGTCTAACTGCCAAAGTCTGTGGGAAGATTATTAAATCATGAGTAAACTGTGTCAGTGGTAGTCATATTTCTGTATCTTATCTGAGGAGCCAGCTGAACCATATAAATATAAATATGATTTTTTTTTCTCATGAAAAAGGTCTTTTCTTCAAGAATAACAGCCCATAGAGTATGTTAGAAATGAGGTGACAAGTCAGGGTAAGACCCAAAAATTCTCAATTTCTCTAAGTAATGAAATAACTCCTAACAAGTATCTTTGCTTCTAGCCTACATTTGTCCACTTACAAAGAACTTGTTAAGAATTCTAAGTACCTGCTCTTCAACTGGAAAGAATAGCTGGCCTCCAGTCTCCCACAGGGAGTGCAGAGAATTAAAAAGGTCTTTTAGAGAACCTAAGAATGGCTTTGGCTCCTTCAGGAGCTGAACAAGGATTTATAATAGAAGTGTAAACACACATGCTACAACTGTCAGTGAAAAGCTATCATGATACCACAGCATTTTCAGACTAAAACTAGCTTTTCTAGGAAGCCTCCTGCACTTCATAAATGCCTTTGATGTACAAATAATTTCTGGCATAGGTCTTATTAATTCTTCATAAATATTTTAAAATTATGAATGGAATTAAATGTGTGTGAGCTGGAAGCTTTCTTTTCAGTACATAGTGTACAGCAGTATGGGCAGAGGCTGCCTCAAACGAGCTACAAAATTATAAGCAATGAACATTACATGCTGTAAGCAGGTTTGCACCTGGCTGCCTTGACTCTGTCAACTTCCTTGTGTGCTCAGGTACTGATGGTGATGGGGACTTCTATAAATGCATGCGATAACAACTACTACCAGTTCCAAATTCCTCAGCATGAACAGTAACAGCTTCTGAGCCTTTTTATTGTTCAGAAGGAATAATCACTACTTGGGAAGCATAGATTTGTACCGCTGAGGCAGTTTCAACCACTGGATGTAAGTGCAAGTCACAGAGCTGTAAATCAAACTTTCCTACCCAGAGTTAGAGTCTTTCCTTTTCTCCCCGCTGCCCCATCCCTTGTGCCCTTCTGCCTCCACTACCTGTGGTTCACTGGAGGAATCCATTTTCTCTTTTTGGTTTCACTCCAGCTGCCCTGGACCTTCGGTTTCTCATGTCCTCCTGGCCCCTCTTGCTGAAGGAGGGACTTTACTGGAAAAATCTGTCCATTTGAAAGAACAAGGAATAACAGCTATTCTGATTCCTGCCTTACGGCATGCTTTAAGAATGCTATGTTCTTAGGACTGAGACATTTAAAACATACATATTGTATCTAGTTAGGAGTACATCTAACTCCATTACATGCTCATACCTTGTCACAGAATCACAGAATTATAGAACAACCAGGTTGGAAGAGACCCACTGGATCATCAAGTCAAACCATTCCTATCAAACACTAAACCATGCCCCTCAGGACATCATCCACCTGCGCCTTAAACACCTCCAGGGAAGGTGACTCAACCACCTCCCTGGGCAGCCTGTTCCAATGCCCAATGACCCTTTCTGTGAAATTTTTTTTCCTAATGTCTAGCCTAAATCTCCCCTGGTGGAGCTTGAGGCCATTCCCTCTTGTCCTGTCCCCTGTCACTTGGGAGAAGAGGCCAGTTCCCTCCTCTCCACAACCTCCTTTCAGGTAGTTGTAGAGAGCAATGAGGTCTCCTCTCAACCTCCTCTTCTGAAGAGGAGGAGAAGGTCTTCTATCCTGACAGTTTGAAATGGGCAAAATTTCAATTTTTTCACATGTCCTCATCCCACATGTTCTCTGCCTGGTCTAGCTGCAGTCCTTCCCTGGGCATGTGCATATGCAGCTAGAAGTTGTGGGAGCATAACCCAGTTTCCTGTTGTCTACCCCAGGGAGAAGAGAGGTGAAGCTGTGACCAGAGTGATTGCACAGAGTGAATTCTCAGCCTCACGCCTTCCCCTCCACCCCTTCCCTGTTCCAGGGACTCTCCAGCCTTCTCTGTGTTTACTTCTTTCTTCCCTCTGGCATCTTCTTATAGTCTCTGTTCCTTTTTTTGCAGGCTGGAGAACATGTCATAGGGAGCCCTCGCGTTCTCTCTTTTGTGGCACTGAACGTGCCTAGGCCCCTTTGCAGCTCTTGTGCTGCTGAGGTATGAAAGACAGTTGAATTCATTGCTTCCTTCATTCATGCCATCCTTAACAACAACATCCTTTCCACCCCAGCCTTGTTACTCTGTGCAGTTTTCAGCTTATTTTTAGTAAGCCTGTCATTTGTGAGATTGGCAGCACAAAAACTGTAGGTGTAAATTTAGTAAAAAGACATCTGTAAACGTTATTGCACTTTGGCACCATGATGTTTTAAAAATGTAAAGTTGGATGTCCATATCACAGGGGTTGGGTGCTTCAGTGTTATGCTTAGTTTCCTAGATCCTCTTCCAGGTGAGACACTAAAGCCAAATACCCATTAAACATCTGAAAGGAAAAGAAGAGACATCTCAGACTGATGTGAAGTCCCACTGTAACACTTAACTAGGATTTTTCAGAGTTGAATGAAAGCATGACAGATTGGTGGGGAAGGGTCAGTCAGTTGCAGGATAAAACCCATACAGTTTTCCCTCTGGTCTACCTTCATGGACTGGCTGACATTCCTTCTGCATGATGAATGTGTGGGCATCATCCTCCCAAGCTCGGAGGTAAAACAACAAGAATGTTGGAGAAACGAGATGAAGTTGAGAGTAAGATGGATGGGTTTAAGAAATACACTCCTCTGTGGAAAGATCTGGGCTGCTGATAGATACCTATAAGGTAAGAGGTGGTAAGGGGACCAAACATACTATACTAGGTGGGAAACCTCTCAGGCATGCTGAGAGGAGGCAGGACAGGAAGACACGGGATGCAGATTCCATTTAAAAACTTGTGTGAATAAGACTTTGCTTGTCTGGAAAGGCTCACGTGCCCTTTTACAGTCCTTCAACACACATTGCTAAAACCTCATTGATCAAGTCTTCATGCTTTTGTCCTCTTTCTAAATTTTCTGGGCTGTCTGCGATGCTTTGGTATTAGAGAAGGGAAGCAGCTCAGTTTATGTCTTCAACCTCAGAGTATTGCAACTCAACACATTTAATCTGCTCTCAGTGCTGACTGTTAGTCCTATCAATTGACAGGGGTGCCAGAAATGACAGGATAATTGTAAATGATTGTGGTTGTGTGGCAAAAAAAATGAAGTTCCTGGAGTCTTTCTTTTATGCACTCTTGAGAATCCCTGCATGGTCTTCTACCTGCATATCAGGGTACTTTCTGACAAGGACAGAGCACAGGTGAACTGTGAAGAAGAGCTACCAGGGTTAAAGAGTACCTCTGGTAAAATAAAGTATTCCAGATCCCAAGAAGTAGAGGCTAAGGAAGAATGTAGAGGAGACACTGAAAATTGTCCCAAAGATGGTTCAGCTGCATTTGAGTCTTCTTACTTGGGATATTCTACTTTCACAGTATATAACAGATAAGCAGGGAGGGAGGTTATGGTGAATATCATTAAAGAAAAGCTTGCAAGTTCAGCTTGTGTTCATCTCTAAACAAGGGAGGGCAGCAGGTTTTTTTGATAGCTGGGGTCAACTGTCTCACACATCTCTATCTCACCCCTCCTCCCATTCTTGTGGGAGGATGCAGTTCTGTACATCCGGAGGAAGTTGATCATTAGGCTTTCTAGATTCCTTATTGCTAGGCCCTCAAGAATCTGCCCTGACATTCCCTCCTGAGCGGCATTTCTCCAAGATGCCATAGGAAAGTTTTACACATGGATGGGAAATGATTGTGGGCACGCATGCAAACACACCAGCTGATGCCTACCCTGTAAGCTGAGCTGAAGGATCATTCAGGTTGAAAATTCAGATGTTGGAAATACCAGAATCATGGTTGCCCTCTGTGATGGGAGCCTGGGAAAGCATCATCAATTTTGTATATATCCTCCCTGAGAGACTCAGTTCTTTGTGACAAGTCTGGCGTGTGCTGCTCCTTGTAGCTCTGAGCAAGTTTCCTCGTACACATCAAAAACTTCTGAGCCTGTAAGGTTTGTGAATGGGCTTTCTTATAGAAAGCGAAAGATATTTTTGCCAACAACTGATGATTCTCAGGTTTTTTTAGAAATGTTTAAGCAAGATAAATTTAAAGACAGGGATAGTTAATATTAGCTAGACTGCCTGTGTTTCGGTACTTTGAAAAGGCTGAGTTGTTTGTGGCTTTTTTGTTTGGTTGGGGGGTTTTGCCTTGAAAATGGACTTATGCTTTAAATATGATTTAAAAACTGGAAAATGCTTACCCAAGTCACAGGCAACTGAAAGTTAAGTGATAATGGATAGTTTTCAGCAATCATAATGTAAATGTTTATACTAGTTGCCATGTATCTACAAATATATTTATTTAAATCATAAGCTAAATGAATCAAAGCACCTACTGGAGAAAACCTTGTAAACATGCAAGTAGCCCATGAGATTTGCAGCAAGCTAGACCAGTGGAACAACAGAAGGTTTTCTTAAACTTCTTGGCAACTGGCCCAGAAATAAGAAGCTACAATCAATAGATTTTAACAGTTTGCACACCACAACAGAAAAATAAACAAAGCTTTGCAAGGCTATGTGCTCAATTTCCTTGTTTACCACAAGGATGTGTCTTGAACAGTCACACTTCAGCTCTATTTTTAGGCAACATTTATGGGGAAGAACTGTAATACCCAGAGCTCCTGTGAGCTCTGTGTTTCCCAAGGAGATCTAGGGGAGCAGCTGATGTCTTGTTTGCCCTTCCAAAGAGGGTAGTTCCAAGCCTCCTCTTTCCTGCCATGTCCTGAGAAAGCAAAAGAAGTTTCTTCCTTGTAGCCCTTGGGATGTGGCAGGGGCATCCTCATGGATAAGCAGGGATGCTAGCACTGACTCTGCACCTCACAACCCTATAATCAAGCTGTTGAGAGCTGCTGGATGAAGCAGAAATTGAATTTTGCAAAATAAGCCTGAAGTTTAACCATTCTGGAGTCAATATTCATAAGAAAAAAAAAACTCTACTAGAGAAGAGTAAAATGTTGGCTTATTGTCTGAGGAACTAAATACTGTGAAGAGTAAAACGGGATCTATAAATTTGTTACACAGCTCAGAGGGTAAACTTGCCTTTCACTAACTACAGACATAGTGATAGAGACCATCCCTTGGTGCAAGACATGAAAAAAAAATTAAAATAAAAGTGTTGATATGATTACAGCATAAAATTCAGTCATACCAAAAATGAAAGCAAAACCCACGAATCCTTCAAGTGACATTAACCTCATGAAAAATCCACTTCAGCATTGCCTGCAAGTGTTTCATGAGCAGGAGGATTCAGTGCTGAAGGAGCAAACAGCTTATTTAAACTTCCACTCCAGCAGCTGACAATGGGTTTGAAACGTCCCTGCATCCCCTCAGGGGCTCCTGGGTGAAGGAGATGATGATGATGATTACTATTCACTGATAAGATTATATTATAATTTTAATATGTTCAATAAAATATGTACTAATGCTATATATTATAATCAATATAGTTGTAAACTATAATTTAGTATCATTATTATTAATATCTGAAAATGGAGCTGGGATAATTTCTCGTATGCTAGAACTAATGTTTCAATGCTGAATCTCTATAATGAAGATAAAATTAGATACAGCCATAGTTGCTTCAGATTGGTCAAGGCTTTTATGTTTGAAATAGTAACCATTTCTGGGTTTACCTCTTACCTGGATACATGTAATACAGATGTCCATGAAATCTCAGAAATTACATAATAGTCAAAATTCAATGTCCAGAGTTCCAGTTGTTAAATTCTTTTCCCATTGTGTTTAGTCATTTAATGTGAATTCCTGTTCATCCTGAAATCACTGACAGCTTTTTAGTGGCGTCAGTAGGGCTAGGACATCACCGCAGACACATCCCAGATAGATGAAGCAAACTACCCCACAATAAAATAAAACAATCATTTTGCAACTAGAAAAAATGCTATCAACTACAATTAGACTTAGTATGCTGTATGTAATTTCTGCAAAAAAAAGCTGCCAGGTTTTAATACCTCTAGGTATTTTTTATACCTATTTGGTTAGAGCAATGTTTTATAACTGGTATAGAGGCACAGCCACAGTTTCCCTTTCTTGATGGTTATATAGTTCAAAAGCTCTCTACTTTTGCACCTGTTAAGCCAAAGGCATTTAGATTCTAATGTTGTCCAAAAAGAAGATTGCACCTGTTTACCTCAGTCTTTCCTAAACTGAGTAGTTAAATTGGTAATTCTGTGTTTGTGTGTATGTGTGTAGCTGATGGTCTTCTCTTTCAATTAATGTCTCTGGCATTTGTAGCACATCCTGCACACCGACCAGTCCTTGTGTGGCCTTGGGAGAAGTTCAAAGACTGTAACTAGAAAAGGACTAGGCTGCAAGCAAGGTAAAGCAGAACTAAAACTTATTTTAGTTTTGCTTATTGCTCAGATCTCCTTTGCAGTACTATGTCTCACCATGCCCCAAATTAGGAGGGTTGCCAACAGGGACTGTTTGAAGCCTGTTTGACAGACCTTTTTTTTTTTTTTAAATGCTGCTTAAATATGTTGCCCTTTCTAGAGCTGCAGTGCAGAAATAATTAACATTCACCAAATTCTAGCAACAATTTGTCTTTGTAGGACTCAAGATTAATAGCTACCTTTAAACTCCTACTGACAGTCAGTCTCACCTTTCTCCTTAGGATTCAACTTTACCAACATTTAAGCAGATGCTGCCACTCCCATTGCACTAAGTGGGTCTGTTCCCCCCCAGCATCTTGTCCCTGTGCTCCCTGTTTTTTCATGCTCTTGTAAATATTTGTGCAGTTGCTCAAGGAACTGATATAGCTGGGGGGTTGGAAAAAAAGGAAGTCTAAAAGAGTTGCTTTCAATCATATCTGTCTCCTGATGCTACTTTGCCATGTGGATTCTAGACGGATTTTACCAGCTTATGGGAGGAGTTAGCACAGCTGAGTGTGATGGTTGGAGGTGAGCAGAGAGCAGGACGTTTTTCAGTGGCTGTGCTGACTTGGAGTGTTTGTCAAACAGTACACTAGTTTCACTTTTTATTTCACGTGACACCTCCTCCTAAGGAATTATTCACAATCACTTATATTTGTCATGTTGACTAAGTACCTCTAGCGGCAACTCACCCTGGAGCTGAGCATGTCTGGCACTGACTCCCACTGCCTGGGATACCATGTAGGAGTCCTGGTCACTGGGGCTCAGCCCACAGTTACCACCAAATATTCACAGAATCATAGAATCACCAGGTTGGAAGACACCCACCAGACAATCGAGTCCAACCATTCCCACCAATCTCTAAACCATGCCCCTCAGTACCTCATCCACCCGCACCTTAAACACCTCCAGGGAAGGCAAGTCAACCACCTCGCTGGGCAGCCCGTTCCTTTCTACAAATGGGCAGAAAGACTTTGCCGTGGCCTGTCTGAAAGATGGGAGTACACTAAAAGCTTCTTTGTGCTTACATGTTCCTGTAATTAAACCATTAACACACTAAAGTCTTAATCCAATTGAAAGGGCTTTGATTACAGCGCTTAAAAATGTGCCTTCATTATGAACTCAGTAGGCCCACTTAATTTGTAATTATAAACATTAATGAGTGCAGCCTGGAGGAATTGGGGATGGTAACTACTCCTGAGAAGGACATGGATGAACATGTTGCCCAGGACTGGAGTTGATCAGAAGCTGCTACCAGGCAATGTGGGACCTGAGCAGAACCTCCTGGGATGAGGGGCAGGATCTACCTCATCTCATCTTCTTCCAGAGCGAAAAGAGACTGCAAGGGCCTTCTCACCACCGTCTGCTTTGAGCACTGACAGAGCAGCCCCATGGGAAGTAGAGGGGGCCATGTGCTCTTTTCCTCAGAGCTGCCAGAGAGCCAAGTGCTGGTAAATGACGTCCACAGCAAATTGGTTAGAAGTCTTTTGGACTGGTTCTATCACTTGCACAGATAGAAGAGGAATTGGACAATCTCATTTAACAAAAAAAAAAGGCCCCAGCCCCTGGCTTTCTGTTTGTGCTCTTTGGGTCAGGGCAGAGAAGTCACAATGGTCATGACTGTGGTAACAAAAGCCTCTCTGATTCAGCATGGCCTTTGTTCCCACACCTGCCTTTTTGATGAAGCCTTGTTTGAGGTCCTTGGGAAAGGACTTAGCCTTGACCCAAATAAGGTCTAGCTCTTGCGTATAGTTTTTGCACCAGGTAATTTGCTGGTTCTTTATTGGCTCCAGATACCAGAGTAACAGGATGGGAAAAGGGACCACATACTGGCAACTGTTTCAAATTACACAAAGTAATCAGACTAATCTCCTTTTTATAATTACAAGAAAGAAAAAAATGGTTATAAAGCAACAATTACTTGAAAATATTATGGATTAGTTGTAAATTAATATTAAGGGCACTTAGAAAACCACAACCCATTTTGGTAGAAGAGAGGGCTAGTGATCACTGCTGCTCCATAGCTCACCTGCTAGCTCTGCTGAGCTGCCATTTCAAAGGCAGGTGGAATTTGAGACAACAGCCTAGTCAGGGTTTGTAGGCACCCACCTCCTGTCAGTGCAAGCTCTGATGTAGCAAAGACAGCAAAGAAGCATGTGTAGTCTCATGGGTTTGAACTCTACCTGTTTTTTCTGTCTTAGAGAAGAAGGCTTCCCCTGCTTGCTGGGAGAACATCTAGCACATTAAAGGGCAATATCGGTCTCCTTCATAGGAAATGGTCTAATGTTTTAGGAGGCTGGGAAGCAGAAGTTCAAGGTAAGCGGTAAAGTTAGTGTGGCTGAACATGTTACTTCCCATCACCTGAGGTAGGGTAAATGTTCTGAGCATGCTTCAACTGAAATCTATTGTGCCTTGGTAGAAAATCACTCCCTGGAGGTTCAGCTAGGGCAGTCCCTGCCCTTTCCTATCTCTCTGACCTCATCTGTGTCCCTCTGCCCTCCCCAGGGTAAGCCAGACCAGGGAGCCAAATGGCAGAAAGCAAATCTCTTCTGCTGAAGGGTGAGCTTTAACTGACTCCCAGTAGCACTGGAGGAGTCCCCATGTGAGTGATGAAGAGGAGGAAGGGAGCTGGACACAGCAGAGGGGAAGCAGGACTACCTTTTCAGCTGCACTGGGTTGTTAGACAGGTTTTGTTGTAATGTCAAACCACACCTTGAGATACACCACGTCGCTGTTGAATCTGGCTATGTGAGTGTGTGGGATCAGTTACCAGCAGCTCCCTGACGGGCAGTAGCATTTTATTATCATACTGTTAATGCAATTGCCTTCTCATTCAAGGCTAGCTTTACCTGCAGCCCTAAAGGGCTTGTTCCCATGACAGAGTGAGTTCCAGTAGCTGCAGGCGTAGACCTCAAGAGCTTAGACCTCTGTGTGCAGGCCAGCCTGCAGCTGGGTTCTTGTCAAATGCAATCTTGGGGATGGTAAACTAGAGTTACAGAAATATAAAGCACACACTAAGCATGCGTGTCTGTGCAATGATGTTAGTGAAGAGGTTGAGGTAGAAGGATATTCTGGGACAGGGCTGGTCCTTTAGACCCCTCCAGCATAGACAGCTCTGCTCATGTAGCTGGCAAAGCTCCCTTTTGAGTCAACAAGTCTTATGAGGAGCAGCTGAGGGAACTGGGGTTGTTTAGCCTTGAGATTAGAAGGCTGAGGGGAGACCTTATTGCTCTCTACAACTACCTGAAAGGAGGTTGTAGAGAGGAGGGTGCTGGCCTCTTCTCCCAAGTGACAGGGGACAAGAGGGAATGGCCTCAAGCTCCATCAGGGGAGGTTCATGCTGGACATCAGGAAAAAAATTTTCACAGAAAGGGTCATTGGGCATTGGAACAGGCTGTCCAGGGAGGTGGTTGAGTCACCTTCCATGGAGGTGTGTAAAGGATGGGTGAACAGGGTGCTGAGGGGCATGGTTTAGTGATTGATGGGAATGGTTGGACTCTATGGTTCTGTGGGTCTTTTCCAACCTAGTGATTCTATGAGTCTATGATTCTATGAACTGAAGTGAAACAAGCCCTTTCAGGACACAGTTCATGGCATTGTGATGTAGATATATACATCTAAAGGTGACACGTACCACACTGAAATTTTAAAGGGGCTAAACTCTCCATAGACAGCTATTCTAAAATGAGAGTCATGCCCTACAAGGGCCTGTTTCTTTCCGGCTGACACTGCAGAGAGCCTTCAGTGGCTTGCTGGAGCACACATTTGGCCAGGGGAATCCCATCATATCTCTCCCAGGACCTGAAGGATGAGGAAATGTGAGCAACATATTTTTCCATGTTTGCAGAATCATAAACACACTCTCATCACAAAGCAGTCATTAAAAATTGCATCAGACTGAGAGGGAAAGGTAGTGATGAAAGAAGGAACTGCATTCCATTCTCCAAAGGACAAAGAACAAAAAGCTTTTGAAAGAAGAAGAAAAATGTCACAAATTCAGCTTTGTTCTGGACTGATGCAGATATTTCTGTGCAGTGTGATGCTGACCACACAGCTGCTTCTTTACAGCTAAGCCTTGACACCTGTAATGAAATTTGGTTTGGTTTGGTTTGCCATTAGCATCTTGCGATCTATTTCTTGTTTAGAATAGTGTCATTTGGCTCCCTTTAAAGAAAAAGGTAGATGCTACTTGATTTTTATTCTGAACCATAATCTACATTTAGAGCTGTGTAAACACTCAGAGCGATAATTGTTCAGAAATAGCACTGTACTGTTCACTGTGGAAGCCTGGGTCTCAGTCAGGGTGTTTTGCCAGCTATAAGAAATTGCCAACACACCTACATCTAGCGTTCTTTGCTGCCAGAAGCAACCCCTTGTGCAGACATGATTACACTATACTAGCAACATTCTATTGACAGCACTCCTTTCCTCCAAAGGGTGGTGGTTCTGCTGTAGAAGTGAGAAAGGAAGGTTTGTCGATATAGCAGTATCCAGGGCAGAGTTGTTTTGTCAATAGAGTGCGCGGGTTAGACTTCTGTACAGCTGTGGCACCTACTGCGCTTGACCTTGATGTCTGTAAATTTTCTTTCTTTCAACAACGGCTTTGATTGCTGATTTCAACTCACTCATTCTGAAGCTGCTGGTGAGGGGCTACTTAGTATATTAATGGCAACAAACACTCTTTGGAGAGTTTTTTAGATGGTCACACATCATCACAGATTGCTAAACTTCCCCTGCATTATTTTATGAGAGAGTATGCAGTCTATTCAAATTACATTTACTCTTAACATGTCAGAGATGCTTATGTAAGTTTAAAATACATGTTTAGGAACAAGTTCTTCTCCCACCTTAAATTTGGACTTCATCTGCTGTTTAGTTTAAATGAGGGGGCACAACTGGCCATGGCATGATGACATATACCTCATTTTATAAAAAAAACCCATGCACTCCCATAACGTTTGTGAAAGGAGCTAGGCATACACTCTGACAGATGCTTTCTCCTTGAGTGCGTATCCCCTTGCCTCTACTTCTGCTTGGGATGAGAAAACACGTAAAACAATGCTGTCATTTAAGCTATGCTGCTCATATTTGATCCTTCAAGGGTTAAATAGTGTCATTGCACAGTTTCACTTCCTCTCCATCAAAGACGGAACTACACTGTATGAAATGATTTGTTTATATTCCTTTCCTATTCCAGGCAGACTTATGAGGCACACTAATATGAATACTGCACCAAACACTCTTGCATTTCTTTAGCACTGAGCAATTGAAAATTAGGTTTTTCAGAGGATTTTGGGGGTTGTGGGTTTTTTGACCTCTTCTCTAAATGGCAGTGAAAATTTTGCACTCGATAAGTAATTGGCCTGGATGTATGCCTTTGCACTGTAGCAGCTTTTTCAAGAGTTTGTAATGATAAAAAGTAGCTCTAGAGACCAGTAATCCAGCAGATTGCTATGATTCTGTCTGTGGCAGCTGTGATAGATGTGTAAGTTCAGTTATGCATTTCAGATGAGGAACTATAGGCTACTATTAAACAATTGCTTTGGATAATGTAAAGAAAAACTATTTTAAAGAACTTTTATGGAGCATATATACCTGCTGGATGCTAAATAAATGACTGCTAGAAGTGCTCATTGACAGCTCTCAGCAGCAGTGTGTGTGACAATGTTGTAGACACATACAGTCTGAAGCACCTGAGTGGGGGCAGGGTTGGGACAAGAGGGAAGATCAGGGATGTAAAAAGCTAATTCCAGACTGTGCTGCAAGATGCTCAGCGCCGATACTCAGGCTGTACTTTCTTCTCGGTGGCACAGGAAATAGTGACAAGATTGATGACAAACTAAAAGTAATTCTTTGAAGTTACAATGAGGAATGAAAATAGGACAGAAGAGTCAGGGGAAAGGAACGGGAAGGGAAAGGAGATGCTGAGAGAAAGGGAGCAGAAAGAAGGATTTATTCTACTACACGGACTTTCCTTTCCTCCCTAGTCTTCTTTGGGCAGCCTTGTCTTGCTTTATGAACAGCTGTACAAGCTGTAATTTGAGTCTGACGCCCTGACTGAGGTCTTTTGCCTGACCCTTTTGTACTACCTGCTACCTTATTTCCTCTAGCTAAAAAAAAAAAAGGGAAAAAACACATCTGCAAGGAATATATATGTGTTTAACTGGTGCAGATGATGATCCTGTAGAGAGAATGGTCTTGCTTCTTGACTACTCTGCTCTACTCCTTTGCCATGGTAGGTTATTTTGGTAGGTTACTTTGCTCTGCAAAGGGATCTAAACAGGCTGGACTGCTGGGCTGAGTCCAATGACATGAGGTTTAACAAGGCCAAATGCCGGGTCTTGCACTTGGGGCACAACAACCCTGTGCAGAGCTACAGACTGGGAGAAGTCTGTCTAGAAAGCTNAGAAGAGGAGGCTGAGAGGAGACCTCATTGCTCTCCATAACTACCTGAAAGGAGGATGTAGAGAGGTGGGTGCTGTCCTCCCAAGTGACAAGGGACAGGACAAGAGGAAATGGCCTCAAGCTCCACCAGGGGAGATTTAGGCTAGACTTTAGGAGGAAGTTTTTCACAGAAAGGGTCATTGGGCACTGCAACAGGGTGCCCAGAGAGGTGGTTGATTCACCTTCCCTGGAGGTGTTTAAGGCACAAGTAGACAGGGTCCTGGGGGACATGGCTTAGTGTTTGATAGGAATGGTTGGACTCGATGATCTGGTGGGTCTCTTCCAGCCTGGTGATTCTATGATTCTATGATTTCCATTTTCCATTTCAATGCTGTTCCTCTCCCATAGTGTGAATCGTCTTCCCTCTGCCTGCCTTGAGGGGCATGGTTTAGTGTTTCACAGGAATGGTTGGACTCGATGATCCAGTGGGTCTCTTCCAACCTGGTGATTCTATGATTCTATGAAATGAAGTCGGGCACCTTCCCAGCCCAGGATGGCAGGTTGCCACCCGGGTTTTGCCAGCAGGGGTTTAAAAGGCAGGTGGGTAATTCATTGTATGGCAGAACTGGAAAAGGTTCCTCAGCTAGAACAGAGACATTGCAGTGAAAATTTCTTGCAATAAATAAATAAATATTTGTATGTTTTTAATTTCAAGGAAACTGATGGTAGCTCTTGTGGGTTGTTTGCCAAGGATTTATTCTGCATGTGTATTCAAATAAAGGCCATGATATTTGCTTAGCAGCAGGAGAGCATTACTGTCTGACAATGCTCTCTTGCATCCATTCCTTAGGACCTGGCCAAAGCAACCTTTCCATGCAGTGCATGAAAATAAATCCCTTGAGGTAACTTCTCTTGAAGATGGCAACTCAAAACTTTCTTCTGAGCTTCCACTGATGCTGTTACTTATCTTCTTACTACTTTTCTCAACCAGTTGGGCTACAATCTGCCTTTCACGTTCATCATCTCAGCCTTTGAGTGGTGCAGTGTTTAAAGCCGCATAGAAAAGGAGACACAATCCTGTGACATTTGCTTGGTTCCTCCACCCAAGGCACATGCCTCCAATTCAGGCCTTGCCCAATAGGCACAGAATAAAACTAACAAAGGAAGGAGAAGCTTTCTTAATGCTTAATGGGGAGTGAATAATAAAGTCCATACCACATTATGATTCAGTGGATGAGAGAAACCCCAAGAGGTTATAGAAACCCCGCAGAGGAAAAAACAGAGACATGAAAGACTGATGATTGACACCTAGTATTTGAAAGATATATAAACAAATCCTAGTTAAGTCTCTCTTCTAGGTAAATCACTGCCAACAATACTAAAATGTCAAAAGATACTAATATTCAAAATCATTGCTGAGATGGTAATTCTTTTCTAAATCCCTGTTATTGGTTGCTCCATATCTTACATGTGGAAGTGAAATTTCTCCATTAGCCTCGACTTGGAAATTAAAAATCGGGGCCTTTCAAAACTCAATTTTAAACAATGCTGCCCACCATAAAATAGACTCTGATGTTCTTCTGAAAAATGTGTGGCTGCCTGACATTTTCTAGCAAAGCTGCTGGCTTTATAATGTTCGGTCTTACGACTTTGACAGGTTGGAGAAAAGTGAAAGGAGAAATACTACAGATATTAGGGCTTAGCAAAAAATTGCTCTTTATTTGGCAAAAGTTAAATTTCTTTTCTGTACATTCAATAAAAAAGGAATCCTGATGCTCCTAAAAAGAGTTTTGAAACCATTCTTTCAGTTACAAATAATTATCTGGTTCTAGCAAAAGGGTTATTTGGAAGCATCATACTGCTCCTGTGTAGACATGATAATACAGGGCATAGTCTGAGTGAGCACTGCTCGGATGTGCTCACTGCAAAGCCCAAAGCTCACCTTCCTCTGCCAGCTGGTTACCTGCAGCTGCGTTTGTAGCACCAGAGCCAGAGGGCAAGTGGAGACGTAACGCCAGTCTGAACAGAATTAATTACAAGCATGGTGGTAATCAGGGCTTCAAAGAACACGCTCACCATGGCCTGAATGGAATGACTCCAAAAGTATTTTAAAAAATCAGTATTTTTAAGCTCTCTGAATGTTTGGATGGCAGAGAGGAAGCACACTGTTCAGAAATGATGACTCCATGAACTGACATTTTTGCCTTGAAGTGTAGTTATAGACCGGTAGCTGAACTGTTATTAACAGAAAAGTAGAACTTCCATTACAAAGCAGGTACCCCACTTCTAGTTTTCTGTGACCCGCAGACTCACTGATCCTATTAGATGAGTCCCTGCTCTGCTGAACCTGATTGGAATGTTTTTAATTTACACCTTGAGAGTAACAGGGGGGCTGCAAAGTCTGTAGAAGCTGACAAAGGTCCTCTTTCTAAAAGCTTTTTAATGAATGACTGCTCTCACAGCAGAGACGTGTCTTTTAATTATATTTTAAATGAATCAATTTTATAAAGGGTTAAGGAGGCGCCATTGGGCAGCTGACTGGTTTTCCCCCTAGGCAGTAAACTCTTGCTGGCATGGATTCATTTAGTTTCAGCTTAGTGCTTAAGTACATGCTTAACTTTAACCACCTGAACTGTCCCGCTGCAGCCACAGAGATGACTCATGAACTAAAGTTAGGTTCCTGCTTGCATATCTTGCTGACTGTGGGCTTCTGCAGCATCTACTGCCAGATGTTTGGGAGAGGAAATGAAAGAAACTCTGTAGTGGACAGTTAAGGGAATAATTTACTAACAGAGGAAACTTTGTATTGCTTCCAAATATCTGAAATGTGATCGAAAGTAACTGTAGATACTTTTGTAGTCCAGACATAGGTTTAAATCATTTTTAGTCAAACTCAGGTCTTGATCTTTTTTGTTGTTCTTCTGGTTTCTTCTTTAATGCTCCAGACTGCCTATGTTGGGCTTTATCAACTTTGAGGTTTTGTCCTAATTTATGTATGCATTAATATTCTTCATACACTTACCATTAAGTACAAAATTGCTGGGTAAGAACATATAATAGAAGAAAGAAAAATGCTGTGCACAGTGGATGTAACCCTGCATTGTAAAATGGCTACAGTCATAGATGATGGGGCTTCCAGTATACCTCTACTTTTGCAATGCAAACACTGGTTTTCTTTTCTTTTTTCTTTTCTTTTTTCTTTTTTTTAATTTTAAACTTTCCAGCATGCTCATCTTTCATTTGGACTGTCTTCTGATAGCTCTTTAAGGGAACACAGCACAAGCTATGCACAAGCCACATAGTGTTGGGATAGTGTTAACAGGAGAATTCAGCCTGAAAATCTCACAACAATTTTCTATGCCATAAGCAGCACCCACTACAATGAGGTCTTTCATTCGGATTACACAACCCCACACAATACCACACACTGGTCAGCTAATACAGTCAGAGCTCAGTTTTAAATGCAGCCCTTCACACAAACCAACACGCAGGCGGGCATCGATACCTCTGATGCTCCCTGTGCAGGATGAACAAGACAATTGTCACTTGCTAGGACCTCATGCGTCTTATAGAAGTGCTGGTTGTTTGTCTGGCTCTAGGTTAGGTGGAGTTTTACACAAAAGCATTGCAGGCTTGTGGCAGGCTGACAGAATCCCAGAGAGAGCAAGTGAAAGGTTTATTAGGGGTATCTCCTTCTCCTTGAACACAGCTTTGTCTGAGCGCTGACACTTCATTATTTCCTGGTGCCACCTCCAAAAGCTTTAATTCCCCACATGACAGGAACAGAATAAAACTCTCTATCTCCTGTCTTCATCACCACTGTGGACGTAGCCCACTGCTTCTTGGACAGTTCATATATGGGTAACCATCTCAGATCTTGGCTGAGTTACTTCCACTGGGCGAAATGGTCCAGGTTGTTGTTCAGTTTGCTGGCAGTTCCTACAGAGAGGTCAAGTACTGCCTGGATCTAATGCTTACTTTAAAAGCAGGTTGCTCCAGCGCAGGTCTGAGACAGGCTAGAAGGGGACTGCATAGGAAACCTTGTCTTGCTAATGCATGGCTGGGGGATTTTCCACAGGGAAATGTAGGCGTGGTGCTGTTGGGCTGTGGTTGGCTTTGATGATCTTACAGGTCTTTTCCAACCTTTATGATTCTACGATTCTATGAAATGAAGGCCTGTAAATCATCCCTTTCTGAGAGAACTAGCTTCATTTTGAAAAGCACTGGAGAAATAGTACACAAGAGGCCACACTCAAAATATACACGACTGCTTAAAATTCCTTCTGTATGAGTTCTGCCTTTCCTTACTGTCTACAGGAACTCTATTAGAAGTTGCCCTTGTGCCACAGTTTCTCCCTTTACATTATTGTCCAGCAAAGCCTGATCTCCACATTAAGTCAGAATATGGCACAGCACTTATTTCTAGTCTGAAACAGCAAATAAAGTTATTGTGAATATTTACCTTATTCTTGACCTGACTTCCAAGCTCTATAACAGCTACCTTTAGTTATGTCACATCCCATATGGCAGACCTCTCTACCTTGCTAACACAACAAGGGAAGAAAGGGCTTATTGTTTCCCTGAAGTACTAGATTTACTCTTAGTTTCCAGCCAGAGAAGCCCTTCCCACCATTTATTCAGTCAAGAGAGAGATCATATGTAGCAGTGGATGAAACATTGAATGGTATTTTAGGAAGCTCCTCCATTGCTGTTGGAGCAGAGGAGCTAGGAATAATAATAGATGCTGTTCTTCAGGCCAACTAGGTAGCCCTAATTGCCTAAAAAATCCATATTGTGTACCTTTTTTGTTAACTGTTACTCAGGTTGCAGTCTGCTTACATGTCTATAAATATGCACAGCCACTGTCAGTTCTGCTTTGTATTGAGTCTAGATTATAACTCAGTACGAAAATGAAATACTCAGCTGTGCAAGGTTATTCAAGAAGTTCATACACTCTTTTCCTCTGGTGGGGAAGGAGGGTTTCTGTGGTAGGTAGTTCCTCTCTTTCATGGCTCTTCAGCAGGGTCTGAGCAGGGGGCCCTCCCTCTGGGGGATTCTAGCCTCACTAAGGGCAGCTGCCACCAGGGCTGACAGCTCTTGCACAGCGGTTTCTCAGTATGGGCAAGTGGGGTGGCCACTGATTGTACTGATTTATTGATTTGCTTAGAGCTTTGCAACCTGGATTCACGCTCCTAAGTAGGTGGGTCAGTAGTACCAAGAACTTCATAAAAAATAGACCTAGGCTTATACATATAATAGACATAAGGAGGAATTTCTTCACAATGAGGGTGGTGAGGCACTGGCACAAGTTGCCCAGAGAAACTGTGGCTGCCCTGTCCCTGGAGGTGTTCAAGGCCAGGCTGGATGGGGACTTGGGCAGCCGGATCTAGTGGGAGGTGTCCCTGCCCATGGCAGGGGGATTGGAAGTGGATGGTCTTTAAGGTCCCTTCCAACCCAAAACATTCTATGATTCTATTATATATATACACACCAATATAAAATTGTTTCAGGGCACATGACCTTTTGAAATACATTAGCTTGCATTGGTGCTGCCTTAGATTCCAGTCCACTGAAATGCCTGCATAATGTGCACAGCCACCATTTCTGTTGCTTTTACTGGGTTGGCAACCTCTCACCCTGCTGCAAATGAGGAAGAAGGAAAGGGAAAGGACACAAAACCCTCTTGGCTCCTTCTGCAAAGAGCAGCTGCAGTTCTGACTGCTGAAACTCAGGACTGGATCTGTGAGCCTCCCCTGATGGGGGTCCTGTTCATCAGGGTTGGCTGTGCGTTGCAGCAGGAGACTTCTTACTCTGACCTGTCTCATTGCTTGGTAAGAAGGAGGAATGCCTTCATATGGAAAATCTGCAGCTCTCTAAATAATGTTACAGCTCCTGTTCAGAGCTGCTCCCTAAACCTTGCTGGAGGAAGGAAGCTGTTCTCCTGTACCGGGTCCTGATGCCAGCTGGGTCCTTGGCAATGAGGTCTTAAGGCACTCCCCATCTTTGGGAGGTCCTATGCCAGGGGGAGCAGATGGTATCATATCAAAGAATCCTCGCCTTTAACTCAGCTCAGCTGATGTGAAAAAATCAATTTTGTCCCTCCAAGTAGTTTAACTAACATTTGCCTACTGTGGTTTGACCAACAAACTGAGATGTTTCAAGTAACCCCTCACCAGTAAAGAGGGTTGGAAGAGTGACACACACACAGCATCTGGGCTGCAGTCCACTCCTTCAGTCCTGCTCAATGACTGTGGTACCTTCTTTTAAAAAGCAAAAGGTTATTCTGGCTTTGGATGGCAAATACTTGACTTGCTAAGAGGCTTAGCCACAATAGCTTCATAACTCCAGGTTCCTTCCTGTAGGCATATTTGGTATGTGATTTTGCTGCTCTTTTCAGGCTCACTCCGGTTTTTGGTTTTTTTTAATTTTACCTGTGTACATTTACAGGTGAATTATTTTATATATACTTTTGAGCAGAAAATTCATTTTTATAAATTCATGGATGCATGTAACAAGTCAAACTCATGTATTAAAAATAGCAACCTCAAAAGAGCTCTTATCCAAGTAAAGAGACTATGCTACAAAATGTCTTTATTGAAAAAGTGTCTCGTAGTGCTTATTTCATTCTTGTAAACAATGCATCTTTTTAAACACAAGCTGCAAAAATTAGACACAATACGATGTTTCAGGAATCTGCTGGCTGATTTTCTGAATCACTGTTTTTAATATAGGGAGTGTGGGTGTCTAAAAAGGGTTCTATATATAACTCTGAAAAGCTACTTCATTCAGTTGCTGCAACTTACTTAACAGTTTCTCCTGATTCATTTTTTTTCTGAATGCTGAGCATTTTAAGAATACAGACTGAGCAAAAATGCTCTATATAGATCATTATCGTTTGCAGCTTCATGACTTCCCAAGAGGTTATTATATCTCAAGCAGTGAGAAACAACTCTCATGGAGTAAGAAATTATTCCATTGTGCAGTATTATTCAAGCAATTAGAAATCATACTGTGTACGAAATACCAGATCTCTAGGTAGAAATTTCTGGTGCTGTATCATGCCTACTTAAGTGTGCAGCTACAGTAAAAGAAGTACTATGTTAACAATATGACCATTTTTAAACAGATAGACTAACAGATTCAGAAATATAACAATGTACTGTAATTGCAATGCACCTTGCCTTTGGCTTTAGCCATCCCAGTCCCCCATTCCAGAATCCCATGTATTCTGAATTTCCCTGCCATTCATAAATTCTCTATCTAGTCAAGGAGAGTGGTGTATATTTCTTTGAAACCCAGCACAGCAATATTTTATAGCAGATGTCCATGAGAAGCAACATGAGACAAGCACTTTCCTTCCACAGGACTCCTGAATCTAACCACTCTAAAGTGCCCCAAACCTGGTCTTGCATTTTTCTTGGGTAGTACAACAAGTTACCATAAAATGAAGCAGAGCATTTCTAAATATTTCTTTCTGAAGACCTGTAGCCAGCCTTTTTCTTTAGAAAATGAGGTTCTATCAGCATATTAACTTGAAGCACCATATTATTGTTTGTGGAAGACACTAAGCTGGGTGGAAGTGTTGATCTGCTGGAGGGCAGGGAGGCTGCAAAGGGACCTGAACAGGCTGGACTGCTGGGCTGAGTCCAATGGCATGAGGTTTAACAAGGCCAAATGCCGGGTCCTGCATTTGGGGCACAACAACCCTGTGCAGAGCTACAGACTGGGAGAAGTCTGTCTGGAAAGCTGCCTGGAGGAGAGGGACCTGGGGATGTTGGTTGACAGTGACTGAACATGAGCCAGCAGTGTG
>WAAB01013993.1:94619-193632 GCA_013389865.1 Piaya cayana | reverse complement strand
CTACATCTACCTGAAAGGAGGTTGTGGAGAGGAGGGTGCTGGCCTCTTCTGCCAAGTGTCAGGGGACAGGACAAGAGGGAATGGCCTCAAGCTCTGCCAGGGGAGATTTAGGCTAGAGATTAGGAGGAAGTTTTTCACAGAAAGGGTCATTGGGCACTGGAACAGGCTGCCCAGGGAGGTGGTTGATTCACCTTCCCTGGAGAATTTTAAGGGATGGGTGGACGAGGTGCTAAGTGTCATGGTTTAGTGTTTGATAGGAATGGTTGGACTCGATAGTCTGGTGGGTGTCTTCCAACCTGGTGATTCTATGATTCTATGATTAAATCCTGCTTTGCAAATCATATGGACAGGGGTTAGGAGCGCCAAAGCTTAACAATTATACAGCTTTTAGGGTGGATCTCATTTATAGGCAGAAGCAGAAATAGACTAACTGACTTTTCACGTCAGTTAGGATACTTTTATTGGTATCAGCTTCATTTGGTAAGCTCCCAGGTACTTTAGAGTGATACGAATGAAAAAATGTCTCACAACATGCCAGTGAGGTATGGAGGTATTATGATGATTAATGATTAATGCCTAATCTAAAATTCACACAGTCAGTGCCAGATATGAACACACAAAGAAGAATTCCCATTTTGAATGATTTTGGAGTGGGGCTTATTGAATAGAAAATGTTTTCTCTAAAGAAGAGGGAGATCCATGGTACGTGCTAGTCCAGAGTTTCAAAACCACGCTCAGCTATGTGGAGGTGGGTACATCCATGCTCTGAACCATTTTAAGGCCCAGAGAGTGGTGTTCCTCTACAGTATAGCAGTGAGGACTTGACTCCTGTACTCATCCCGTCATGACTGCTCCACTCATCTGGCAGATAGCCCACCACCGAAGTCTGAGGTCAGTGCATCCTGCCCCATGGCTGCCACGTCCCATGTTCCTGGGGAGGCGAGAGACATAAAATCACCAGGTTGGAAAAGACTTTTGAGATCAAGTCCAACCATTCCTACCTGACACTAAACCATATCCATAAGCACCTCATCTACCTGTCTTTTAAATACCTCCAGGGATGGTGAATCAACCACCTCCCTGGACAGTCTGTGCCATTGCCTGATGACCCTTTTGGTGACAAATTTTTTACTAATGTCCAAATCTTTTCCACAGCTATGCCCTTCAGATATCACCAAGAGATTTCTTACCATACACTGAAATCACCAGGCACACGTGAGAGGCTCAGGAGCACCTGTGATTGGTGGAGGGCTGGAGGTCTCAGTGCTGAAGGGTGCAGTCCAGGGGGCAGTGGGCCAGTCTGGCTGGGAATACCAAAGTTTTGGGAATTAGTGCAAGTCACAACTTTGACACTGGGCCTCCTCACTATGAACGTATCTATAAAAGCCCCAGTGTTGGGGGGAAGGAAAGAATGAGTGTGAGAGAGACAGGAAAGCAGAAACACTTCTGTATGTAATGTCTACATTTCATAAGGCTTTCTGTTACCATGGCGATGAGCATGGTATAAATACCGAGACAGATCTCCCTTGTGGCAGTGCGTTCTGCTGCTCCAATGCTTCAGGGCCAGCCTGTGTGCAGACATTTCGATGGGCTTTCTCAAACCTTCTCTGCCAAAACTCTCAATGATTTTGTTCACTATCAAGCCAATATTCCAGTGGGCAAAAGTGCTCTTTCTGCTTCATCCACCACAACTTGCTCTCTGGCTCCTCCAAATAAGTATTTTTTTTTTAACAAAAAGATGGAGGATTACATCCTTAATATTTTGTATTCAGGCTAAATAATCAATAGGAAGAGATATGTTCTGTTTGCTTTTGTTATATTTGAAGTCAGACTCAGCACAAGCATTTCCAATAACAATTTAGCACGATCAAAACTGCTAATGCTGTTGAATTCTGAGTTGTAAATGAGTTTTAACAGATCCCGGTTAGGGAGTCACAGAGCAGCATAGCCTTAAGCTAAGTGAAATAATTTTCAAAAAGTGCTCATGTTTCATAACACAGAAACCCTTCAATTGATTTTTGCAGGATGTGTGCAATCTTGCATGAGATGCAGACAGAAATAGGTGGATTTTGTTTGAAAATATCAAGCATGATCCTATGTAAAGAATCTAAACATTTGATATTAAAAGTCTAACTGCCTCTTTAACCATTTTGCCACAAAGGTAATAGCAGTAGCCAGATTTGCTAGGACATCTCTTTTACATTCACCCCCCACTTTTTGAGAGTACAATTGAAATTCAGAAAATGGAACAGCAGAAATATATGTTTGTTCCTTTGTATTACATCTGTGCAGAAAGATATGGGGAAAAATCGTGTCTTCATTTTGAAATGAGGTTTGCTCTTACACCGAGGTAGTTAATTCAAACTTAAATCCAAGATAGGACAACAGAGTTAATATTTGCTACATAAATTAGCTGTGAATTACATACAGGAATCCCACACAGGTTAACACAACCTGTGGTGTCGAAAACACAATAAAAATGTCAAGCTGCCTGATTTTATCTTATGATTTTTAACAGAAGATCAAGACAAAATGTGAACGAGAGAAATGTGCCTTGAAATAAATCCATACTAGGATGAATGTGTTCTCATACTCTTCCAATCCCTGGTAACAAGCATGTAATATGGAAGTAGATGGGGCTGGAAGCAGGAAGAGGGTCATGGAAAAGCCAGGCAATGGGATGAAAGAAGCATTCTTGGTACCAACACTGCGTCACTTCTGACAAGCTAACGTTTTCCAGAGCAGCATTTATTCTTCCTTTAACTTCTGAATGAATCATAGAAAGGTTTGGGTTGGAAGGGACCTTAAAGACCATCTAGTTCCAACTCCCCTGCCTTCGGCAGGGACACCTCCCACCAGACCAGGTTACTCAAGGCCCAGTCAAAACTGGCCTTGAACACCTCCAGGGATGGGGCAGCCACAGCTTCCCTGGGCAACTTGTACCAGTGCCTCACCACCCTCACAGTAAAATACTTCTTCCTAGTATCTAATCTAAATCTCCCCTCTTTCAGCTTGAAACTGTTATCCCTCAACCTTTTCACTGCTCTCTATGATAAATTATCCCTCCCCATCTTTCCTGTAGCCCCCTTTAAGTGCTGAAGGTTGCTCTATGATCTCCACAGAGCCTTCTACTCTCCTGGTGGAACAAGCCCAACTCTCTCAGCCTGTCCTCACCAGGGAGGTGCTCCAGCCCTCTGATCATCTTCGTGACACTACTCTGGACTCACTCTAACAGAACCATATCCTTCCTGTATTCAGGACTCCAGGTCCTCATCATACAGGGAAGAGGTCAATACAGCCCAAATGTGAGGGTGAAGAAAAAAAAGCAAATGCCCTTATTAGCCTAATTGAGATGGGTTTGCAGCTGATATCATCAAGAGTAATATTTTAGTCATTCCAATTTCTTGGCCCTTTTAAAATGAGTCTGAACTCCTTCCTCCAGCGAAAATTTTGTTTCCTCACTCTTCATTTCTAAGACAAACAATTAAAAGTAACAAGGCAGAGCAAGAGAGAACAACGAATGACTTTGGAATATGAGTTGGCAGCAAGTAAGGGCTTGTCAAGATGTATGTTTATCACAGTAAGTGTATTTGAGACAGAGTTCTAGAATTGTACTGTAGTCACATGCTGAAACTGAATAACAGCTTGTACACCTCTTCACACTAAATAATGTCCTGATCCTGCAGCACTTTTAAATTGAAAAATCATCAAAGAACTGAGAAACTGAATTGTCTTCTCTTTGGACACAGATGAGGTGATTCATACAGTTACTGGAGAGGGAAGGGAACATTGCATAAGTCACTTCTGTTTGTTATATGACAAGCACCTTTTCCTAACTGGTTGCTTGACCAACTTTCATCTGCATCTGCCACCCTCTGACCACGATAGAGTATGTAATCCACAGTATGTGGCTTATACTTGCTTCTTAACAATGAAATAGATTATGGAGGGTATTCAGTGGAGTACAACTTGAAAAAAGGAACAGAAAGTACTTGCTCGTGCTGGTAAAACATTCCTTAGCTGTTTGCTTGATTATGATCTGAGACCTATCATCTTAGCTGAAGCCAATGGAGATGCAAAAATGCATTTAAAAAATGGTTTCCTGATCACCTGGTTCTTTCAGGTATTAACTACTTCTAATAACAAATATCCCAGTGAGTTACATCTATAGCCTATCTAGCCCAGCACCCCCTTCTACAATAACAGCCAGAGCAGGAAGCCTTGAAAAGTTTTGAAAAAGATATCAAACATATTCCCAGTATTTTCCTATCTCTAGCAGTCAATAGCTCAAAAATTTGCCTGTGCTTATATTCCTGGGACTGATTCCATTTACCATAAGGATATTATTTTCACAGGGACAAATACGTGTCTGCAAACTACAAGGACTACGATTGCTCATTGCTTGTGCCTTGTCCGTGGCCAGAATGAAAAAAGTTGGTTTGCAAATTGGGAAATACTAACCAGAGATGTGAGAAAAAAACGCGACTTTAAAAACAATCTAAAAATCACACAATACTTAGGCAAGTATAAAAATTTAAAAGTGTACGTTTGGTGAATGATAAACAAAAAATACTAGGACTGAGTTAGGGTTTTTTTAACATTTGCCTTCCATGCAAGCAGAATGTTAATTGTGTCCCTGATGTGCCAGTATCAGTTATACACTGAGAGAATTTTTCTAGGAAGCATTTAAGTCAGAACACATCCACCAAGGTGAACGTGCTGTTGAGGTAGCAACACCATCACAGCGCTACTGCTGTCTATCCATGACAATCTCTGTAAAAAGACACATTCTCCCACAAAATTTCCCTGTAACTCTTGGAAGCTGCAGGCAGGGTATCCTGTGATGTCGCACAGTCTGATTTGTCAAATGTCAAGGGCATAAAAACCAGGATATCCCAGCTACAGTCTTGTATTAGCTTGGAAGCTGGACAAAGTCATCCTTTGCAGGCTTTTGCGGTCGGTCAGAGATGGAAGATAGGGCCCTGGAGCGTGCTGAAGACAGTTTTATAAATAGCAAGAAGGGGAAAGAAATGCAAGTCTTTCCTTTCCTCCATTTGGTTTCGGAACTGCGGGTGAGTTGGGCATGCCTTGCCACAGTCTTGGCAGGGAGTAAGTGCATTTTTTTCCTCTGCTGTTATCACCAAGAGGTGACATTCTCATGACTGCTCTGTATTCCGATGGCACCTTTGACAGCCTTGCCTGCACTCTCTCCACCAGCACTTGGAAGTCGCCTGTAACCACAGATGAAAGCGCCTGTGCAAGCTGCTGCCCCACAACCAGCTGCTCCAGAGTCTTGACCACAGGAAAGTTGTGGTAGCCGGGGAGAATACTCTCATTGTAGAGAAATACATTCAGAGTAACCGTTTGTGACAATTTTGGGAAAAGTCAGGACATCCAGCAGAGAATTTGCAGCATGCTGGGACTACAACTGTGGGTATTTGTAAGGGAAACCTTTTGCCTAATGACAGATGAGATTTTAAAATGGACAGAAAGAAGAAATATTTCTTGCGAGATACAGGAAAAAGGAACAATCCTTCTGCAACAGGTTTCATAAAAGTACACTCTAACCCGGGTAAATTTGGTATGGTACTGTCCTTAATGTGCTATTATTTTCCTCGCTATTAAGTACAAAGGCAGCAGCATACGTGCCTGCATATGAGTGAGCATCACAGCACTTTGGAGGATGAGAACGGAGCTTCTTTCTTCCTGCCTTTTAATGAATGAAAAATGAAAATTCAAAGCCTTGCTGCATGACACTGATCTCCACATTTGGCATCTAGGATGGATTCTGCAGGTCTGCTGTGTGAGGATCTCCCTCCACGTCTCTGCTAGAGCCGCAGGCACTGGAGTGCAGCATCTCGCTCCAGGTGCTGCTGTGTTCCTGCTTCCTGGGGATATTGGCTCTTGATAGCCCAGAGGAAAAACAAAACAAAACAAAACATTCCACTGGGAAGCCGAGGAATTGGCTTATACAGTTAAAATTTGAAATGGATGACAGCAATGCCTGACTACCAAACTATCGCATTTGCTAGATATTTAAGCAGGTAATGCAGATAATTGCAACTAAACCAAATTCTTTATGAGAAAAGAATACAGTGCACCAGGACAGGATGCTGTTCGGCTTATGTTAGGCATATTAAATGAATCTTCACTGGTGTTGATAAGTCTGTCAATCCACAAGAGGGAAAAAATGCCTTAAAGGAAGTAAGCATAGCAGGAAGAAGAAAATCTGTATTCAGGATGGTGCTCTGGGTACTGGATTGCAGCACTGACAGAGAGAGTGGAGGTGAAAAGGAGAAGCAATACTACTCCATATTGCTGTCCTCATTATCAGGGAAGGTGGCTGAGGCAGCATGAATTATTTAACTTCAAACAGGTGTGTAAGTAGCATGTTATCCCTGAGCTTTATAAGCTTTTTTAATTGCTTTTTTTTTGTTAGATTCAAGAATTGAGAGGCTGACAAAGAAGCTCACAATTATATACCTGGAAAAGAGTGCAATGCGGTTGCCTCTGTTGTTTCTTGTGGGTGCTGTGACACAGTGACATGAAGATAATCCTTATCCAGAGGGGTGGAGGACACTGCCAGGGTGGTATTCTAACTCAGTTTCTGTTGTTCTAGCTGAATAAGGTAGCATTTTTAAAAGCATGCAAGTGCAGTTCTGGTTGAGAAGTCACATGTCCGAGTTAGCTCCATGTGGTGCCAGACTTCATAACCCCTGCTGAGAGGCAGTCCCACATCTACATGACTGCACAGGATTCTGAACTGGAGCTGGACAGTGAGCCTTATTTTCAGAGTTACCATCTGCCATAATAAATTAAATATTTAGACATCTACACATACAAATGGACACTTGATAGATTTACAAAAGTGATTACATCATTAGGCACCTACTCTTAAATCAATGTGAACATTAAGTAATTGAATCCTTCTAGAAATCCCATTAAACACGGTGTTTGGTCTGCCCCCTAAATACTCTATAAGATCTGGCCATCTGTCTGTGAGGCCTTAGCTACTGGTATGGCCCAGTTCTCTCTGAAAATGGGATGCAGGGTTCTGTGTCAGGTCGATAATTTAATTATTTCTATTGTTTTCAGACACTTGAAGAAGCAATCAAATTGAAGATAACACACTTAATTTATAACAGAGACACATTTTTACTGCTGCCCATATCAGCCTATGGCCAAGATTCACTTCCTCTTCCGTTGATTCAAGACACTACGCTGTGAGCATGAACAGATGTCCAAGGCCAGGAAAGATACACAGAAAGGCGGTGGCACATCCAGGGCAGCAAGGACCACAGCTCCTGCATCAGTACTGGCCAACAGGCCACAGTTTCAGGCTCAAACCCAGCTGATAGGGCTGGCCATGCTGTTGCACAGCCCTTTTGGTTACCTTGGCACAGAGTAAGCCTCTGTGGCATGTAGATCATAGAATGGTTTGGGTTGGAAGGAGCCTTAAAGATCATCCACTTCCAATCCCCCTGCCATGGGCAGGGACACCTCCCACTAGATCAGGCTGCCCAAGGCTCCATCCAGCCTGGCCTTGAACACCTCCAGGGACAGGGCAGCCACAGCTTCCCTGGGCAATCTGTGCCAGCACCTCACCACTCTCATCGTGAAGAAATTCTTCCTTTTGTCTAGTCTAAACGAAGTTGAGCAATTGGGTCCTACAGGACCACTCTTTTCTGCAGGAGTACAGGGTGATGTCCTTTACTTTGGCAGTGACATTCACAAGGCATTCATTCTGGAGGCATGCAGATTCGCTTTTATGAGGTTTCTGGTGCAACTCCCCAGATTTTTCTTTTAATTCTCTACTACTTCTTGCATCAAGTTAGGTAACCCTGGACTTACACACACATCTGCAACAAACTCTAGACGCAACCTCTGGGTTGGCTGTCAATAGCGGTCAGATGACAACCTGGCCTACTTTATACGTTAACAGCATCTCTCAGACGAATAAAGGGTTGATTAAGAGCAATCGCTGTAGAGCAATCTGTAGAGACTGTCCTTTCTGTAGGTGATAAGCAGACCATGTCCCTTTCTTGTCACCTGAGGGATTTGCACTTGACCAGAATTACAAGTGTACTTATGATTTCTGGTGTTTTATTACTGTAATCCCTACTCCTGCATTAAAAAATGGTAAATTTAAGGTACAGATGAATTCAGAACATCACAACTTCTCAAAGGCATAGCCTGCAACCAGCAATACTTCATCCTTTATATTGTGTTCTCTGCTGCTACCCTGAATACTGCACAAAAAATAAATTCACAAATCCTGTTTTGCTTTCCAGAGCTTTGCAGTGATTGG
This sequence comes from Piaya cayana, assembly GCA_013389865.1. Lineage (NCBI taxonomy): Eukaryota > Metazoa > Chordata > Aves > Cuculiformes > Coccyzidae > Piaya > Piaya cayana. The sequence goes on along the minus strand of WAAB01013993.1, from coordinate 185,324 downwards.
ATAATCTACCTCAGGGCTGGCTGCAGCCATTTGGACCTCCCACAACAGCTCTAGTGGACAACTGTAAAGAGTGAGTTGTGTCAAGGCAAGGGTGGATTTTTAGAAGTGGTCAGGAACAAGCTGCGCTTGTTTTGGAGGAAAACTCCAGACTTCTTTAGCTCTAGCCCTATTATTTACCATTTGAGAGTGATACAGAGACTCCTATAAGAGTGCTGTAGAGCCACATTCTTAGGAAAGGTGAGAGGAAACATGTCTGCACCAAAAATGGATAAATATGGACACACATCTCCAAGCATTAATCAAAAAGATGCTGAATCTACCAAGTACAATAATACAAGCTTATACTCTGGAAATATCATATGAAGACTTGAACTACTCTAAAAAAAAAAGAGAGGACTGCTGCTATGTCAGGATTATGAAGTACTTACTGCAAACGTCGCTCGCTGATAATTAAATCACTTTTCCCCCCCTACACTTATACATTTAATAATGTAAATGTCTTTCTGCCAGCAGTTGAATTCTAGCTGTATATGCCCCACCTGAAGAGCAAAGCTGCTCATGTGCATGGCTCTGCAACACAGTGCAATGGGCACATTTCATCTCTGGAGCCAGATGTGGGAAATCTCAAGGGAGCACTGCATCCCTACTGCACTGTGAAGTTCAACCCATGCTCTCCTACAGAAAACACCCTAGGATTGAGTGGCATGGCAAAGGGCCAGTGGCTCAGCTATTTGTTTAACATAATGGCTAGCGTCTTCTATGGAGAAGAGGTTAAAACTGAGAGGATCCAACCAATATCAACTCTGGAATTACACTTCCAGCCTTGTTCTTGCACGACGGAAGTTTCTCCTGCATTGCATTACCTGAAAGTGAGCAACTCAGTTGCACAAGCCCCTAAGGGTCCATTGGTTATTTTAAAAGGCTCTATTAAAGGTAATTATGAAAAGAGTTGCTATACGGGAGAAACCCTTAGGGATTTGCAAACTGAAAAAAGGCTGAAAATCCCAGGTATAGGCTGCTGCCTTGTGAAGCCTCTACTGGCAAGGTATGGAAATGCTGTCATTTATCTCCAAAAATGACAGAAGGTGAAGGGACTCTGCACCTTGCACAACCATGCACTTCATGTCCTTATCCTCCCTGGGGCTCTGCCACTGGCAGCAAATGAACTGCGAGCTCCTGCTGCTCCCACCAGCCTGATTCTCCAAGTCATCCACCTACACACACTCACATACTTATTCTCTCCCTCATAATTTATTAATTCAATTTATTTATTTATGTAGGTCATTTTCAGTAGTAGTTTTACAAATAATGGTGGAAGTGAAAAGAGCAACAGAGAAACAAAGTTAGGGAGAGAGCTGGTGGCACGCAGGGAATGGCATGGGAAAGTCTGCTGGAAACAAGGCATACACTGGAGGATCATTCCGGATTTTTTTTGCCTGAGCAAACTCCAAGTGACACCAGCTTCACTAACATATGCTTGACACTGACTTCACACAGCTGACTTACCTGAGACCATGCTCTGCTCTCTGAACTTAGCTGGTCTTTCTGATTGTATATGAGGACTTTTAGGGCTCTTGGAATACTACTGCTGCATTTAAAGACCATTATTTTTGTTTTCCTGGAATTTAGTCATTAACTGTGTTTTAAAGCTTTAATCCACAGGTATCTTTGCAGTAAAGAACAGACATATTTACCTTGCCTAACGTGTGCACTGAAATTGGATTACTTCCCTTTATTTCCTTTTTAACCAAGCCCTAAAGAAACTCCCTTGTCTACATTAACTCCATAGGCACTCTAATCCCTTGTTGGCATTAACTCCATAGGGACTCCGATCACATTCCTAAAGATGTGATCAGACAAGGTGAGTTTAGCAGATTTTAAGGCTTTCTGTCACTGAAAGAAGCAGTCTTATTCCTTTACCTTGTGTGCCTTTTCCTGTCTTTTTCCTCTTCCCCTAATTCCACCTCTATGTTGCCCACCCATGCTTCGTCACAGCACTTTGGACGCTTACTTGACCCCTTGCTGAGCTGATTCAGCTCACTGAACTGGCAGAAAAAAAATTCAGAGGAGTAAAGAAGGGACATTTTGGATGATGGGTTAATGAGCTGGATCAGCTCAGTGAATATGAAAGTCAGCCCAAGGATGAGTCAGGATCATGTAGGAGGGAGTATGAAGAGCAAGGAAGATTGACCCTTTTCACAGCTGAAAGGGACTAAAAGAGCTCAGTTTGTCTCCACTAATGTTATCCCTAGTTGGGAATATAGATACCTGGAAACAGAATTTATTTTCACTGTTTCTTTGCTCAGCTGGCATGTTCCACCACAATTCATAGCATGAGAGTGATATAGAGACACCCTCCAAGTACAGTACTTGGATTTTCCTCCCCAAGGAAAATCTGTCTCTTGTGATGTTATAGCAAATATGTGAAACACTGAAAACTGTATCAATGATGACTTGTGCTGTTATGGAGTCTAATAGAGGAGTGCATAAGCAGAGCTGAGAGCAGCATGGCTGTCAAACTGGGAAAGTGATTTCTCTCTGAAATGAAACCTTGGGTGCTCCACCTTTTGATATCTTCAGACCAAGACTGGACATCTCTTCAATATATGCAATACCAAAGACAGAGTAAACTTCACTGAACGTGTTATGCTCAGTAACAGGGTTGGCTGAGTGTAACAGAAGGGTCTGTGATATATAGGAGGTCAAAGGAGATAACCTTATCCTCCATTAATCTATAAAATACAGATTACATAAAGGGGAAAAAAGAGGTTAATGTGAGATTTTGGGGGTAATTAGCACAACCAATTCCACTGCTCTTTCAAAACAAAGAGGACTTTTACCTATGCCCTTAATCAGTAGTTCATCCCCACTGACACCACCATCCTCTGTTACCTAATAGATTGAGAGCTCCATTTCCTTTGCTCTGTGGACAAAACCACCAGCAATTACAGAAATTGCAGGTCCCCTCTCTGTTTGGAAGAGTAATTTTTTAATGTACATGTGGCATCTCAGCATTCTTCTAATGATGAACTGGCTTTTGTAATTTTCTGCTTTTCCCATGACAGTTCTGCCCCAGCCCTTCTTGCTCAGGCTATGACAGAAGCATGTGCACAATACACACTCCAAACGGTGCAAAAGTTACACAGTAAGTGGAGATCTTCAAATCCTTCAAAATGTAATCTCTGTTCTGATTACAAAATTTGTGAAATGATAGATACTTTATTTCAGACAGGTGCTCAACTTCTCTTCATGGGTTAAGCAGAACTACTTTCATTTCCTATCTTCATTGTAACTTTTAGCATTCAGAATGTATGCAGAAAAACATAGTCTGAACTACAGACTGCCCTAGCAATCAGTTCAATAAAAAGCACCTTTTTTCTAAGACTCCTTAAACCAGAGTCCTCCAGTGGCCTAATCAGTATCCCAGTTAGCTTTCATTCCCAGCAGTCATAACAAGTTATAGATCACATCTCTCTTGCCTCTTGCCAACTTAAAAGCAATCTAGCTTCCTCCGGCTTCCTACAATTTCTTCATTTCTCTAACTTTCTCCACTTTTCCTATGACTAATGTTTTTTTTTTGGAGTCAGAGTTTGTCACGAGTTTCTACCCATGGTCCAGCACTACTGTAAATAGTGAACCTGGTTCTGTAGCAAGTTGGTTTCCTGTTGCAGCATCACACATCTTAATGCAAACCACATCTGTTGAGAGATGGACCCAGTTTAAGAACAGTTATTTGTGGGTTGTAGAAGATTACCAGGCATTGAGAGAATGGGTGAGACCACTCCTTAAAAAATTAGGAGACTAGAAAATACCTTCTAACATGCTGAGGTGCTGGAGTCAGGTGGGAGAAACACCATTAGCAGGTTACTCTGCTTAGGGGATTTAATCACTACAAGATAGTTTGTGTGTTTAATGTTTGAAAATGAAACAGTGTTCTGAAGGGAAAGACTGAACATATCACTGAATGAAATTGTTCTGGGCTAGAACACAGGTTTTCCTACTTGGGCAGAGAGGGAGGTGGATAACAGTCCCAATCTTCAGTGCTCTTTCCTACTTCTCCTGCACTTTCTGAATATTGTGCTTTATGGCTTATCAGAGGAGAGGATGATGGCCCTGGTCAGGTTCAGCCTTCCCTGCTGCTACGTACTGTGTACACAGACACACAGGTCTACTACCTGTGTTTGTGCATGTGCACAGGAGCGCTATTCACATCAGTTCCTTTGAGCATCAAGGTTAGGTGCAGTTGACAGCATGCAAGGAGTCCACGTTCTCCCATACTCAGGCACCCACGTAAAATACTTACAATTGATAAACACTCGCCACATCATTCACTTATCTTTTTGCCTCCCTCTCTGGGAGGTGGGTATACAATCTACCAGCACAGTGAAGTCCTAAAACAATTTCCTCATGTAATATGACAAACAAAGCAGTGATACAACATAAACACAAATTGTGAATCTCTTACACAGCCAAACCTTGGGGTAAAATACAGGGTGAGTTCCAGATGAGGGCTTAGACTCAGCATTCTCTGGGCAAGTTTCCATTGTTTTCTTTTCACATTTTAGTCTGATAAATACTTCTTAGGCATAGAGATTTGTTGCTCTTTTCTGACTGGATTAACCACAATTAAGCTAGAACTTCTTCACATAGAGAAATTGGTCTGATAGCTATTCTGCAGCAGATATTCTACACTAAAGGGCCATGTGGTCTCTTTACTTTCACATTTTAGAAACAGATTAAGCTAAACTACAAAAGGACACTCTTCATATGGAATAAAAGGATCTATGCATGGAAAGATGCAAAATCACCACATTCTAAGTACCTGTGTTCACATTTCCCAGCAGCTTTGCCATGTACAGAAACCAATTCCTAGAAATTTTAGTTTTCTTCTATCTACATTCTAGCAAGTTGAAGCAAGAAGAATTGGTTTTGGTTTGCATTCCTTGTTTCCCTCCAGAAAATGTTCAGTGTTCCTTGTTCCAACTTCTTACCTCTTGTTGCACTGGTACATGTATGATACCTCTGTGAGATCCTAAAGGGGGTTTTGTGCATGTCTCTGTAAGAAAGCATATTATATATTTAGGGAAAAAAAACCATCAACAAAACATCAAAGAGACCTCTGTGAGTTTCTCTGTGTTCCAGTACAGCCTTAACATAATCTACTTGATAAGTTTAATTCGTATGCCTGTACAAAGAACAAGTTTCCAAACGCCTGTTCCAGAGTCCTGATTAGATGTTCCGCAACAAAGAGAAACCACGATTTAGATGACTTTGTTTTCATTTGCAGCCCAAAGCTAACTTAAGCCTCCTGGCTGGGAGATACTGCATCACGATAAAGCCAGGCACAGACAAAATAGGACTGTTTACACTTGATACAGCCGTACCCTGAGTTCCCACATGATCAAAAACAATAAACCACCAAAGGAAGAGGCGCTGTCTTCAAAGCCTCCAACTCTATCCATTCAAATTGCTGTGATCCAGGACTTACAGGGGTGCTTGCCCTACAAAGCTGGTCAAGGAGGTAGCCCTCTGGCAAAGAACCCCAAGTCTATGAAGGTGACTTTACCCTCCTAGTTTCAGATTAAAAGATGTTCAACTAAATCAAAATCTCATAATGTAGCAGAAAATCAGATGGGGCAAGTAGTGAAGGCAGGCCTTCACCACTTCACCCTAGATTGTGACAAAGGGCACACTCTAGCCAAGTTAAAAAGGCCACGCTAGAGGGAGGAGGAAAAAAAGAGCATATATGTTTAATTCCCTTTAATTCTAAATTAATTTAGTTAAATCAGTATTACCTTCTGTGTGTGAGCAAAACTTATTGTCAGAAAATGAACTGTAAATTAAAAATGAGAAATAGAACAGTGTCATTGCATGTTGTGGTTTAACCCATCAGGCAGTTAAAACAACCACACAGTTGTTCACTCACTCCCCGCTTCCACAGCGGGATGGAGGAGGGAAACAGAATAAAAAAGGTAAAAATCATGGGTTGTGATAAAAACAGTTTAGTAGGACAGAAAAAGAAGAGAATAATAATGATTATAAAAGAATATGCAAAATAAGTGATGGACAGCAGCATTGCTTACCACCCACTGACCAATGCCCGACTCCGTTCCCATGCCGTGGTTTCCTTGGCCAGCTTTCCTCCCGTCTACACATCGAGTATGATGTCATATGGTATGGAATATCTCTTTGGGCAGTTGAGGTCAGCTGTCCTGATTGACAGCTTCTTGTGCTTCTCCTTGGCAGACCAGTAGGAGATGGTGACAAGTCCTTGGCTCCTTAGCAACAATGAAAATATCAGTGTATTATCAACATTATTCTAAATCCCAAACACAGCACTATACCAGCTACTAGGAAGAAAATTAACTCTGTCCCAGGTGAAACCAGGCCAATCCATTACAAAGGAAATATGGGCTGAAAGTACTGCTGAATTGCATGATTGCTTCTAAAAATACCAGAATGCAAGGATTAAGTACAAGTTAATAAGGTGTTATATTGCATTCTGAAGGCTGCTTAAAATTAGCTGTGAACGTGGTTTTACTTGTCCTAAATACATTGCAGAATGACTTTTTTTTCATCTCTTTCAGTCTTACTTCAAGCTGTCACACTCTGAAAAGACTAACTCTCTAGGCACTAGAGAAAGACAGCTTTGCTACTGCTCTTCTTTCCAATCGTGCTCTCAGGCCTGAAGGAACCAATTTTAATAAGTGACGTGACATACAGAGGTGAAGCTCAGTCATTTCGCCATGTGATTTATTCAGTGTGCATTAAGGCATCATCTCATAGTGCCGTATTTTCTGTTGAGAAGGCATTTTCACAGCAGTGCCCAGTTTCAGGTTCAGATAATTTCCTAAGAAACAAAAAAAAAAAAGATAGAAGGAGCTACAGCTTTCCCAAACAAACCTCAACTGGAAATAAAATGTTGCTAGGATTTACTGAGTACCTGCTGTGCCTTCTGCAACCTCTGCAATCAGTGGGGCTGGGAGCCTTCTTCTTTAAGCTCAAATGTAAGTTGGATGAAGTGGGCTATATGCAGTTCTTGAGGTGAGGCCTGTGAGCCAGTAAAGTCTCTAAAACAACTTCTCAGTCAGGCGCTGCCTGGCCCCACACAAGGCACTGCATATGCCTCTGGCAAAACAGCCAATATTTAGTTAGGTATACGAAGTTTGTGCTTCCAGGGGAACTAGGATCCTCACACAGAGGTGACTCCACCCTCAACCTACATTGACTGATCTTTCAACACTAGCACTGACTTGAACTGCTGCCCATGGGCAGGCCCCTATGGCATCTGAGAGCCTCCTCTTATTCATGAGCAAAACATCCTATAATCCACTAGAGAGCCTGTATTCTTGCATTGCTATGGATGTAATATTCTGCCTTTTTCACTGTACTTTTCTTTCAATTTTAATGGACAGTGAGGGGTTGATGAAGTTTGCTAACAATCCACCAAGTCTGCACTCTCACAAGTAGACATGCAAGCAGCTCTTCAGTCCCTGGAGCCAAACCCGTTTTGGCATCCCCTTCTGCCAAAGCTGACACCTCAGAGCTTTGTGACACAGGTGGAGTTCAGGTAAGTTTCTCCTAACTGCAACAAAAAATTGCTGGTTTATCTTTTCTGAAAAAAAAATAGCTCGTTCTAAAACCTCTACAAGAAGGAAACTTCGTGGAAACTTAACACAGAAACTCAAGACAACTCCCTTCACATCCAAAGTTTGGGTGGAAAATGGCAGCTCAGGCATAATTCTATGCCTCCTTATTTCTGAAAGGGAGGGTCAGCATTTCATAGAATCATAGAATGGTTTGGGTTGGAAGGGACCTTAAAGATCACCCAGTTCCAACCCCCCTGCCATGGGCAGGGACACCTCCCACCAGCCCAGGCTGCCCAAGGCCCCATCCAACCTGGCCCTGAACACTTCCAGGAAGGGGGCAGCCACAGCTTCCCTGGGCAACCTGTTCCATTTTAAGCATTTAAATGTTATCTGACCACAGCTGCCAATCTTCAAAGCATTTGCAATTAAGCATGTTCTGGTACCCACCCTTGTCTTTAGAAGAGCGTGAGAGTTTGCACTGTCTGAATGTATTAGCCAGCAGCAGTTAAACACAATCGAGCTGTCTACTTCTGTGTTTAGGGCATAATACTTCACAGCTGCAGTCCTTCTCCCACTGGGTATGACTAATCAAATCTACTTCCCTGATACTCTCTCCATCTCTTTAGATGTTTGCACAGATAAATCTTTTTGGCCAAAAGTACTTTTAGGTTGAATAAGTGCTCGCTTCATATTTTTTCAGCATACGTATGTTTTTTTCAAATTCTGTGAGTAACACCCAGGGACTGTTAAGACAGGGAGGAATCACAGGTTATGGATGGTATTGTCAAGTTGTTCAAGTCAATGATTGAACAGTGCAATCTTTCACTTCACTGCCATACACTAGATCAGGGGTTCCATTTCCTTTGTTAGCTTTTCAAAGATGTGGAGTCCAGAAAGAATGTTACTGTTTTGCTCTTATTTCAGAATTACTCGTAAACAAAGCATTTTTGACCCACAGAAAAAATGCAGCTTGTATGGTTGAAATAGTAAATTGAGTTGTAATTACCTTGATTATAATAATAATGAAAATAAACTCCTTTAAGGATAGCAAGGACTTTAGCTAGCTTTAGTTCCAGTCTGACAAAGACAAATTGATTTAAAATTTACAGTGGATATCAGCGTTGTTAGTAAATAGGCCCCCAAAGCAGCTCAGACTATGTCCGGCATTTAAAAAATAATCCATTTTACATTATTATAAGACAGAAGACTTTTGTAAATTCAAATAAAATCAAAGATTCCATTTTATGACTTGGAGAATGTTTCTTTTCTTAAGTTGTTCACAACGTATAATTAGAACTGTAGTGTACTTTACCACATGCTGCACAAGAGATCCTCTGTCTCACAGCAGCACACTGTCTCATAAACCATGAGTGACTCACTAAGGACTCTCAATCTGTTACTGTATGTTTTCTACAGTTCCAAAAAAGTTGCCAAACTTAATCCTACAAAGTAGATCAAAGAGACGCAACTTCTCTTAAAAACTTATAGGTTTGTTTTTTTTTTTAACTGGTTCCCTTTGTAGCCCTTTCAATAAGCAGAGCACTTGTGCAGTAACCAGCTATGAAACCCTTTTCTCTAACACACGCATTTTTGCAAAGAATGCTCTACTGTAGATACAACAGCCTTGTACAATTCACAAACTGGTATTTCATGTCGCAAAGTACTGCACTGTCAAGAAATAATGTGATCACTAATAAAGATACTGGCCATAAAATAATTTGCAATGAAAAGGTCATTGATATTTTTCAACTGGACTTTTATCAATACATCATAGATAAAGTCTTAAGTTCATGCAACTGCTACAATGAAAAAGTCTAAATAGTTTTTGTCTACTGGTATGTATTTCAAGTATAGTGATGCATGATATCTCATTAGAATTTAAATACGTACCTTAACTTCTATTGAATACAAGGTTGAAGCTTTCCAAGTTCATAAAATGCAGCCCTGAACTGATATTATGTGTGGGAACTCTCCCACACTGAATCTGATTCTCTGATGTCTTAAGAAAAGGATGAAAGATATCAAACTCTTATTCTTATTACTCATAATTCCATATAGGCATTTGTATATAACATTGCTAAATGTCACAACACTTTAAAATTTAAGTGATTAACAAGAAATCTTTTCACTATATTTGTGTGCTATTGGGTTTTTATTATTAAAAGAATGCTTAAATGTCAAGTCCAGGAGGTGCCTGTGACTAAACAGTTGTCTGATAAAAAAAAACTGACAGAGAAATGCAATGACCAAACTCTAAAACACACAAACAGAGGATAGCTAGGGAGGTTGTCTTGTAGAGTGCTATACTGTCTACCTCCTTCCCACTGAACATTTGTCCCATGCCTCCAAAGAATAGCAAACGTCTAACTTCTCTGGAAATAAAAAAGCCATCTGCTGTCCTTCCCATTAGCTCTATAACACTGCTCACACCACAGCTAAATATCAACAGGTTTTGACAACAAACCCCTGTCTGAAGTTAGGCATCTAGGCTCCCCACTATGGTAACGAAGAGGAGACAATTTAAAATATTTGGCTGCATGCTTGGATAAATATTCATGTACAGGGGCTGCAATCACTACCGTGGCTATTTCACAAGTGGGAAAGCTTAAGCATGGAGAAGAAATAGCTTGCTTGGAGTCACAAAGTGTATTAATAACAACATTGGAAGAAGCTGATGTTTTGATTCTTTGGCACCATCTGCACTGGAAAGATCTGGCAGTATTCCTGGGCTGGGAATTCCCAAGCCTTTCTTGAGCACAAATGTCCTTTCAGCCAGGCTAAGCAGTGCACTATGACAACAGCACAGCCCTAACGTAGCAGACTACCATGCTGCTTGTGCAACCTGCCAGACATCCATCACTCAGCAGAGGGCATGATGCAGGTAGCAGGAGCTGGTCAGGCTGACATCTGGAGACAGCTTACAAAGCTGGGCAGCCCCCTGCAAGGATGTCCCCCCCAAATTCCCCTGTGTCCCTACTAGATCCTCCTACCAGGCACTTCCTGGGTTCCCCTGCGGCTCCAAGACCTTGCCCATGCTCTATGATGAGATGAGGCAGGTAGAGCTGGTCACCAAGCTGATATATGTGCCAGCCATGCCCTTCGTATCAGGTCACTCAGCTGGACAGGAGTCCCAGTGCTGCACTGCATGCATGTGTGAGGTAGTGCCTGTCTCCAAGAAATCCCGAGCCGAGAGCCAACCGCATGCATGAGACTCGCCGGGCCTGTTCTCTTCCCTTTACTACTAGAAAATGTCATTGGCTTAAAATGGCAGAAGATTAAAAACTGCTGAATTGAGAGAATGAACACAAATGAAAATCCAGTAGAAATCTGTATTTCAGTGGCCTGAAAAACCCACACAAACACAGCCATCCTCCTGTGCCCCACAAATGGGCACTGCTGACCTCTTAGCAAAGAACCAACACGGAAGCACAACAGTAATCTCAAGACTGTTAAAATGTCCCGGCTCTTAAAAGAAGTCCTCAACAGCGGATTCAGAAGTTTTACTAAAATACAATAATCCCAGTAACCAGATAGTATAGAAACAGATCGACTATGGTTGATCAAGTACTAACAGAAAAATATACCACCCCTATTAAATAAAATCAGATCCTATTTTATGCTAAATTATCCTTTAAGCCTTGCAAACTGCAAAATTCTGTAACTCATAATGGATCTTTCAGGGTCTGTAATTTAGTAACACACACTGCTATACGAAACACTATAATTTGGATTACGTTTCAGATGAGTCATTACTTCTGCTTCACTATTCTCCTGAAATGCACTGTTGTACTGTACCTGGAGTATGGTTTGCTACTTGAAGAATTGCATTTAGAAAGCATCATTTACCTTGAAGAATAGATTTTGTTATCTATGTGCAACAAATTTGCCTATAAAACAACTGCAGGCCTGACGTACAGTCCACAATCAGATATATCATTTTTCATCCATGCACTTAAATGTTAAGAAATTGAGGATCTATAGGATTGGAGGAAGCAAAAGCCCGAATCAGAACCAAAGCTCTGTCCTTTTTATAGCCTGAAAAATCCAACCCTCCTCACCATCCTTAGGGAGAATGATACATTATACAGGGGTTATCTCTAGTCTACCCAACAACCGTACAACTAATCAGCTCCATGTGAGAGCATGGTGCAGGCAGCCTGCCCTCCTCCAGAAGCCCTCTTACTTTTTTCAGCAGCCCCACTGCCCCAGCCTTCTCCCTCCTGTGGCTTTGCCTTTGCCAGCCCAATAGACTTCTGAAACCTATTTCCAATTCCTACAAGCTGGGATTTTGAATTTAGACACAATGCTCATCCTTCTTAGAAGCGCTTGTATCAGAGTGGTAGTGCTGCCAGCCTCAGAAAGGCAAAAAGAAGCAGAAGAGGTGTGTATTTCTTTTTACAGTCACCTGATTTTTTAACTCCTAATACTCCCCTCTAGCTTACTGCTGAAACAACCGATCTTGATGAGTCTCCCAAAAGCGTGATTGTTGTGTCCACAGAAGTGCAAGCCCTGAGCTTTCAGGATGTCTCTGTGTCTGCTCCTCCTTCCTTAGAAAACATCAAGAGCTTCTTAACTATGCAGCCATGTGAGAGGACAGCTCAGCATGAACCCTGCCGCGGCTCTGATTAATCTCTCCTCTCCAAAAGAAGCAGAGAAAGGCAACTGAGCTGAGGATATCCTCCCCCTCCCCAGTCAACACTGACAAATTAACCAAAACCAGAGTTTCTCCAAGCAAGAACAGCTCTAACACGGCCAAAGACAAATTGTATCACAATTATTTCCCACTGTCTTTTCATCAATAAAGCCTGAGCCTGTGGTGCTGGAATCAAATGGAATTTTATTATGGACTAAATAGGAAGAGAAGAAATGAGAAGGGAAAAGAACAATAAAAAGCCTGTATTTCCAAATTATAGCACTCATAGTCTAGTTGCATTATAGTACATGTAAGTTGGTATTTGCTTCAACAGTGGAACAAGTTGACCATAAAGTGGGCAGATTGCATTTATTTTGACATATAACGGAAAGAAATTATTATCATAAATTAGGAAAAATGCGTCTTTGCCACAGGGAGGCAAGAACTTAAAATACATTCAGCGAATAACTTGCTTGTAGCAAAATATGATCCAGAGAGCATTTGTGGTTCCATCCTTTATAGATTAATATTTTTAACAGTGTAAAGTAGATGTTTCTTTCACCTTCAGTGAAAAAGAACTCATTAGCCTAAAAAAAAAAGCCAAATCAAAACAAAACTCAAGTTTCAATAAGTTCCAGTGAATTTAGGAGTAAAAAACTCCCAGACCACTATCAGCACCCACCACCTCTCCAAGGCTCACACGTTTGTCTCTGCCACTGAAGCAGTCCTCAAAGCTCCAGGCTGGCACCACTCACAATTGTAGCAACCCAGTCCCTTCCCACCCAGAGGGGTGAGGGACAGCACTCCACCACAGATGCCTTCTCTACTTGGAACTGAGTCATCAGCTGGCAGCTTGTACAGCGACGCAGGAGCTAGAGTGCCAGCATGGCCAGAACGGGCCATCTCGCTCAATAAACTGTTTTTGTGCTTCTCAGAACTTACAGGGGGAGTTTGCCTGCCAGCAAAGCTGCTGCCAGTTGGCAACCGGCTCTTAACCTGGAGCAAGAAACATGCTTCCTGTGGGAACATCACTGACTAACCTCGTTGCTGGCATAGGTGTATACGTTGCTCTTTTTTTTTTTTTAATTAGCCATTAATAATACATCCCTCATGTAGGAAATAAAATGCTTCCTTTTCTTGCTTACTTTCCCCTTGGAAAGAGATGAGTAAGAGAAGACGTTTTTAAGTCTACATTTAATACAAAACATTTTGGACTTCTTTTATTGCACTTTTAAAGTTTAGATATTTAGTGCTTACAGTGTGTGTATTTTGGGGATTTCTATGTAAACATAAGGCAAGAATTTATGACTTAACACTTGAGGGAATCTTGATACAAAACACTCGGGACATATACCATTCCTTTCCTTACACATTCCACTTTGGTAACTGGTACACAAAAAAAAATTCATGTTCTGATCCAATTACTGATATTCCCTCTCCCCTCAGAAGTGTGGGTTTATCTGGAAGACAGAAATAAGTAACAGTTCCCATAGTTATCACAGATCCCACAGACAATTCTTTCCCAAGCTTTAACAGCAACTTTAAAGGAGAATGCATAGCCAGCTACCTCTAGGCTCCATTATCCAGTGCTTTGCACCCCTCATAGATGCTTTGCATTTCCCAAGTCATTAGAAAGGGATTAGCCAATCTAGTGCTAACACCTACTGTTCCTTCCTCGACAGCCTGAAGAACCTCATCAAAGGCTCTTTCAAACGCTAAATCTGTAATCTGGTTCTCCTTCACCCCATGTTTCATTAACATGGGCAGATACAACAGGAGACCCATCCCCATTTTTCCCTTCCATTATCTTGTGCAGGTTTTTCAAACTTGGCACTGCTGGGAAACACTTCAGGATCGGCAACTGGCTCTGTACTTTCCTCCTGGATAATCATAGAATCACAGCATCATTAAGGTTGTAGACCTCTAAGATCATCAGGTCAAACTGTCAGCCTAACAGCACTATGTCTACTAAATCATGTCTCAAAGTGACACATCATCATGCTTTTTCATAAAATCATAGTTTGGGTTGGAAGGGACCTTAAAGGTAATCCACTTCCAATCCCGCTGCCATGGGCAGGGACACCCCCCACTAGATCAGGTTGCCCAAGGCCCCGTCCAACCTGGCCTTGAACACCTCCAGGGATGGGGCAGCCACAGCTTCTCTGGGCAACCTGTTCCATTCCCTCACCACTCTCATCATGAAGAAATTCCTCCTTAGGTCTAGTCTAAATCTGCCCCTCTCCAGTTTATACCCATTGCCACTCGTCCTGTCACTACAAGCCTTTGCAAATAGTCCCTCCCCAGCTTTCCTGTAGCCCCTTCAGGTACTGGAAAGATGCTATAAGGTCTCCCCAGAGCTGTCTTCTCCAGGGTGAACAACCTCAACTTTCTCAGCCAGCCCTCGTATGGGAGGGGCTCCAGCCCTCAGACCATCTCCTCTGGACCCGTTCCAATAGCTCCATCTCCTTCTTATGTTGAGGATTCCAGAACTGGACACAGTACTCCAGGTGGGGTCTAACAAGAGAGGAACAGAGGGGTGGAATCCCCTCCCCTGCCCTGCTAGCCACACTTTTTGTGATCCAATTTCCAGGGATGGTAACTGCACCTCTCCATTGGGCATACTGTTCCAACACTTCACCCCTCTCTCAGTAAATAAAATTCTCCGGTTATTCAAGCTAAACCTCCCCTGGCACAACTCGAGGCCGTTCCCTCGGGAGAAGAGTTTCCTCGGGTCACTTGGGAGAAGAGACCAGCACCCACCTCGTCACCCCCTCCTTTCAGGCAGCTGTAGAGAGCAATAAGGCCCTTCCTGCCCGGGCCCTCACAGGGCGGCCAAGGCGCCAGCCAGCCAGCGCACCTATCCCGCTTCCCGCTTCCCGCTTCCCGCTCCCCGCTTCCCGCTTCCCGCTTCCCGCTCCCCGCTTCCCGCTTCCCGCTTCCCGCTCGCGCGCGGCCCCTCGCGCGGCGGCGGCTCCCAGGCAACGCCGACCACGCCCACTCTGACGCGGGCAGTCATTGCCGGCCACGCCCACCCGAGATTCGGCAACGCCCACCAAAAGAGCGCTGTTCCGCCCCCCCAGCTGCCCCCAACTAGAGCAGCCCTAGCACCGCCCATTCGTGCTTTGACCACACCCACCCCCGCGTGACCACGCCCACTATGCCTTCGACCGCGCCCCCTGTCGGTCCCGCCCACTCTCGCACGGCCCGGCTTTCCCGCTTCCGGGCCCCCTCCGGCCCTCCCCGACGAGTTCCGCGTTCCCGGAAAGGTTCTCTTTCCGGTCCGCACGGCCGGTTCGCTTCCGGTTCCGTGCCCCCATCATGGCGGCGGCCCCTGCGCCCAGCGGGCTCTGAGCGCCGCGGAGACCCCTCAGTGCCGCCGCCGCCCGCCCCAGCTCTGGGGCCCGCGCCCGCCCCCGGCATCCCCGCCCTCTCCACGCGGGGCGAGCTGGGTTCGGGCGCCGGTGCCGCCGGCGCCCCGGGCTGCCGAGCGGTCCCCGCGCGGAGCTGAGGCGCCGCCGCCGCCATGGCGCCGGTGCAGCTGGAGAGCAACCAGCTGGTGCCGGCCGGCGGGGGCCCCGCCTCAGCTCCCGTCCCGCCGGGCCCCGGCGCCGTGACGGCCGCTGCCAGCCCCGGGTACCGGCTCAGCACCCTCATCGACTTCCTTCTGCACCGGACCTACGCCGAGCTCACCGTGCTGGCCGACCTGTGAGTGCCCTCGGTCCCTCCCGGCCCGCTCCCGCGCCTTTCCTCCGCCCGGGCTGGCGGTGCCGCCTCCCGGGGGGATGACAGATCCTTGCCAGGAATCTGCTCCGGGCTAGTGATTCCATCTCCCGGCATCTCGGGAGGTTGAGGAAGCCTTGCCAGGGATCTCTCCCCGGGGAGGGAGGCTGGAGCCGGAGGAGGTGGTTGCTTCTCCCGCTTCTCCCACCCCAGGGAACTGACCTCTGCCTGTGGGTTTGTCTGTGCAAAGGGCTGGTTTGGGGAGCCTGGGGAAAACTGGCTAGTGGTGTGTCAGAGAGAGAAAGTGATTGATAGGAATCGTAGAGCAGCTGGATGTGTGCTGTCTGGTTAACTCAGAATCATAGAGTGATTTGGGTTGAAAGGAACCTTAAAGATCATCCAGTTCGAACCCCCCTGCCATGGGCAGGGGACATCTCCCACTGGATCAGGTTGTTCAAGGCCCCANCGCTTCCCGCTTCCCGCTTCCCGCTTCCCGCTTCCCGCTTCCCGCTTCCCGCTTCCCGCTCGCGCGCGGCCCCTCGCGCGGCGGCGGCTCCCAGGCAACGCCGACCACGCCCACTCTGACGCGGGCAGTCATTGCCGGCCACGCCCACCCGAGATTCGGCAACGCCCACCAAAAGAGCGCTGTTCCGTCCCCCCAGCTGCCCCCAACTAGAGCAGCCCTAGCACCGCCCATTCGTGCTTTGACCACACCCACCCCCGCGTGACCACGCCCACTATGCCTTCGACCGCGCCCCCTGTCGGTCCCGCCCACTCTCGCACGGCCCGGCTTTCCCGCTTCCGGGCCCCCTCCGGCCCTCCCCGACGAGTTCCGCGTTCCCGGAAAGGTTCTCTTTCCGGTCCGCACGGCCGGTTCGCTTCCGGTTCCGTGCCCCCATCATGGCGGCGGCCCCTGCGCCCAGCGGGCTCTGAGCGCCGCGGAGACCCCTCAGTGCCGCCGCCGCCCGCCCCAGCTCTGGGGCCCGCGCCCGCCCCCGGCATCCCCGCCCTCTCCACGCGGGGCGAGCTGGGTTCAGGCGCCGGTGCCGCCGGCGCCCCGGGCTGCCGAGCGGTCCCCGCGCGGAGCTGAGGCGCCGCCGCCGCCATGGCGCCGGTGCAGCTGGAGAGCAACCAGCTGGTGCCGGCCGGCGGGGGCCCCGCCTCAGCTCCCGTCCCGCCGGGCCCCGGCGCCGTGACGGCCGCTGCCAGCCCCGGGTACCGGCTCAGCACCCTCATCGACTTCCTTCTGCACCGGACCTACGCCGAGCTCACCGTGCTGGCCGACCTGTGAGTGCCCTCGGTCCCTCCCGGCCCGCTCCCGCGCCTCTCCTCCGCCCGGGCTGGCGGTGCCGCCTCCCGGCATCCCGGGGGGATGACAGATCCTTGCCAGGAATCTGCTCCGGGCTAGTGATTCCATCTCCCGGCATCTCGGGAGGCTGAGGAAGCCTTGCCAGGGATCTCTCCCCGGGGAGGGAGGCTGGAGCCGGAGGAGGTGGTTGCTTCTCCCGCTTCTCCCACCCCAGGAAACTGACCTCTGCCTGTGGGTTTGTCTGTGCAAAGGGCTGGTTTGGGGAGCCTGGGGAAAACTGGCTAGTGGTGTGTCAGAGAGAGAAAGTGATTGATAGGAATCGTAGAGCAGCTGGATGTGTGCTGTCTGGTTAACTCAGAATCATAGAGTGATTTGGGTTGAAAGGGACCTTAAAGATCATCCAGTTCGAATTCCCCTGCCATGGGCAGGGGACATCTCCCACTGGATCAGGTTGTTCAAGGCCCCATCCAACCTGGTCTTTTAACATCTCTAGGGATGGGACATCCCTGACTTTTCTGGGTAACCTCTGCCAGTGCCTCACCACCCTTACACAGATTCCTTACTAATATCTCATCTAAATCTTGCCTCTTTCAGCTTAAAACCATTACCTCTCATCCTGTCATTGCACTCCCTGATAAAGAGCCCCTTCCCAGCTTTGCTTTAAGTACTGGAAGGTTGCTGTAAAGGCTCTTAAATATTTCAGTTTACCTCTAAAAGTTACTGTGAAAACCCCCAAATTTATGGTTTGTATTGATACAAATTGAAACGTGTGAAACTGAGAAGTCGTGAGGTGCTGCAACTCTTTGAGTTACCTGCGTACTTTTAAAAATACTATTTGATTATTTTGGGCTAATAAACAAGTTATTTAGAGTCACTTCATGAACTGTGCCAGTGTTATGTTCTAAGTGGTAAAACAAAGGCATGGTTTTGGGCCATGAAAACTTCCCTGAAAGCATTCAAACTCTGAATAAACCAGTTTCCCTTTTACTTTGTTTAACCTTAGAGGTTTTTGTGGGGAAACTGTATGTTTTAAGAAGTGACGTACAGACCAAAGAGGAAAAAAATAAGTCTAGTCCTTTATAAACTACCATATCTAGCAAGTATACAAACAGGAGTTTTGCTTGAGTTGGGGTTAAGAGTGTTCAAACTTTGGAAAGGATGAGGAGTTTTAGAATTCTAGTTTGCCTTTCGAGGACTTCCAAACATCAGTCAAGGAGTCTTTCCTGTGTGTTTATGGCGTGTAATTGATACCATACACGTTCTTACAGGAGCGTGTGCCTGTGATGTCTCTTATTCTTGTTTTAAGGGGTAGAACAGGTCTGTTTGCCTTAAGAACGTAGTTAAGGTATGAAATAAAATGGATGGTGTGAATAACACCTGCACTCCTTAACAAATGTTCTTGCATGGATTCACCAAGTATTTTATAACCTAACTCCTCCAAAAGTAGAGTTAGCTAGATTTTTTTTTCTACTATATTTCCCCATGAAATGTGGATTTGGCTAGTTAGAAAGCCCAGTTGGGAAGTATTCTCCTTACCTCCAACTATATGATTTCTTATTCTTCTACCAGCACCAGCCTAGTCCTACAATTAAAAAAACACAGCTTTTAAAATGAGATGCCTGTGATACCTGTAGAACATGATAGAAATGCAGTCTCCTCTGTATAGCAGTATCTGTCACACAGGTCGTTGATGAGGTTCTGGAGTATGACATGTCTTCACTTTCAGATTGATGAAAAAGGGAAGAGAATTTCAGTTTGGGAAGGTTGGGAAACAACCAGTTTAACACCTGCAAATGTTCTAGGATTGTTATTATGAGTTAATTAACTCTAGTCATGGATGCTTAGTGAGAGTTTTCCATTACAAAGCACAGGCAGTGTTACTATGTGTCTGACCAGATTAGCAGAAATCTTAGGACTTAAACACCCTTCATCAAGCTTTTGAATTAACTTGGCCAGTTCCAGTTTACCTGCTACAGAGTACTGGCAGGTGGCTTGTGGTGCTGTGAAACACCTGACTTTATGTACTTTTTCCCCCTTAACTAGGCTGCTGTCTAGAGCTGTCTATCTACTTCCTTAATAAAACATGTTATTTCATTGTACTTAGGAAACATTTACAACTGTAGAAATTTTGAAATGCTCTTTATAAATATATAGAAATTCTTGTACTTAGTTGAAGGTTACTAAAAAAATTTCTAGGAGTCTGAAATGTAATAGAGTGATATATAATGCACTTTTTTTTTTCCCTTTTTGATATAGATTACCAAGAAAGACTGATATGGAAAGGTGAGTTGCAATAAGACAACCTGTAATGTATGTTAAAAACCAGAACTTTGTTTAGGATGTTAAGAATAATACAGAATTGGTTTAAAAAAACCTATTTCTCTCTTAATTTTAGATTTCATGGTAGCAAACGAGCCATGTGTGTCTTGCTGTCACTGCGTAGTTTCAAGATTTTTCTAAACATCAGTGGTGATATTAGTTTTTGTTGGGCTTTGGTTTTGTTGTTTGGGCTTTTTTTTTGTAGTTGCACTGCCTAGTAGCCTGCTGTTGCCATTACAGTAGGTGAACTCTGTTAAGGGCATTTTACTCTTCATGGATCTTGAAAGAATGAAGTGACATTAAAGTTGATGTGGAAGAGAACTGAAGAACCTAAGTAGATTCTAGTTAGTGTGATAAAGAAACCTTTTGTTCAGAAGCAGCAGTTAAACAGTGGAAACAATGTAAAAACTTTTCTGCTTTTTTTTTGGTGTTACCTTATCTTTCTGATCCCGAGCATTGTTTTCTGCTTCTGTTCTGTGTGGTTTTGAAGTGTGAAGATTATTAGGGAACAAGTGTAAGAGACCAGAACAGGCCTTTCCTTCCTTCCCACCCCCAGGTGGAAACCCTTGATTTACATTTTTGTCTCTATGAATAAATTTTATGTCAGAAAATTGTTTCCATTATTTGTGTTGACATGCCAATTGCCCTAATTTTCTTCGGAGACATATATTAGCTATGATATTCCTAAGAATGTTAATAAAGAAATCTGTGTACCAGGATGATCATTAATTCAGTTATCTCAAATCTTCCAAAACTCTAATAACATGTTGTGGAATTAATCCGATTTTTAGGAAATTGAGCTGGGATAATTCCTTATGCCCTTTTTCCTTATGCACAATATTTTATGAATGGAAACAGTCTGATTTTTGTTGTTGGGGTTGTGGTTTGGTTTTTTTGGTCTTTTTTTTGGTTTAGTGTTTTGGTGTTTTTTTAATTACCACTCCATTTGCTGAGGAGATTACATTCAGTTTAGTTCCAGAACTCCCTCATACTAGTATAGGGGCCTTCTATCATTATGGACTTCTATCCTTATAGTAATATAATCTAGATATTTAGCTTTTTTTAGTAAAGCTGGAATATCTGTTGAGGCACACAGGTCTGGAGCAACAACTTAAGTCCTAATGGATAACGGATAAAAGGAAGTAATACAGCCTTCAGTGGTTAGAAAGAGTGTCCTGCAGTTGAAATTGTCTTTAAATTAAATGTTCATATCCTTGTTAGCTTTGACTTACAACTCTTCCTGGTGAAGTGGTTTTCCAGTTGTTGGAGGAAGTCTGAGGAAAGTAGTTTAATTATCCACACTATTCTATTTTTCCTAACTTTGAGAGCTGTAGTGGCAGCAGTAGGTGGTCTTCTGCAGCAGTAGCTGCAAGGTCTCTTTCTTGAAGCTAGCCTGGTGACATGATACACACACATTGATGAAGATGTGATGTATTCTCTAATAAAGTTCACATAAAAAGTAGGTTCATTACTACAGTGTCCGGCTAAAAGATACTGCAATAAGAAAAACTGACAGGAAATGACGCACCATACTATAATATGGCCTCTCTTTGTAAAGTGTCATTTATTGGTTATCAATGATAGGAATAAGTAAGTTTTGCAACAAGAAGGAAGTGGTTGAATAAAAAAAAAAACCACAAAAAACAAAAACACACAAAAAATGTTAGTAATGTGTTGTAAAGTTAGTAGTGCTGAGCTCTGGGGAAAATCCAGGGGCTTGCTTCTTCAATATGGAGACTTTTTTTTGTCAGTATTCCTTATCTTTCCCTTTTTATCTTCCAATAAAGTGTAATGTGTGGCAAACTCTTACATAAACATATGAATGCATGTACAGATTTAACTGGAACTTGGATTATAATGAATTTGCACAGCCCTGTCTTCTGTTGCAGGGAAACAGAAGGTAAAATTCCACATCTGCACTCTTGAATGAGCGTTCTTACTGAGAAGTATTTAAAAGAGAATTATGGTTAAAATACTTCCAAGAACTATATAAAGATACTGCTTTCCTAAGAACAGGCACTTTTCCTACTGGTTTTGCAGTGGTTAGCGAAGACGACTTGATTTTCAAATTTGCGGCAAAGACTATCATCTACATAAGAATTTTTTTTAAAAAGGCATTCAGAGCTGCTGTAAGAAGAGAATGTTATTTATGACTTCAACCACAGTACAATTGCACATCTGATTTTTGTGAACCATTGAGTTCCATTCTTTTCTGATGACAGAGTGAGTGTTCTTTCACTCCTTTCAGAGACATGGATGATAACTCTGGTTGGAAATACTACTTTGGAGATACCTAGTCCAACCCTCTGCTTGAAGTAAATACAGTTTCAAAGTTGGTTTGGATTGCCCAGGATCATATCCAGTTGAGTTTTAAATATCTTCAAAGATGGAAGTGCTGCAATCTTTCTGAGGAGCATACTTCAATCTTTGACTGTCCTGCTGTGTATTTCCTTGCTTTCTTGGTGTCTAACTTTTTTTCCTTTTTAACTTGTTCTATGGCTGTTGTCCCTCAACCTTTTGCACTTTTGAGAAGAATTTGGTTCTATCTTCTCGGTAATGCCCTTTTAGATACTTGAAGATGGCAGTAGGATCTCACCACACCCTTCTCAAGCAGAAGCAAACACAGCTTCCTTAGCCTCTTTGTGTTCCAGCCCCTAACCCACATCTGTACNTATAGAGAGCAATGAGGTCTCCCCTCAGCCTCCTCCAAGCTGAACAACCCCAGCTCTCTCAGCCATTCCTCATAAGGCCTGTTCTCCAGCCCCTTCACCAGCTTTGTTGCTCTTCTCTGGACTCGCTCCAGAGTCTCAACATCCTTCTTATGGTGAGTGGCCCAGAACTGAACACAATATTCAAGGAGGGGTCTCACCAGTGCTGAGTACAGAGGGAGAATAACCTCCCTGGACTGTATATAGTTTGTGCTTCAGATGCATTCTCACAGCTGCTGGACTCAAGATTGGCGTCACCTTCCTTGACGTAGGCTGCAGTGCTCTTAATACAGCAAGAGCACATTGCTGATGCCTTTTCATCTGTCCACCAGGATCCTTAAGTCCACTTCTGCAGACCTGCTGCCCAGCTACTGCCTTGTACCCAGCTTGTGCTGTTACATGAGATTTGTTCCAGATGCAGAACTTTGCCTGTGTTTTTTGCACAATTTTCATTAGGCTCGTGTCAGTCAGTTCCTTCAGCCAGCTGGGGTCCTTCTGTTTGCTCTGACCTGTTTGGCATCACCTGCAAACATCCACAGAGTGTGTTGTTTCACATCATGCAGGTTGTTGATGGATGTGTTAAATTGTAATGACCCTTAAGGAACACCAATAGTATTAAAGAAATCCAGCTGGTAACTACTCCCAGCCTTTTATTCCTAACGGTCCAGCCAGTTATTCACTTACTTTGTAGTCCACTTAGTAATCTCACCAGTTTCACTACAAGGATACTATGGGAGAGTTTGTCAAAAGCTGTGCAAAAGTCAACATAAATCCATCTTCAGTTCTCCCGTTGATCATAGAGCTGTCCATCCTGTAGAAGGCAGTCACATTGGTCAGGGATGGTTTGCTCTTGGCAGATCTGTGCTGGCTCTTCCCAGGCTACTTTCGTGTTCATTATCATGTCATCTGAACATAGCTACTGAAAAGACTTGTTCTATTAATTTTCTTCTTAGCTGAGGTTAGATTGACTAGCATGTAGTTCCCTGGGTCTTTCTTGGTCTTCTTAAAGAATGGAATATCTGCCTTTTTCCAGTCATCAAGACTTCTGATCACTATGGCCTTTTGAAAATAAGAGAGAGCAACTTTACAGTGGCACAGGTCAGTTCCCTGACCGTCCTTGGATGCATCCCATGCACACTGATGGACTTGTAAATGTCAAGCTTGCTTAAGTGGTCCTTAACTTGATATTCTTCTACTGTAGCTAATTCTTTACTCTCCCAGACTCAGCCACTAGGCTGAAGGGTCTAAACACACAAGATGAGAACTTGCCAGTAATGACTGAGGAACTGAGAATGTACTGAGTACTGTGGTCATTAGAAAGTTTTTCATGTACTTTGCTTTGCTTCTATGGGCCTTAGAAATTAATCTTCCTCAAATAATTTTTTTGTGCTGCCCAGCAAGAGGTCCTAGAGCTAAAAAGAAGGAAAAAGGAACACAGCAAAACTGAAAAACTTGGGGTTCATAGTAGAAAAGTAGATGGATGTGAATTCCCATTCCATTTGTCAGTCAAAGGATTGATTCAAAGGAAAGCAGGATTATGTGAAGTAGAAGTAACAGTCTTCTGTACCTACATAATGTTGTTAGAAAAGTTACTGGAATTATCAGTCAGTTTTATCAATAACTTTATTAAATTGCTGTGCTTTTTTCCTGGTTTTGGGGTTTGTTTTGGTTTTATCTACCATTGATTTCTGGCCATGGAATATTAGTTTGAACTTTCCTTGCTGTAGTGCTGTTTTCACCACAGAAGTTTGATTGCCACAACTACTTCTAGTCTTCAGTAGCTTTTACATGGAGTTTGAGAGATTACTGGCTTTCTGAAGTCTTTCAAATCCTATACCATTTTTCTGAATATTTCAAAATGCTAATCATCTCGTTTTCGTGGTGTAGTTAATATTAGAGCTGTATATGTAATACAAGTAGTGCCTTGTCCGCTGCTTGAAATTTTAGTAGGCTGAATGTCATTCTAAGATATATGCTGTAGAAGGCAGAGAAGTTATTGGCTTGGTGCCCAAGTCCTTAGATGAGGTTTGTAGCATGTAATGCAAGAAACTGGACCAGATGGTATTGTGCTTCTGGCCTAGATGTTCATCTGCTACAAGGAGATTAAGCTTTATGTATTGCACACAAGAGTTAACCTTATTACACCAACACTTTCAGCAGAAACAGGCTTTATTTTGTGAGTATGTGTTTTACAATCAGAATCAGAAGGAAGTAGAACTTCTGTTTGGTAGAGACCAATATCTGTTGCACAGATACGTTGTATTTTTTTTTGTCCAAATGCTTTTGTTAATTTGGAAAACCATATTAGGGAAACATCTTGGGTTTGGTTTTTGTTCAAAATAAGTAGAAAATAATGATGAAAATAGAGGATTGACGGTGTAGAAAGGGAGGAAACTATAAACGGTAATTGAAACCATACTTTGGACTGTTTCGTATTACAGGTCTACATTGTTTATCTGCACCTTGTCCAATACATCTACAACATTGATCTGCAATGAAGGGGGAAAATCTGGATGTGTTCCTATTACATTCTCTTTTGCAAAAAAGAACTCTTAAGACATGCAAATGTACACTGCCTCATTTTGACTATTTCATACAAAGCACAGTGGGAGGAGTATTGGCTAGCAGTTGTTTCTCCTTATCCCAGTTTATTTGCAAGGCAGAAATGGTTGGAAATGTAAAAGGATGGTGGATTTTTGTGGCCTTTCCTGCTACCACACTTTTTCTTGGCAAAATGGTAGCACATTGTAACATGCTATGTAATGATGTCTTAGAATTACTAGAGTGATGTTGTGTTTAGTATCTGATTTATTTATTTATTTGTTCTAGTGAGTGGCAGTGCAATGTTACTGCTAGGTCCAGAAATCCTTAGGTGTGTTGCCTTGTCTGCTTTAAACTGAATCATAAGCCCTGGGGAAATGTTGTAAAAGTTAAAAAAATAATTCAGTTAAGTTCATTGTGGAATGGTTTCTTATAAAACTGCTGATTAATTCATGTGAGGTTGTTTTTTTGTTTCCCCAGACAATCTTGGTTGGTTAGAATCCATGTACGTTGTTAACATTTAGGTATTAAAAACTGTGCTATTTTGGTTTTTGGAAGTTTAATCAAATAAGCCATATATTAGTGACAATTAACAAATTTGAAGTTATTGTTACAGGTTTTTTTATTGGTAGAGAGTTGAATTGCAGTTTTGTTATGTATCTGAGTACTGGTCTAATGTACATTTGTTTTTATTTCCAGAAAAATAGAAATAGTGCAGTTTGCAAGTCGCACTCGTCAACTGTTTGTTCGTTTATTAGCTTTAGTCAAATGGGCTAATAATGCTGGAAAGGTGGAAAAATGTGCGGTAAGTTGGCAACAAAGTTAGGTATGAAATAATCCTTAAGTTACACCTTTGCTTCTCTTTATGATAGAAGATTTTTTACAAAAAGCCTATTTTTTACACAAATAAATAGTAAATTATAAGTAATTTATTCCTATTTAGAAACTGCATAATCTTCAGCAGCAGCAAAAAGCGAAAAGTAGTTTCAGGAGTGCTTGAAGATTAGGTCATAGGTCAGGGAAGATGGTGATCTGAGTATGTTAGTTCTTACTATCATTTCCATCCTGCTATTGGTTCAATAGGAATAAAGTTCGGAATGTTGCAAAAAAAACAAGGCCTGAGTGATTACAAACAAGTACGGTTGCATTCCAGTAGCAATCGTCAGATAAAGAGCTGTGAGGCTTTGCAGATCCTCCACAGTATCAGAAATGACACACAGATTTAAAGTGTCCTTGTGTATGAATGTAAGAAATAGCCAGAACAATTGTTCTCTCTGTTTTATATCTCTGCTCATCTTGGTTGTGTGCACCAGATAAACTGAATATAAAGGGGATTTGACTTGTATGTTTTTTGGACACACATTGTGGGTTTTTTTCCCCCCTCCTTGTCCTCTACAGATGATATCAAGTTTTTTGGATCAGCAAGCCATTCTGTTTGTGGACACTGCTGATCGTCTGGCATCGCTAGCTAGAGATGCTTTGGTTCACGCTCGTCTACCTAGTTTTGCAATCCCATATGCTATTGATGTCCTGACAACTGGATCATACCCGCGTCTGCCTACCTGCATCAGGGTAAATCATGTTACCATATGTTGAGGGGGAGAAGGGGGAGGGTGAGATGGGAAAAATCCCTGTTACAGTATCAGATGCATGTTAGTGAAACTAATTGTGCAAATGGAACTTAGTTCAGTACAGGCGTAGTGCCAAGTTTCTGTAGTGTCAGTTTCTCATGCAGAGCAGTTTCTGTTAGAAAATAAGTTATGCTTTTCCAGTAAAACATTTCCTCCATGTAAGCTAGTTCTGCTCTAGGACGTGTAGTAGCAACTCTTCTTCCTTGGTTCTTTTAAGTATTTCAAGTGTTAAGCCACCATCTAAGAAAAATGAAGTGTGAAAAGGAGATACTGACATGTTGTTCTTGGAGGTTTTACCTGTATTTGGAAGTGTGCTGACATACTTGCTGCTCTCTTTTATGCTTCTGCCTTTTCTTAGTGATAAAATGCAGAATAAGGAGATTTGATGAAGTAACATAAACTAGTGCCTGTGAGTTAGACCTATAGCTGCAGATAAGGATTGGTTTTCAAAACAAACAAGTTTAGCCTGATGTGAGGCCGTGAATTTATTTAATTTGACCAAGTTGAACGATTTTATTCAGTGGTCAGTCTCAGGTAAAACATAATCAACTAGAAAACAAATGTGAATGTAAGGTATAAAACTTCACTCATGTAATGAATGGCCTGTAGGATTTATATTTTCAGAGTTCTGGTCTGGTTAGCTTTCACCATTACTGTCACCGTGTTATATATGTTTGAGATATGTTGATATGTTTGTGTTTATTTTAACAGGATAAAATAATCCCTCCTGACCCAATAACAAAGAGTGAGAAACAAACCACGCTTCATCAGCTAAACCAGATTCTTCGACATCGACTAGTGACTACAGATCTCCCTCCACAGCTGGCAAATCTTACAGTTGGTAAGAACTGGAATTACTTTTTAAAGGATACATTATTGCAGGCTGATTTTTTGTTGCTTTAGTGCAAGCTAAAAGATAGCTTTAGTGAGACTATTAGGAATGCTTGATCTATTAAGGCTAGGGTCCTGTATGACATCGACATATATCTTTTGCCCTTTTGTAAAATGAGGGTGCTGATAAGATGACTGAAAATGCAATATTGCTCTACTGCACTCTCGTGAGACTACCCCCTGGAGTATTATGTCCTCTTCAGGAATCCCCAACATAAGAAGGATATGGAACTGTTGGAATGAGTCCAGAGGAGGGCTACAAAGATGACCAGAGAGCTGGAGCACCTTCCATAGGAGGACAGGCTGAGAGAGTTGGGGTTT
Organism: Piaya cayana; assembly: GCA_013389865.1. NCBI lineage: Eukaryota > Metazoa > Chordata > Aves > Cuculiformes > Coccyzidae > Piaya > Piaya cayana. The sequence continues at coordinate 157,662 of WAAB01013993.1, read as the reverse complement.
TTCAGCCTGGAGAAGAGAAGGCTCTGGGGGCACCTTGTAGCATCTCTTCAGGACTTGAAGGGGTGGCTACAAGAAAGCCGAGGAGGGACTTCTTACAGGGACATGTAGTGATAGGACAACGGGGAATAGCTTTAAATTGGAGAGAGGAAGATTCAGGCTAGACATTAAAAAGAAATTCTTCACAATGAGGGTGGCAAGGCATTGGCATGGGTTGCCCAGGGAAGCTGTGGCTGCCCCATCCCTGGAGTTGTTCAAGGCCAGGTTGGATGGGGCCTTGTGCTGCCTGGTCTAGTGGGAGGTGTCCCTGCCCATGGCAGGGGGTTTGGAACTGGATGATCTTTAAGATCCCTTCCAATCCATTCTATGATTCTGTATTACAAATATTCAAATTCAATATTACAGGAAGAAATCCTGTGTGGGTAGTGGTAAAAGGCTGTAGACATGGCCTTGCTCTTTCAGCATGTGTTATGAAAGAGTCTAAGGCCCAACAGTAAAGCTGCATTACCTTAATTTAATTTTAAAATGCAATTTAATTAAACTCTTAGTTCTTTCTGCAGGAACTCTTTGAACGTTAGGTTAGACAATTAACTCTGGTGTTGCTTTTTTAATCTGTGTTGATATTCATCTTCATGCTTATCTGTTTGTATTTATGCATGCCTTTTGTTCTGTGGCTCACTGCACTGCAAGATCTCTTAATCTGTTTTCACATTAGCTTGAGTAGTGGTAGACATTAAGACAATCTTTTTATAGGAAAGATGGCTATAAATTGGACTAGGGCTGGACCTAGTCCATGCTCTTAAGTAAGACAAGGTTAGCTGTGTGTAAACAATACCCCTCCCTCAGACCTAGATCAAAGATGTTTCTGATAAATCTTGGTTTTTTCTGGTCTCTGTGTGAATGCTTACAATATGAGTATTAGAGCCATTTTTGTCTAAACAGAAGTATAAATGGATATGTCTGAGCTCTTCAGATTTTTCAGTTAACTAAACGTTTCAGTGACTGTTTGTTTCTGGTTTGGGATTTGGTTTGTTTTAGGAGCTGATGTGGGATGCTTTAGAAAAGGAAACTTTCTAAGTTAAAATGTTTACAATTTCTATAGGTATATTTCTGTATGTCTATAATTGTAAAGGTATATAGCATATTTTGTTAAGTGATTGAGAAGGTAGACCTGCAGTTTATAGTAAGAACTTGTACTGAATTCTTTGCTCTGGCACTCGTCCTCTTTGTGACCTTACTTATGTAGCATAGACAGTCTTGGTTCCCAGTTCTTAAAACTAATAGCAGTGTTCATAAAGGTCTGAGGATATATAAGTCAATTAGATAAATACTGTGCATAATTTCTGCTTGTGTGCATGTATGTGAATTATGCAAAAGATTATCTTCCTCACATGAAAATGGAGTTATAGTATTTTAATGTTAAATAGAAGTTTTGCAGTGAGATGAGTTTCCAGGAATAGGTTTCAACCTGAGCTGAGAGTGCATTCTGAACCTCTTTTGAAGATTGTTTAAAGTATTCGTTGTTGATATAGCAAAGAATTGGCAAAATTAAGCTAGGTTTTTTGTTTGTGTAACTTTTCAGGCTGGTGATTGGCTCTGTATTATAGTAGCACAGGTGTTAACAAGTTACCTTGTTAACTGTCCTGCTGTTCAGGACAGTTTGGGACATCTGTCGATGCTGCTTATTGACACTGGTTCCATTCCAGAAGCAGCTGTGAAGTCTTCAGAATTCCACAGAAACTTGTGCGGCAGAGCAGAAACTATAGGGAAGAAATCCATTTTGAACGCTGGGAGGAGTGACACTGATACTTTGAGGCCTTTTAGGAGACTGAGTGAAATAAACCACTTTTTTCTTCCTTAGCCAATGGCCGTGTGAAGTTCCGAGTTGAGGGTGAGTTTGAGGCCACCTTAACAGTGATGGGTGATGATCCTGATATCCCTTGGCGCCTTCTCAAACTGGAAATTTTGGTTGAAGACAAGGAAACTGGTGGTAAATAAAAAATCAAATCTCTACACTTTCTTTTTAGCATGATGTTCATCTCTGATGCTGTATTGGTCTTGTTTATACATTGTCTTTTGCATATCATAACTTAAGATAATGCAGCTGTATATACTTGTGCTGTTTTCTTCTTGCTCTGTATGCTTTTGATTCCTTAACAGCAGTAGACTGTGCAGTAAACTGCCTGAACTAGAGTAAACCAAGGATGTTGTTACCTTGTTAGAAATTCTGATATGGATACTGCTCAGTACAGTTGTGTGGTATTTCTTTTTAATTTATTATTTTATTTAATTATTTTAAATACCTGGTTTCCTGTTGTCTAATGAGAATTATTTTTAATTCACAACAGATGGTCGAGCCTTGGTTCATAGCATGCAGATCAGCTTCATCCATCAGTTGGTCCAGTCACGACTGTTTGCTGATGAAAAGCCGCTTCAGGACATGTACAACTGTCTGCGTATCCTTCTGAAAGTTGTTTCTGAATAAGCTTTGTAACATAGCCTTGCTCTTTTCCTAGTAGCTGGAGGTCAAGAAGGATGGGTTCCTTGTTAAGCCAGGGGGAAATGTCAGGACGTGGAGTAAAAACGATGGCTGTGGAAACAGTCTTTCTCCTGTGCCAGCATGTGAAGCTTTATTTTACACACTTAATCGGCAAAAGTAAAGGTGAGGTACCCAGGTCAGCAGGTTGTGTGGTTAGTCAGAGCATCAGCAGCTGGCTTCAGGTGCTAATTTTGGAGACAGAGTATGGTGCTGACTTGGAAGGTATGGGAGCTGACAATTCTTACTACCAAGAACTGCAGTGAGGTGATGATGATGTGTTAACTGTATTGCACTGATGCAGTTAATAAAAGGGGGTACAGCGCTTGCAGGAAGTAGTGCAGTGACATTCTACGTACAAAGGACAAGTTGCTTGACAATGTGAAGCAGTTTTCAGTGAATAGTTTCTGCAGAACAAATAGAATCATGTTGGTTTAGGGTGACCATGGAGAATGGGGCTAGTGGTAACTATAGGTGAATTGGATTTCTTTGTTAGTAAACTTATTTTCCCTTAAAGGTGATTAGAGTTAAAAATCTACAAAACAAAGCTATCATGACACTCTTGCCTAACAGTCTGCCCTAAATAAGAGTTATTAGAAAAGAAAAAAAAAATTAGAAGTATTTGATGCCGTTCATGTGTCTTTATCTCTAGATTAGAACATTAGTGTGTTTTCAGACAGCATTTTGTCTAACTTTTCTGATAAATGGATTTATGTAGCATACAGACTCTTTGGAGTTCTTATATTTTCTTAACTCGGTTTGTTAGACTCCTTCTGTTTAGCACTTCAGTTGGAAGTTTTGCATTCACAAACACTAATGCTGATTCGAGAGCGCTGGGGTGACCTTGTGCAAGTGGAGCGATATCACGCAGGGAAATGTCTCTCACTCTCTGTTTGGAAGTAAGTTAATTTTAAAAGAGCTGTAAACAGGCAATAAATGAAACAACAGGAGAGTGTTTATTTACTAAGCTTAAGCCAGAATTTTCAGAATTGTAATTTTGTTTTGATGTGAGACTCCTAAATTCTTTTACTTATGTACCTAAACATGTTGCTTGACTTGCAAAGAAGTGAGGGGTGTATATCAGTGTATGGGAGAACAATAGATATATTCATAAATATTTATGTGGTTAGCTGACTCAGTAAATGAATTAGACAATTCTTCGACAGTCTTTCACTGTATTTGTTGCTTAATTTGTACTAGATAAAATTTGAAAAAGCAATCCAAATGCTTTTCTGATTGTGTTGAATTTGCAGCCATTAAACTGTCTTTATATAGTTAGAGTTTACCATCAGTTCTGTATTGAAGTGTAAACTAAAACAAATGCTTTTTTTTTCAGTTCAGCTGACAATCCTGTTTTTATGCAGAACTCTCAGAAGCAAGGATTAGTTACTGACAAGCATATTTTCTGCTAGTCAGAAACCACTTACATGGTTTAATTATTCTTCTTATTTTAAGTCAACAGGTGCTTGGCAGAAAAACAGGGACAGCGTCTGTTCATAAGGTCACTATTAAGATTGATGAGACTGATGTCTCAAAACCCTTACAAATATCTCATGAGCCTCCACTGCCAGCCTGTGATTCCAAACTAATGGAAAGAGCCATGAAGGTAAAGGTTTGCTTCGCAAGAGGCACCTAGTTTTATAAATCAAAAAGTTAAAAATGCTCTGCATTGTCAATTGTTTCACTTGAGTTCTGTTTAATGAGATATTTTGAAGATTTCTAGTCAGCAGTTTCTCTAGGTTGTGTTTATGTTGGGACTTAAAATTGTTCTTACAAGTTATTTGCCTTGACTTGGTCTTAAAAATTACAGCTACTTGACAGTACATTTTATACCCCTTATGAGATAGAAGGCTGAGGCTGGGGGGAAACAGCAGCAAAGTTTCAGTTTGTTTAGTGTTTGGCTTGAAATTCTTTTTAGACAGCCAGTTCTTCCCTTTAATGTCTTGGAGATGCTATGTGAATTCCTCTGAACATCACCTTCCCCAGGTTGCTCAAGTTCGCTACCCAGCAGTGCTGTTCACTTTAGAAAATCTTACATTATGGTTTGGAAGTCTTATGCAGAAGATCTAATGTGGTTTACATGTTACCAGGGCTAGGTGAAGCTTGTTTATACATGATTGCTAACCAGATTGTCATGTGCCCTATCTGAATGTGCCTTTGTTGTTTCACAATGCCGTATGTTAAGGGTGGCATTGCTGAAATCTTCCAAAATGAGTAACTGCAGTAAACGTCTTACTTGTTTAAGACTTCGCTGGTGGTAATTTTATATCTTGATTATTGATATCTAAGAGATTCTGCCTTCTCATTGCAAGTCTTCTATGTTCCTCAGCAAGTCTGGCTGTGATATATCAGAACATGTAGTTGTCATTATTTATTACAGTGTTTGAGTTTCTCAAGAGTTACTAAACTGGAGGGAATGGGGTAGTTTTCAAACTTTCAGTGCAGTTTTTCCACACAGAAGAAAGTCTCCAGTTTGAATTCTTCAACTGTCTTACAGAACTTTCTACTGGTAATAGCTTTCACCTACTGCACATACTTTGTATTTGAGCCTCTTACCTGCATGTTGTTCACCATATCTGATTGACAAATCTCTATATGCTGAATATCAAGAACATTTTATGTTTGGGCAACAGATAAATGTGCAAGACTTAGTGGAGCGTAGTAGCCTTCTGCTGTGCACCTAGATTACAAGTTCTACTATATCATGAATGTTTTAACGGCCCAAGTTAGCATATTTAGGCTGCTGAATATATAGTTAATTTAGTGATGATGCATTATTTATGCGTAAACTCAGGAAAATGTGCTTTATCTAGAACATCTGCTGAAGTTCCATGGGAGCTGATGCAATCTAAGCTCATTGAATCAGGAGTGCAGACTGTAGGTTAAGATCCGAGGCTGCTATAAATTCGAGATTTAGCAAAATTAATGCCAGTTCCCAGAGATCATGTTTGAATAATCATCTCAGCTGTCATGACGTAGATAGGACACTGAGCTTCTGTTTATTTAAGATACTGTATAAAACAGTGGCATGAACAAATGCGTTTGTCTGAGCAGGTTATTATACATTAACCTACTGAAAACTGGATGTAGTTACAAAACTTGTGGCCATTTTTTTGTGAGTAAAATTTAACTCATAGCAGCTGCTGCGTTGAAATGCTCTTGTGGATGGATAAACATTTGTTTTTTAAGGCCTTGTCTTGGAAACCCAGTCTTTAGGGGACGGTCATCTGGTATATATGAAGGCATGTACTGAAATCCTGTATAACTCTGTTCTGGTATAAACCTATTCTGCATTTATCTCTTAGGCTAGAATAAAATTTGAGTTTACATCACCTTGAATGGTTTTCAAAGCAGTGTGAGACATAAGTATGGCAGGAATCTATAGCTTTTCTTATGCAAAATATGTAAATAATATGACTGTAATGCGAATGGATATAAATGTGAATGCTTTAATTTAGGTTTCTCAAGTAAACTGCAGTTAATATAAGCAGTGGCGTAAGCTTCAGCATTGGCAGCGCAACAGGCCTTTAGATACTCTGGGCTCAGTAGGGTTGCTCATATTCACCGTCTGCCACTGCATCGTCACTGACTGCTCTGTTACCCCATTAGCTGGACTAAAACTAGTGTGTTGTATTTTGTGGTACAGCTACATATATGTTTGTGTGGAGGCAACCATGTTCTAGTGTTGGGGTTTTTCTTTTGGGGTGGGGGTGAGGATGCTAACCTGTAAAGTATCCTGGCCTTTATCCAGAACAAATAGGTCTACACAGGGAGTGGTAACAGATTAGTTTGTGGAACTTCTTTTCTATTACATTTTCTTCTCATCATCTCTAAAAACCCCTCCCACTGTCAGCTGCACAGACAGAATCTTATGTTAATTTGCTGTATTTTATAGTGATCCAAATACTGAAGTTAATAGTTCATTTGGTTCACTACAGTCCTGAGCAAATTATTTCTTAGGTAATTGTGTTATTAAGTTATGTAGCTTTGTTTGAATGTGCTAATGGATGAAGTCTACATATCAAATTTGAACTTGCTTAAGTGCTTTCATTTTTTACAGATTGACCACCTATCGATAGAAAAACTCCTAATAGATAGTGTCCATGCAAGATCTCATCAAAAACTCCAGGAGCTGAAAGCCATCCTTAAGAGCTACAATGCTAATGACAATTGTAGGTGTTGTCTTCAGAAGTTTGTTTCAAGTTAATTTTCATATATGCCAGGAATGATTTCATTTTTTCTTAATGTTTCTTGTGTGTTTTCATTAAATTAAATTAAAAAATATGAAAAAATAAATGGAGATGTGTTCAGAATTAACAAGACAGCTTTAAACTGTTCTGCATCAATGACTGTAAAATACTTATACCTCTAAGGGTAGTGTAACAAATGAAGCTGGTAGAATGTTATAGACTTGGTCTGGTGGCTTAAAATTGTCTACTGTTAAACTTATATGTGTTCAGGAATGAAAGCAAATCCTTTACTTTCTTGAGCTAGCTTTGGCTGAGACTTTGCTTAAATTTGAAACTATTTGGATTCAAATTGAGCCTGTAATTGTGAAGCAGTTGAGTTAAAAGATGTTCAAGAATTAATAATCTTCAAATTTGGTCTGACATTTCTCATTGGTTTGTTACTAGCTCTGTTTTCACGGAGACATTCTTATATTCAATTCTCTGGGTTTTTTAACTGTATATGCTTTTCTATAAAAACAAAGAGGTTTTGTGATTATGATGGACTAAGTGTTAATATGATTAACTTGATTTATGGGGTGAAATTATTAACATCACTTTTTGTTTAGCATTCATTGAGACAGCTCTTCCAACACTTGTAATTCCGATTTTGGAACCGTGTGGTCGATCAGAGTGCCTACATGTATTTGTTGATCTCCACTCTGGAATGTTTCAACTGATGCTGTATGGTGTTGGTAAGTAGGTGCAAAACCAGGCTGTATTTAATAACTTCCAAGAATGCTGCATTTTGAGGCAATTTTGTATGAATAATTCTGTCAAATCTGCAAAGTTCTGTAAGTAAATGAACACTGCATTTGGACCATCATCTAGATATTTGAGTTTGAGGAACAGAGAAGTAGGTCTTTGTGCTTAAGAGCACAGTTAAACTAGATATAATTTTAGAGGACAACATTTAAATATTGTTAGATGTCATTGCAATACATGTTCTTTACGACTCATGATTCCTGGGTAGTGCTGTTAATGGATGCCGTCATTTCATATGAACCTGATTGAGAGTTGTATTATGTGACCATATACATCTTGAGTTACTGTTCAAGACTTAGCTTCAAGTTTCAGATCATTTAAGAAATTAAGTGAGTTCTAGTTTAATTGCCTAGGAACATACTGCTGTGGCTTTACAAGCATTACGGATCATTTGTTATATATCTCAGTCTCTCTTCAAAATGAGCCACATGGAGAAGACAAGGGGCAACAATTGCAAGTTCCGCCAGGAGAGTTTTCATCTCATTATAAGAAAAAAAAAATGCAGTGAAAACAACCAATGGAACAACCTCACTAGGGATGCTGTGCAGTCCTCATCACTGGAGGTTTTCAAGATCCAATTGGGCAGAGTGTTAGATAACCTCAACTAGGCTCCCTTTCACATAAAAGGTTGCACCAGGTGATCTTTTGAGGTACCTTCCAACTTGGGCTGTTGTATGGTTCTGTGTTTTTTTGTTAAAATCTATAAGATGCTTTCATTAAGAGGTTAGCATTTTGTTTGAAGAGTCGATGTTAAGAACATTCACTCACCAATTGTTCTTGTAGATCAACTGACGCTCGATGACATAGAGAAGTCTGTTAATGATGATATGAAGCGTATCATTCCTTGGCTCCAGCAGCTCAAGTAAGAGACTTGAATGATCCACTTAGATTGCATAGAATAAATCACTATGTTTGTATTTTAAATGTTCGCACTTGCATGGCTTTGTATGTTATTACAGTAGGGAATATACTTTCCCTGCTGTTTGTCACGGTTTTACCTTCAACTGGCAACTAAGAATGCACAGCCACTCTCTGTCTCTCTCTCTCTCCTTCCCCTGTGGGATGAGAATTGAGAAAAAAGGAGAACTTGTGGGTTGAGTTGAAGGCAGTTTAATAGGACAACAAAGGAAGAGAGAATAAGGATAGCAATAATAATAATATAGAATATACAAAAGAAGTGGTGCGCAATGAATTGCTGACCACCCGATGATCGATACCCAGCCTATCCTCAAGCAGTGAACCCCAGCTGACTTCCTGTTTATTTACTGAGCATCACCTCATGTGCTATCAAACAGCAGTTTGGCCAGCTTGGGTCAGCTGCTTGGCTATGTTCCCTCCCAGTTTCTTGTACATCTGCTCACTAGCAGAGCATGGGAAACTGAAGAAGTCCTCGATTTCTTAGCAGCAACTGAAAACATCAGTGTATTATCAACGTTCTTCTCATACTAACTTTAAAACATAGCAGCCGCTGGGAAAAAAATCAGCTGTAATGCAGCTGAGCATAGGCATTACCTGGTAACAATTAAACCAATATGTGTTATCAACACTATTCTTGTACTAAATCCAAAACATGCAGCAGCTACTGGACAGAAAATTAACTCTATCCCAGCTGAAACCAGGACACTGTATTAAGCAACTTTGAGTATTTGCCGTCTCCTGTAGATGAGTGGAGGAAATTCTGCATTTGCTTGGAGTTGATTGCACAGTCCTCCTTTAGTCTGCCTCCTTACATGCAGCCTCATGCATTGCTGTGCACATGCTCTGCATGAAGTCTTTTCACTTTAAGTCAGTAGCAGACCACTTGCTTCCAGAGGATCTCAGTGTTCATGTTCGTTTTCTGCTCCTTTATTCCACTCTGTTTGTACAGCTGAACTCTGGTTGTTCCTCATCAAGAGTGATCTCTCTTTTCACAATAGAGGGAAAAGCAGGAAGTGGCTTAGGATGATTTAAATAATATCTGTTTATCTTCTAATAGTTCAGTGCCTGCTGGCTTAAACCTGTAATCTTTGTTCCATAAAGCCTTGAGATTTAGGCTCCCTGAAGAGGTTGTAGCAAATAATACGAATAGAGTTTGCATCTGCGTGAACACCAAGTTCCACCGGCTTTGTCGTTTTGGAAATTCCCAGTACTCTGAGCTAATTGCAGGGTGAAACCTCTGTTTGAGGAATGTTGCTTCTAAAAGAAGCTTGATGATGCATGAAGCACTGGCACCCTGGAGAAGCTAATCAACCTCCCTTTGTTATAAATGCTGTACTCGAGATAATGGCTTGGGTAGTGTTGCAGTTTTTGAGGAAGCTAGGCAGTCCTGTGAAACATGTTTTAGGACAGCTATATCAAATATGGATCCACAAGAATAAATACGGTGTGTTGTGGTGGAGAGATGCTGAACACCCAACATTTTCAATGCTGTTTTCATTGGAAGTTCGACTGAAAAACAAGCCGTGTATTTCTGAGGCACTTTCAAGCCTAACTAGTCTTTCTGCTCTTGCCACTTTAGTTAAAACGTGTTGGAATAGAACAAGTTTAATTTTGAACATGAGAATAAATTTGGTGTCTTGCACATGGTTCTTCATGTCCAGACCTATTCAGGGGAACTAGTTTGTTTATAACATAATCCAGAGTGATGTTAATCCAACTTTTGTGGCCTTTTTTACTGTATTGCTTACTGTCATATGGGAGCAAAGACTTTCTTTTCTATATCAAAAAATAATCAAAGATTCCATGTTGCAAAATAACTCTAATCTGCCTGCTTTTTAATTTCTCCCTTCATTTTTATAGTGTAATTATGTGTTGTGATGCATAAAAATAGATTTATGTATTCCTTCAGATAATTTTAGGGCTTTTTTTCTTAAATTAACACCTATCTTTTATTCCAGCTTAAGACAATATGTAAAGATAGAAATAAGAAAATATAAGCTCCTTAATTTTTTTGTGTGATTTTCTGTGTGTAACTTGTGCAGCAATGGTAGGTGTTGATTCAGAATAGGACTGACTTTTCATTTGACACTAATACTCTAAAGAGCAATATACTGTAATAATGTAAAACAGTCACGGGGAACTAATACCTTTATTTCAATGCAAGGTTCTGGCTTGGACAGCAGCGTTGCAAGCAGTCTATAAAACATCTGCCTACAGTGAGCAGTGAAACTCTTCAACTAGCTAACTATGCTAGCCATCCAGTGGGAAACCTTTCAAAACATAAATTGTTTATCAAACTCACGCGCCTTCCACAGTACTACATTGTAAGTAACTGAATGCTTCTATCTTTTGCTCGCAGGCATGGATATACCTGCTTGTACTGTTAACTATAAGGTTAGGAACTAAGCTGATGTAATCCTCAACTCTCACCTCTCCCTCCCTTCTCTCAGTCAGTGCATTTGTTAAGCATAGAGAGGAGGAGACCTAAAGGTTTATTACTTAGCAGACTTTCACTTCTCTTTGTTTCCAAAAAAGTTTAGCCTTCCTTCCCTTTGTGGATCCCTTACCTAACCATGGTATTAATGTCTTAAAATACTAATGCCTTTTATTCTGGGGCGAGGGAGAGACAGGAACCAATATTCTTAGCTTGAGGGTTTTCTCAATTGTTGGTTTGTTTAAATATAGGTTGTAGAGATGTTTGATGTTCCTGGCAACTCCACAGAACTGGAGTATAAGTACCATTTTCTCTCTGTGAGCTATGCTGAAGGAGATGACAGCCCTGCTACTGCACTTTTACTACAGCAGTTCAAACCAAACATTGAAGAGTTGGTTCTAGACACAAAAAGTGGGAAACAAATGAAAAGTGGTGTCAAGCGCAAGGTATGTGCTTCAGAAACCATTGGGCTAGTTACAGGGTGTAAAATCTAAACATGTTCTGTGCAACAGTACCAGCTGTAGTAGCATTGTTTAAAAGTTTGCTTGGCTGACATCTTACTGATATTGCAGCTTGGTTCTCTGGACTGCTTCCCTAGGGAGATGTTGGCAAACTGTTTTGTAACAGTTATCTCTTAATTTATGGCAGGCCTTCTCAGCTGTTCTAAAGAGCACTGTACTGAGATGGCCAGAGTGGATTGTATATGCAAAGCACTTGTATCTGCGTGATATTCTTTGTGCCATCTTAGGTGTGATCTTTTGAAAGTCTTGCAGGGACTTGAGAGAGTTACTTCTCAGGGTCAGGCTGATACGGCTTCGTGATATGTAAATGCTATTTTAAAGATGAAAGTGATTATAAAACCTAATTGCTTCAGTTTTGAAGTGGACCAGAGCCTTTTGGGGATCTGTACTGAGGGTGGGATTCATTAAAAATTTGAATAAGTTAGATTATTCTCTGACATTCTTTCAAAATGTTTATTTGAAATATGCAAGTAAATTTGTCTTTGTTTTAATTCTAGTTATCTGATGATCCATGTTCCGTAGAACCTAAGAAACCAAAACGGTCAGGAGACATGTGTGCCTTCAATAAAGTGCTAGCTCATATTGTAGCCATGTGTGATACAAATATGCCATTTATAGGGCTTCGTATGGAGGTATGTATTAAGAAATAGGTTTTTTTCCTCTTCTCTACTACTCCTTGTTCTCTTGTCTAGATGCGATTATTAAGCAAACTTGTGGTCATGTGTTCACTGCCGTCCTCTACCAGCTGAGGAATGAGTGACTGATGTTCTACACTGGCTTGCTTTTGTCTTGTAGCTGGTTCTCTGGTACTAAGCACTGCTAAAGCTTTAAAAGTTGAGGGAAGAGGTAAAATGAGAGGATGAAAACACGCTTGTGGGAGAGGGTGGGAGACAACTTTATACCAGATTTGCATAGACTTTTCTGGCTTTACAGTGCTTGACGATGTGAAACATCTGTTCCCCTCAGGGGAAAAAAATTCATTGAAAAAGTTAGTTATTTTGCTTGGAATAACATTTTTCTTTTTCGTTCCTAGTTATCCAATATGGACATTCCTCACCAAGGAGTACAAGTAGAAGGAGATGGCTTCAGCCATGCTATACGTTTATTAAAGTAAGAGGATATACTCCTGTGCTTCAGTTTATTACTGTACATACATTTAAAAGGGAAAAAAAGCATTGTTTGGAAAGTGTCACTAAAAACACCATAATGGGAAAGATTTGGAGGTTTGGGGGACTTTGATTGTGAGTTGGTTTTTTTAGTTATTCTGCATATTGCCCTCTCACATGAGGCAGTGCTAGAGAAGGAGGAAAATAAGAGTAGACACAGAGCCAAGTATAATTCCGTCATTAGTCTGAACTGGGAAGCTCTGAAACAATCTGACAGTCCTCAGTCCTACAATCCAGGCAGTGCTAAGGAAGATGTGGTAATGATTCATGAGCATGTAATTGCAATTTGAGATCAGATCAGAGACCTACATACTCCGTATCTTATTTGACTGTTACCATTATGTGATACTGCAGAGGAAAATGCAAGGAATCAAGGAAGAAGTTGTAGAGGAAGCATATGAGAATCATACAGTAGTTTAAGAGTGGAAGAGATCTGGGGAGGTCATCTGGTCCAACCATTTTCTCAAAGCACAGCGGATCAACTATTTTCTCCAGTCTCCAGGAGTTTTTGTGCTTGCCCTGGGCACAATGATCTCAAATGCTGACTAGTAGTCACTTGCTTGCCTGGCTAATAGAGCCCAGGATGCAGCATCTGTCATTGCTGCAAGTCACACTGCTGACTCCTTTTCAGGCTATCTGCCAGACCCCCAAGTTCAGTCAGTCTCCACCTTGTGCTGTTGCTTGAGATTAGTTAGGTCCAAGTACAGAACTTTGCATTTGTTTTCTTTGAACTTCATGAGGTTCCTGTTAACTCATTGCTCCAGCCTATTAAGTGCTGCCTACAGTTTGGTGTCACCTGCAAGTTTTCCTTTGCATCACATGGGTTATTGAAATTGTTAAATAGTATTGACCTCTATGTTAACACTGAGGAATGCCACAATCATCCAGCTGCTAACGGAACGTGCAGCTGTTGACCATAGTGCTTTCTACTTGGCAGTCCATCCAGTTTTTCACCCTTCTTGGACCTACTTCAAGCCTCACCAGTTAAACTTTAGATTGTATTATGAAGTAAAACACCATCTACTGATTTAAAAGATTTTAAACAAACACAAAACCAGGAGGACACCTTCTAGAGCAAAACCTTCTTAACTTTTATGCTGTTGAAATATGCAGCAATAAAAGGTGTCAGTCTCTGAATGCATCAAAACCTATATTTTTAGTGTTACTAATGAGCAGAGAAGTACTGAGAACTTAGGAGCTGAAAGGTGGTACATCAAATGTTTGGATAGACTCTCAAGGGATTTGAAAAAGTTGGATGTGTTTTTACTTAAGCTTGATTTAGCTTGTCCCCTGAGTTCAATTCTCATATTGGGATATGAATAAATCAGTTGGGTACTAAGGTAACTGCCAAGTTGTTTATTGCATTTAGAGTGAGCTTGTTCTAGAAGGCAAACAGTTTTAGGAATACAGGTTGCCACAGAATTTACTGGTTTTATCTTTTTTTGGCTTGTTTCTCTGTATAAAAACTTCAGATCAGTGTTCTCTTACTTTCACCAGCAGATTAGGGCATTCAACAGATCCTTTAAATGTTTGTAATTTGCAGGTGTAGAATGCGTGTAAAAATTGGTCTGAACTCTTGGTAACACACTTATTACAGTCCTTGAAGAGGAACAGGATATCTCACTGTGCAGTCCAGCTGTCTTTGCTGCTGATTTGTTCATTCTTTCATGTCCATCATTGGAAGTCCTGCAAGAAATGTTGAAAGGTAGTATTTTTAATTTTAGCACTGTACTGTGTGTAATTGAGATCCTTTTTTTCTTCATGAATAGAATTCCTCCCTGTAAAGGCGTAAATGAGGAAACACAGAAGGCTCTGGACCGATCTCTTCTTGATTGCACTTTCCGATTACAAGGTAGAAATAATCGCACATGGGTGGCTGAGCTGGTATTTGCAAACTGTCCACTTAATAGCACTTCATCGAGGGAGCAAGGTAAGTTTTATTTAAGAAGACCAGTAAATTTTGTTTCTTTGTGTTTTTTTCATTGTCTGTTCCAGTAGTTCTTATGTTTTGGTGCTACTGGACAACTCTTAAGTTTACTAATAAACCACTGCACGTGAATCAAATTTTAAACTGCTGAGTTGATGCAAGTTTATTATTTAAATATGCTTCCTGGTCACTTGCCACAGCTCACTCAGTCTGTAAACTGCAGTTTAAGAAACACCTGTTTAATCAGTATTTATCACCTCCTAACACTGCAGGACCAACCCGTCATGTTTACTTGACGTATGAAAACCAGTTGTCTGAACCAGTTGGAGGTCGCAAAGTTGTTGAGATGTTCCTTAATGACTGGAGCAGTATTGCTCGACTGTATGAGTGTGTCCTGGAGTTTGCACGAACCTTACCAGGTACAGAAATCATCTCCTTTTTGTTAAAATGATGAGTTTACAAATGAGTATGATTTTCTCACCCTTTTTTCCCTCCTCTCTTCAAAGACATACCCAACCACTTAAACATTTTTTCCGAAGTTCGTATCTACAATTACCGAAAACTTATCCTTTGCTATGGAACTACCAAGGGAAGCTCAGTAAGTCATTCCAAAGTGCACTTAAAATGTATGTTTGGAAACAGAATGGATGGACTTAGAGTTCTCAGAATTGTGCTACAAAATATTTGCTTGTATTGCATTATTGTGGTATTAATATTACTGAGTGTAGAAAACACAGAGATGGAGGATGTCAGATTACTAATTTGCCATGCTACTAGATGTTCAGAATTTTTATAAGATGCTTCATATTGTGGGAAGGACAGTTGAGTGTTTCTGCTTGATGAAAGCTGGTGTGGCAACTTTTTGGTAAGTGTTGCTACTAGTCGCTGTTGTATACTGGGATGTATGCATATATGTAAGCAATGTGCTTAATGCTGCCTTAGAAGGAAGAACTCTAACAAAGTTTTAAGTGTAGTACTGAACTTTCAAATGAGGTAGTTCTGAATTATTTTGTAGCAGTGCTTTTCCCTTGCTCAGAACTTTAGCTTACTCTTTAGTATTTGAATTTATGGCTTATTAGTTACTTTGATAACTGTGTGCTTGTTCACACCTTTACATTAAATGCAAGGTAGAAGAGGAAGTAAGTGCACGTTGATTACAGAGTAAGGATGTGTTTTTCTTTGCAACCAGTGCAAAGTAGCTGATGCACTTGAAATTTACTTCTGGAAAGTTTTTATGTTCATGTTCTATACTGAATTTTTAAAGATTATCTCTGTGTGCATTTTACTGGGACAGGCTATAAGTAGCAGGAGTAGCTGTGTGGATTTTCTATGTCACTTCCTTTCATATTAGCATGTCCAGTTCTTGGGTTTGTGTAATATGACTGAGAAAACCAGTCTGCCTCCATTAATCAGTTTTCTGCAGCACGAATGCCCAAAATTTAGTTTCCTTTGTCTCACCTTTGGCAGAAGAGGCTTTTGTTCTTTCGGATTGACTTGCTAACGTAATTCCCTAGTTTTGCGGTTGCCAGCAATCAAGTTAGCTAAATGGATTGTTAAAGCTAAGAGCACACAACAACTTTTGAGGGAGGCAAGTTAGGAATCTATTGAGGTTTGATGAAAAATGGCAGCAGACCAGCTTTCTTGTTGTATAACCTCATAGTTGCTGTAGTTTCCAAGACCATTTTATGTTCTTGACATTGCAGATCAGCATTCAGTGGAACTCCATACTCCAGAAGTTCCACATTTCACTGGGAACTGTTGGTCCGAATTCCGGTTGCAGTAATTGTCACAACACAATTCTGCATCAGCTCCAGGAGATGTTTAATAAAACACCAAATGTGGTGCAGTTGTTACAGGTAATGTTTTAAAATCTTCTCTCAAGACAAGTGCAGGATAATTAAGAACTGATTTCTGATTAAACTGTTCTCTTCAAAATTACATGCGTGTGTTTTGATTTTTTATGGATCTTGTTGGCAGAAGGTGGCTTGGGGAAGATTGTACCCTCCCTGTGCCCCATTTTCACTGACGTTTACTTAAAGGTAGGCTACCTCATCTCTCTATCTGTTCTCTCTCAGGTTTTGTTTGATACTCAGGCTCCATTAAATGCCATCAACAAACTTCCAACTGTGCCCATGCTGGGTCTGACTCAACGCACCAACACTGCCTATCAGTGCTTCTCAATTCTGCCACAGTCGCCCACGCATATCAGGCTGGCTTTTAGGAATATGTACTGCATTGACATCTACTGCCGGAGTCGTGGTGTTGTAGCGATACGTGATGGAGCGTACAGTCTCTTTGACAACAGCAAAATAGTTGAAGGTTTTTATCCTGCGCCTGGATTAAAGGTGACCGTTTCTGTGTTTTCTGGCATGTTGTGAATAAGGGAGCTTCTAACTTTACGCATGGGTCTGAGGTGAAGAGTTTGGTGAAACTTTGTGAAGAGCAATCCTTCCAAAATTCTGAGCACAGAAGGAATTTTTTAAGTACATTCGTTAATTAGTTTGAATTAAGACACTTCCTTTAAGAAAATTAGTATCAAGTGTTAGGGGAGGGTTCTCATCCATGCAATAAAGTAATGTAAAGGCTACTTCAGGCATCCGCTTGTTAAAACTTGCTGAAGCTTTGTGACCAGGCTAGATGTTCTCCTGCATTAACAACTGCTCCTTAGAAACTGCATTGTGTGGCAGGACAGTGCTCATATGTTGCAGGTGAGGAAATGCTCTATGTCAGATGATTCTAGAGAGAAAGTTCTCTTTTAAAACAGTTTCCATCAGTGTGTGGAACAGCCTTCTGAACAGGGAGCTGAAAAAAATCTGTACACAGTTTGGCTAATTCTTAATATCTACCACTTTACCAGTTCTAAGTGAAAGGCTAATGGGAAGAGGTAGGGGACTGTAGGTACAAGTGGAAGAGTACAAGAGAATGAAATTGTGACGGTAGAGGAGGACCTAATTCAAGAGGGTTTGCGCATTCCTCTGAGTACAAGAAAATGCTATGGAGGAGGTGATCTGAGCAGTTGTACTTGTGGTACAACAGCCCAGTAGGTTCTGTATACTGATGAGTTGTTCTAAAATGAGTATTTCCAGGTATAGGCTTTTCATTATATTTAAGGAAAAAAGAAGAATACTGGTATTTCGATTAACTAGAGATATTTCATGTTAATGAGGAGTTTCCTGTTTCTGGCCATGCGAGACCCCCTTTTTAAAATAAAAAGGAAATTAAGTTCCATTTATGAATTGATGTGTTTTGCAAGCTATTCATAGTGTTTGTAATGAATGTCACTAGTAGTTAGGTCTAGAGACCTGCCTGTTTCTTATGTGCCGTAGATGATAAAGACAGTCTGAGAAAGGAATTAGAATTAGAATTAGACTTGGATTTAGAATTAGACTTGAGCAAATACTGTGCTCATTCATGTAATAAAATTTAAATGGGGAAACTGCTAACAAAACTGATTTTACCACAGACGTTCCTGAACACATTTGTTGACAGCAATCAGGATGCACGAAGACGATCTGTAAATGAAGATGATAACCCGCCTTCTCCTATTGGAGGAGACATGATGGATTCTTTAATATCACAGCTTCAACCCCAGCAGCCACCACAGCAACCACAACAACAGGTACACACTGGGCAAAATAAGAAACATTTATTGTCTTCCATGGCTGTAGGTTTTTAAAAATTTAGTTTCTAAATGGCTTAACAGTAAAAAATTAAAAGGGAGACTCTGAAACTGTTGTGCTGTGGAATACCCCTTGGGGAAAAACATTAATTTATTTTACCATTTCTCATTCCACTGTAAACAGCCCATAGCATACAAAGAGCAGCTTTGGAAGGTCACATGAGACTTGCTGCCTTAGAAGCAACACACTGAGGGAGGAAAAGCACCGGTTTAAGATAAAAGATGGGAGGGAGAGTCAGGAGGCAGATAAGGAGTGTGGTGCAGAGGTATTATATCTTGAGAAAAAAACACAAAAAGCCCCTGAAAAAAGATAGTGGTGACTCACTGAACAGGGTGATATGAAGAATCAAATAACTATGTTGATGGACCTATCAGATTTCATAGGTGGGGACTAAACTCATTAGTATTCTCCCGCACATAGTTATGTTTTAGCGTAAAACGATCAAAGTTGGTTTTTTTTAATCCTGTGTTCACAATTTCAGCCATTTGCAAAACAGGCAGGAGCATCGGGAGCATATCCTCTTACTTCACCACCCACCTCCTATCACAATACAGTCACGCCATCTCCGTCTATGATGCACACGCAGTCACCAGGTAAGATGGCTGAGTTTGTGTGCTGGAAATAGACACAGCTCTTCTTGTATGCACGTGTTTTTTTGAGTTGTGTTTAGCTCCAAGGTAGCCAAGAGACTGCACCTTATATTGTGGAAAAGTAGCCAAGCACTACCATGCATGCTTTGGAAAGTACGTTTTTAAGATTAAAAAAAATAATAATTCCATGAAACTGTCATCTTTAGCTGTGTAGTATTTGGGACCGTTTAATTTTTATGGCTTACAACTTGCTCAGATCAAAACCAGTTAATTTTAAATACCTGGGTTTTTAGGAAAGCTTTTCATCACCAAAGCTTTGCTTCCTGCTTCCAGCTGTTACAGTGCAACAGCTGAAAATACTTCAAATTTGGGGAAGGGCTGGGGAGGGGGGGAAATGCCATTGTTCACATCAAATATCTCCAAAAGTTTCCTTTGTGTAGAGAAATAATCTGGAAAATACAGTGCTCTTGCATGTACAAAATGCAGGTGTTTGAGTGCAAAACAAGCTCTCATTAATCTTGTTTGCTCTGTCCCTAAAAAGGAGATAGAGCTGTAGTAGTTGATAGGAAAAAATAATAGGAAAATGGGAACTGTGTATGTTGAGTGACATGATGTCTTTGATTAGGAACTTTGCATGCCGCAAGCTCACCTAGTGGAGCTTTAAGGGCACCATCACCAGCATCCTTTGGTCCAACTCCTTCACCTTCCTCTCTTGGAATCACAATGGGACAAACGGCTAACTTTGCCAGTCCACACGGTAAGTTCTTTACTGGCAGGTGTGCACATACAGTGATAGGGAGAGCGCATTTCCTTCTTGAAATTAAGTCTTCTGGAGCTTCTTCAGCTACTTAAGCCAATTACAAAACATGATTTTTTTCTGAATTAACTGTTTTCATACATGTGGTGTAACTTTTAACAGTTGTCAAAAGTAGCTGCATGGCACATTGAGGTGTTCCTAACATTTTAAAAATAGACTATCGGTCACTCCTTCCTGCTTACTAATGTGGGGAAATTCCATGTGGTCTTGTAGCAGAACAATGGCTGCAGCTTTTAGTGAGCATTGTCTCTTGTTAGATTGGTTAATGTGTTTCCACTGCTTACATTTCCTGGAAAAATACCTGGAGCAGGTTAGGAATTCAAATATTTGCAATTTGAAAACATTGTCAGAGTCTTGCTGGTTTTACATATATATATACACATATACACACACACACAAGCAACATGCCTTTTGGTTGTTTCCTTTATTAAGTTTCTTCCTTTATTAAGTTGTTTTGGGTGTTTTTTGGAAAGCTGGCAAAACAATAGGGGTTTTTTGTAATTGCAGGGCATTGGAAACTGTTCCATAGATCACAATAAATGAACGGTTCAGATTATCATTGTAGCATGCCAGTTTAACTGTCAGGATGAACAAAGTGAGGTAGATACACAACAGACTGTTTAAGAAGCTTGTTCTGGTTAGTGGAGTACAAAAAAAAAGATGCTTTGCAGAGGTAACTGCAAGTTGCTGAATAGATAAGGAACAGTCTCACTGAGGCTTTCACTTACTTAGGAGCAGTAGAAATGCAAGTCTATGGGCAACAGCTCTTCTTAGTTTGGATGCCGTTATGTGTTAAATGTGCCAATTTGTCTTCACATTTATTTTCATTTTACTTTTAAAAAACTACGACCAGAAAACCCTTGGATCTGTGTCTCGATTTCCCCTTGCCTTATGATTTTATGTGGTTGTAAAGTGTAGTCTAAAGACTTGCAGACCCTGTCATGCTTTACAGATTTTGGTAAGGCTTTTTTACATCACTAGGTTAGAAAACCTTGTACTTTTAAAAAAAATAACAATAATCTTGTAACATCTGTAGGTACCATAGACCCAAGCTCACCATACACCATGATGTCACCCAGTCAGCGTGCAGGGAACTGGCCAGGATCTCCCCAGGTCTCTGGTCCATCACCAGCAGCACGAATGCCTGGAATGTCACCAGCCAACCCTTCCCTTCACTCACCTATCCCAGATGTCTCTCATTCCCCACGAGCTGGAACAAGTAGGTTTCTTTATCAGTGTTATGACTGTGAAACACTCATTTTTAACATTTCTAGTTCTGTTCTTTTTGGCAGTTTGGTGTGTCAGCCTACCAGTCCTTACTGTCCTTGTGCAATAAAAGATCTCAGCAATTGAAGACTTTATTTAGTCCTTGTTCAAGTCTTCTGTAACAAATTTCAAAACTAATCAGACAGCATAAACTTCAGGAGGCTTGATCCCTCTTGTTGCACTGCAGGTTTTAGTCTGAAACTGTGGAGCTCTGTGACTGAGAGAAAATTCTTCAAGATGAAGGCAATGATAGGCGTATTTGCCTAAGCAAATACTAACTTTTCACATCATGGGGTTGTAATGCTGCTCTTGCATGGCTGATTTAACCATCTTTACATCTCATTAAGTTTGTTGTACAAACCTGATATCTGCTGGCATGCTGCAGAAAGAGGAAAAAGAAACAGGATATTGGTTCTACTGAGACACTTTGCATGGGTGGAGGGTCAATATTCTAATTATTTTTTGTTGTCTATCACTATGCAGCCAGTTTTTTAAGTAATAACGGTTAAGCTTTGGTCAAGAGAACTTGTTGCTTGCATAGCAACAACAAATAAAGTGAACACATATGTTTCAGTTTAGATCCTTCCTTACTCCGAGTACTTTTTCTGTATCAATAGGTTCCCAAGCAATGCCAACTAGCATGCCTCCACCTCGTAAACTACCTCAGCGGTCTTGGGCTGCGTCCATACCTACAATCCTTACCCACAGTGCCTTGAATATTCTGCTGTTGCCCTCTCCTACCCCTGGGCTTGTGCCAGGACTCGCTGGCAGCTATCTCTGCTCCCCTCTTGAGCGATTCCTTGGATCAGTTATTATGAGGAGGCATCTTCAGAGAATCATACAGCAGGAAACGGTATGGTTTAGGTTGCTTTAATATTGATCTGCAAGTATGACTTTACAACTTTTTTCATTCTGTACTTCATGTCTTTCAAATCAGGCACATACTGAAATGCTTTAAATATAATAAGTATTTGCTGTTGCCCTCGTGCTATGCTTCTGAACCTTGCTGTCTAAAGTGTCAAAATTTAGAGAAAGTGTATAATTTTACTTCTTTTCCACCCAAATTACAAGTGGAAAACCTGTTTGGTCAGGTAGAATATGACAACAGGTCTGGTAGCAAGACTTTCAGATGCAGATCTGATTTTCCAATGCTATGACTTCTGTGAGTTTAGCATGTCTGTTGGGAGTTAACTGGAACAGCCGCAGGGTCTCTATGGATGCCAGTACTTGGCAGGGTGACCAATAAATTAGTAACCAGTTCACAATAACTGTACTGTTCAGTCATGAATGTTGCGTTAGGGTTTGGGACAGACAGTGTCCCCCTCTTCACTTTTGACATTGATTCAGTTACAGAGAAAGAAGACAAATCTTGCATAAGCTTAATTCTTAAGGCAACTTTATCTGTATATAAATGTCACATGTTTTGTTCTGGAAAGAGGGCAGATCGATCACTAGAGTCACGAGAGTGAATGCGTGTGTGCTCATGCTATTTAACAAACGACTGATTGAATGTGATACTTCTTTTTATGCAGCTACAGTTAATAAACTCCAATGAACCAGGTGTAATTATGTTTAAGACGGAGGCACTGAAGTGCAGGGTTGCTCTCAATCCCAAAACCAACCAGACCTTGCAACTGAAAGTAACACCTGAAAATACAGGACAGTGGAAATCGGAGGAGTTACAAGTTTTGGAGAAGTTCTTTGAAACAAGGGTACATACTCAAATCATTAATGTTTAAATTTATATGCATGGCTTTTAATCTCTGCTGGTGTTTTAAGTTGTTCATTGATTTTTGCTTGGCACGTGTAAGGGCTGCAAAACATAAGAAGCTGTGCATGTTGGGACACTTTATTAAATGATATAGCTATTCTGTAAATAGGCAGCACTAAATAGTGTCTGTCTTTAGGTTGCAGGACCACCTTTTAAAGCAAACACCCTAATAGCCTTCACAAAATTACTAGGGGCTCCAACGCACATCCTCAGGGACTGCGTACACATCATGAAACTTGAGTTGGTAAGTAAATCATTCTGTTGAGTTTACCCAACTTCAGTTACAATTGTTTTTTTTAAAAAATGTGTGTCACTAACATGAGACCTTTGTTGTTTTTTCTCTGTGCTTCTCTTTCTAAACAGTTCCCTGATCAGGCAAGCCAGCTGAAATGGAATGTGCAGTTTTGTTTAACAATTCCTCCTAGTGCACCACCAATTGCGCCTCCAGGAACACCTGCTGTTGTGCTGAAATCCAAAATGTTATTTTTTGTAAGTAAAGCTGTCTGTTTTAAAATGTTGCGGGCTGCACGTCTTTGAAATCATCACCAGTTAGTAGCAAAACATAAGCATATGCTATATATGGCAACTATAATAGCTAAAAATGTTATGCCATTTGGAATCCTAGATTTGCGTGCATCTCTTTTGTAATAGGTTCAGATAGTGTTCCTATTCTCACTCCTATAAAATCATAGCAACTCTTTGTGTTCTGTGTCTTTAGAGAGATGTTGACAATGCTCAGTGCCCTCTGGGCTGTGTTTATCTTCAAATGCTCAGTTTCTGGGAACTTTATTCTTCTTTGAGGCTCTAACCACCTAGATTAAGTGATATACACATCAGTGGTGCTGGGAGAGATTAGCAGGAATGAGATGTTTAGAACAAATCTGTATTGGTGTTCTCTCTGAAACAATGCTCACTGTAGGGTGCTTTTGAGAATAAAATCATCTACGCATGACGAATAACTTTTTTTGTTACAGAATTAATGTCTGAAAACTGATGGGGTGGAAGTGCATGCTGTCTGTAGGTCTAGTGTGTTTAACAGTATTGAAAGTTGCACTGAAGGTGGAAGTTCATTTGGTTTAACATACTTTTTTGTTTTTCCTGCAGCTTCAGCTAACACAGAAAACTACAGTTCCACAGGAAGCTGTTAGTATTATTGTTCCAATTATTTATGATATGGCTTCGGGTACAACTCAACAGGCTGACATTCCCAGGCAGCAGAACTCTTCTGTTGCTGCTCCAATGATGGTTAGCAATATTCTAAAGAGGTTTGCTGAACTGAATTCACCACGACCAGGTACTGTACATGTCCAGTAGATATATTCTCTTCACCCAGACTCCTGTGACAAATCTCCAGTGTAAAACTAAATCTCTCTTAATTCTGGTTTCTGTCATACTTCTCTAGCAATTTTAAACTCCTGGTGCGATAGCCAGTGCATAAATTAATAGCAAGTACTGGCAGCGCAGCAGACATTTATGCCAGAAGGTTACACTGATGATTCAGGCTGGATTTTGCTCTTCTGCCAGAGTGATAGAACACTCCTCTTATTGGCCTAACTGTTGCTGCACAGTAGGAGTCATACTTTTTAAGAAATGGGCCCAGAATGAGTCACAAGAAATAAGCTATATGGTCATGTGTTAGTTTCCGTGGTTAATTATGAAGTTATGGACCTTAACAGTAGTATATAAAGGGATGCTAAAATAGTTATCAGAACTTGTCCACGTGCTGTGAATGATTAAAAAGTAATTGGAGTGATTGTATACTCCTTTGTCAGTGTGCACGCTAACAAAGGCGCATATGATTCTGTCCACCAAACGTGCTGTGAAGTGCTTGAGCTAGATAGGTGGTTCTGAATGTTCATCAACCTGTAGGTAGTGCACTGTGAGCAACGTTGTGCTTTGCTTTCCCTCTTGTTTGTCATGCTTTTTATTTTTTTTAATATCTGAAACGTGGAAAAACAGTAGCAGGTTCTTTTGGCAGCATGTTGTCTGTAAGCAGTGGTTTTGGGTCCTAGTAACACAGATGGCTCATAAGAACAATAACTTTCAGTTCTGCTGTAGTTATTACATACTGAGGAACAAAGCCTTTTTGCAGTAACCCAGTGAATAGATTGAAGTTGTGAATCCAGAGGTTGAATTCTGCTTCTCTAATGTATAATTATTCATCTCGTTGTTATGCAGTAATTTTAACTGTGCTCGATGGTTTATTTTGATTGCTAGAACATGAGCAATGTTTTTTAAATTAATGTGGATATGCGTACATTTCTGAAAGTTGTGATGAGATTAAATTAAGATGCATTTTCTGTTTAGCATATAATAATAGTGTAGGTAAATAGGAGAGGGAGTAGCCTTGAAGGCGTGTGGGATTACCTGTAAGAGTTCTGTATGAGGTACAGAACTGTTGTTTGTAGAGCACTTTTATTTCAAGATGCGTTAACTGAACTTCAGGTGTTTCTTTTGGAAGGTGCTTCCCCATTGAGTTCCCCTAATTTGGGGAAGGAGAGATACTCGTTTTGCTGTTCGTTACTGCACTAAATTGTGTTTTAAAGTAAGCCCTCCACAAAATACTGACACATAGGGAGTAATTTTCAAAGCTGCTCTTGAGTATCCCGGGTGAGAAGTCTTCTGATGATTGTTAGATAGATCAGGACAGATAATTTTTGTTTGTCACACAAGTTTTGAAGTAGTTTGGAAAAGAGGTACACAGAGCAGAGTAGAGACAGGGGAAAAAACCACACATAAAAAGAGCTTGTGTCCCTAAGTAGGACCTTATCCAGAAGAAGGTAGCTAGCTGAGCAGAGGACGCATCTAATAGTCCTTCCTCTGACTTCTGAAAGAATGAGTCTGTATGGATTTATCTATCGATTTCCACCACCACCCAGCCAAAGTAAAATCTTCCCAGCGAACACTTAAAACTGCAGTTTCTTCCTGTGTTCTTATTGTCAAAACTTACTATATCTGATAAAAGAGGGCAAGATACCTTCTTTTCTTTGCTGTTGAAGGGTGGTAGGAGAGCCAACGAGTAAAAGTAGAGTAGGAGCTGGGAGGGGAGACTTCTTTTACCACAGCAGTACATGGGAGATCCCAGATACGTATCCTTTCTCTTGTGGTGCTATTGTGCTGTATCTAGGGTTTTCCTACCTTATTGACTCTTCTGCTGCACTAGTTGCGATTTGCTTGGTTAAGTGAATTTTTCACTGTTTCAGTCAGAACCAGGGCTTCCCATCATGCACGTTTGATACTACTGGCACTTTCATTGTAACCCATAATCAGTGTTGCCTCATTTTGGCTGTATCTTTTTTACCTTTCTCTCCTAGCGAGAAAGTATTTTGTATTCAGCTTAATTTTCCTCTTAATAAAATGCTAGTGCCTGAAAAGTAAGTTCTTTTGGAAGAGTTTTCTTTTCAGATCTGTGGGCAAACACATCCTGCTGTGTTTAACAGTAAAATATTGACTCATTGTGAGTACACTGGCTTTCTGAGATCACTTTGCCTATGCCTCCATGGGGGAAAAAAAAAGTATTTTATTTTTGGGAAATAATTACATGAACTGAGGTGGATTCAATGCCCTGGAATAATAAGGTTGCACTTGAGCTATAAGTCTAAAACCTGCATTATGTAGAGGACATCCACCTGGTAAGGAAAAAAAGGTCCCTACAGATGCTAGAGGTGACCCTTAAGAGGGGGAGCTCAAGGGACTCATGACACTTCTTAAAGAACTTCACGACCAAGCATTGAAAAATACCTTGTTTTCAGTGGTGTAGCAGATAGAATTTAGCCCAGATTTAGAGCTTTGATATGATAATGCCTTGCCTAAAATAATCTTGGGAATCCCTAGTTTGGCAGTTAGGATTAATGCAACCAAACAGGCTCTGCTGTTATCTCTCTGGTCACGCTATTGCTCCTTCAGCAACTAAATTTTATGTCTTCTGATTGATGTTTCTTGAAATAAGCAGGAAAAATTCAGCCTGCAGTGATTAGCGTACAATAGTGGCTGTTAATTATATTCTCTTATCAGGAAACAGTAGGTGAAAGTCACAGCTGCCTAATATTTCACCTTTTCTTGTTCTAATTAAACCATCTTGCTTGTATTGGTTTTAACTTTCTTAAGCTGTTTCAGAATGTATGTGTTTTTTGCCAAAAAATGCTGGTATTCAAAACTTGAGACAGCTGTGGCTGATTTTTCCTCTCTATCTGTTTGAAACAGAGGTCCGTTTGCTCTGTATTTTATTTTGCAGTTTAGATATCAAAGGTGAAGCCAGAGCCATTCAATTGAAAGAAACAGATTTCTTACTCTTGCGCTGTCTTGGAATTAAAAATGTTTCCAAAACTGGGCTTAGGACAAAACACATCTCCTGGCTGTTTCAGACTTGAATCTTTTAAAATGTTTCATTTCTGCTCTTAATCAATACAAATAGAACTTTAAAATGTTTTTTCCCTATGTAAGATGTAGTGGTTTTAATTAATAAGATACGGAAGATTCATATTGCTGTGCCACGAATGATAAATTCTAGTATAGATTCAATCTGACACTGAAAAGCAATTAAAAATTAAGAGCTTCTTGCAATTTCATGCCCAACAAGAGTGGTCCTGGTGGGAAAGCCGGAGCTACTTAAGTTTAAATCATTACAAATCCTGACGTCCTCAGAGATCGCTGGGATTTGTGAGTCGGGGGTCACCATGCCTGTACAGCCCCTGCCTGTATTGGCATTGTGCCAGCATGGTGGGAGCCAGCGTAGTGCGCTGCCTCGCGAGGTTGTTAGATGAAGGCCTGTCTGTGGCGTGATGCTAACCTGTCTCTTTTCCCTGTTCCAGGTGAATGCACAATATTTGCAGCCGTTCGTGATTTGATGGTTAATCTTACGCTGCCCCCTGGTGGGCGTCCGTAGACACTTTTAAGAGAAGGCTGAAAGTGAGACAAAACAGCAAAAAAAATAAAAAAAAAAAATATATATAAAATAAAGCCTTCGGTTAAAAGAGGACATTTTAATTTTACCCTTTTTTAAGAGCTAATTATAATAAACTGGTAAACTTTCAGGGATGCACTTTCATCAGATGAATTCATCACCACGACTTTTTGTATAGTGCTGTTCTATAGTGTGTTTTAATGGGAGACACTTCAGACTAGGTAATAGATTGAAGTATCAGCTTGCTGGTAATAGATTTAATATTCTGTTTTATACTATAAAGATTATTAAAATGCCAAACTTGTTTGTTTTCCTGTTTTTCTTATGTTTTGGTGTAATAGTCTTTTTTTAAGGCAGGTCTGTCATTTTTGAATACTGTAAAACTGTGACAAACTTTATATTGAAGCTGTATTTTAATATGACTGCTTTGAATCCTTAAACAATTTATTTGGGCTTGTTGTAAACATGTCCCCAAAAAGCAATATTTAATAAACTGGATTAAAAAAATCTTAAACTCGACGTTGTATAATCTTAAAATGTATTCCTCTCCACTAGAGCCACTGGCCAGATCGCAGAATTGTTTTGGTTGGAAAAGACCTTTAAGATCATCAAGCCCAACTGCTAACCTAACACTACCCAGCCCACCACTGTACCACATCCCTAAGCACCACTTCTACAGGTCTTTTAAATACCTCCAGGGATGGTGACTCAACTGTTTCTCTGGGCAGCCTGTTCCAAGGCTTCACCTTGTGTATTTACACTTACTTGGCTATTTCTGTATGTAATCTTGTTTACAAATGCACTCTGCTAACCTGAAAAAACAAAGTCTTATGTATTTATTCTGTGGCTTTGATTTGTCCCAAGTCATAGGAAAACAAAGTTCGTTCATTTTCCTGATTGTATAAATAATCAGTAATTGCTTAAAACAATGCTTCATTTCTTATAAAGAACTACATCTTTCCTGTCCCAAAAGCAAAGTTCAGTGGGAGAAAGGAGCTTTTATTTTCGTCTTTCATGTAGTTTGTAGTTACAGGTACCCCTGTAGTTAATATTACTGACTCTTATTTGTCTTCTTGCAAAAGCAGGTGAGGAGGAAGCTTGAACTGTTTACGTTGAGATTGGAGAGGCTGATCTAAAAAAAAGCTGATCCAGAACAGAAACAGCATCACATTTAACTTCTTGAATTAGAAGGATGTAGATAATTTTGCCAGTGATGACTGAAGGTTCTTGTAATTGAACAAAATTTCCATCCTTAGGAAGTACTCTGTCATTTAACCATTTGTATTCATGGATCAGTAGTCTCAATTCTTTTATTGAATTCAAGTTGGCATCCTGACTTCCTGCAAGAGTAGCTTTGTGCTGCTCTGCCTTGCTCCCTTTGCAGAGCTCTGTCAGATCTCTGTTCAGCTGAAGGATGTTCTAATATAATTTTAAAAAATCTTTTAGTGGGTGTATTCTAGCCTGCTTTGCTGGCTCTAGGGCTGCTTGTTGCCCCCACAGCTGTTACAATGCTGATTTCCCTCTGAATGAATGAGTCTTTTTTTTCAAAGCTCTTGCTATTAGAAATAATCTGGTTGTTGTCCACTTCAGATTCCAGTCTTGAACATGTGGGTAAGGGTATCATTACTTTATCAGTACTTCTTTGCTTTGTGTGTATCTACAGATTGTTACGCATCTTCCACTTCTGACAAACAAGTTAAGTACTGGAGTGAAAACCTTGGCAATCTTTAAGTGTCTTTAAATTTCATTTTCCAGCTGTTACTCATTGGGAAAAAAATTCTGTTTCTGTCTTTTCACACTCAAACCAATGTTTTAAAACTGAGAGGTGATACAAATATGTCTGAAAAAGACTGGCTGTTATGCTGGCTACCGGTCGGGATTCAAGGTCTGATCATTCCCGTGCCTATAAGCAGCTTTCTGAGAGGGGTAGAAGCATCTGCTGTTCTTTGTGTTAAAGGGCAGGTGAGTGGGCTGGTGGGCACAGGCTCCCCTCCCTGAGAGCTTGAAAGCAGCGTGCAGGGAGTAGGTAATCCCCCAGGGTGGAGAGAAAACAAAATAATAGTAGTGCTAATAATAGTATGTAAACTTATACAGATGGTTATGATATTACATTCCTGACCTGAGATTAAAGGGAGACTTGAGAGCTGAACCAGTGTGAATCTCATGAAGTTCGACAAGGCCAAGCGCAAGGTCCCACACGTGGGTAGGGACAATCCCAAGCACAAATACAGGCTGGGTGGAGAATGGGTGGAGAGCAGCCCTGAAGGGAATTTAGGGGTGCTAGTGGATGAAAAGCTCAACATGAGCTGGCAATCTGCGATTCCAGGCCAGAAAACCAACTCTGTCCTGGGCTGCATCAAAAGAAATGTGGCCAGCTGGGTGACGGAGGGGATTCTCCCCTTCTACTCTGCTCCTGTGAGACCTTGCCTGGAGTACTGCGTTCAGTTCTGGAGCCCTTGGTCCAGGAAGGACACGGACCTCTTGGGGTGAGTCCAGAGAATGGCAACAAAGACGATCTGAGGACTGGAGCACCTGTCCTGTGAGGACAGGCTGAGAGAGTTTGGGTTGTTCAGCCTGGAGAAGAGAAGGCTCTGGGGAGACGTTATAGCAGCCTCCAGTACTTAAATGGGGCCTACAGGAGAGATGGGGAGTGGCTCTTTATCGGGGATTAGAAGGATGGAACAAGGCATAAGGGGTTTAAGCTGAAAGAGGAGACATTGAGGTGAGATACTGGGAAGAAATTTTGCCCTGTGAGGATGGTGAGACACTGGCACAGGTTGGCCAGGGAAGCTGTGGCTGCCCCATCCTTGGAGGTGTTCAAGGCCAGGTTTGATGGGACCTTGTGCAGCCTGGGCTGGTGGGAGGTGTCCCTGCCCATGGCCATGGCAACCTCTGCTAGTGCCTCACCACCCTCATGGTGAAGAAATTCCTCCTTATGTCTAGTCTAAATCTGCCCCTCTCCAGTTTATACCCTTTGCCCCTCATCCCTATCACTACATACCTTTGTAAATGGTCCCTCCCCAGTCTTCCCATCATCTTATCCTGTGTATTTCAGGTGTTTCCTGTATCTCAATCTTTTCTAGATCCCTAGTCTGATTTGTAGCTTTTAAAATAATTTAACCCCCATTTTCTTTTTGCAGTTCATGGGGGAGTCCAAGATCAGGAATGTTTATTTCTGGCTAGAGAACACCCAGCTGCACTTTAGACATCAGTTCCCAACAAAATAAGGCACTTTATGTTGTAATACTTTGTTCCATCAGAATAGTTTTGTCTACTTGTGCATTCCATTACTTGCAAGACATGCAGATTATAAAGAACTTTTTGAAGGACGAAGTGCAGAGACTACAATACTTAGAAAAATAGAAATGTGATAAATACCACATTTTAACAGACTGGAGAGGAAGAGTTTGAGGAAGAAAAAAAAATGTAAGAATGTAAGTGTACTTATTTCCTAGCTAAGGTTATTTTGCATATTACAGGGAAATTCATAAAGGAATTCGGTAGGTGATAGGAATTAAGGACTTCTGCTTTCTAGACTTGTTTTTGCTCTCTGCCAAATAGTTCATTCAGGCTACAGTAACCAACGACTCCTACGCAGTGCTGGAATTGATAGCAGGTGGGACTTGTTTTACCACTGCCAACAATCTGAATAGTTCAGCAGCTGTGGAATTTGCCAAGAATCAGGTCTGTGGTGTGGAAGTAGCCAAACATGGGGGTGGAAGGAAGAAATTAAGGTGATTCCTGCGTGGATGATCTAGGAACCTCTGGGATTAAGAATAAAAACAAGGGGGTGGAAAAAGAGCGAGAGCAGAGGATGAACTATAACGCAGAATGGTTGCTTGTGATGTTTAAACCTAGACTGTGTGTTCAAGACAAGGAAGCTGGTCTCATGACAATGATCATGACTCCTTTGCAACACATCAGAGGCTGCTTTCCCAAGCGAGGTTCCTGGGATGGAGCAGTTTGCCTGACAGCTCCTTGCTAGGAGCACAGGAGGCTCTGACACTGCTGTGATACGGCAGGGAAGAGGCTTTGAGGGAGCGCTGCCTAGAAACAACTTCTAAAGTTTCAGGCTTTCCACAGCTGCTTGGCCAAGTTGCTTCTCGGCAGGGTGGTGGGGAAGTGTGAGGAAGGGGCAGTGGGCTGGGCTGCCTGCTCCCAGCAGCCTGGAACCCTGCAAGAGCCTGTCCCTGCCTTCCCCGAAAGCCAGGAAAGAAGATGGAGGGGCTGATGACCACAGGCTTGGCACGTGTCCTGCAGCTGCCTGCAGGAGATGATAGAATTTCTTTCAGTTTTGTGCATGATTCCTTCTGTATTTGTTTTAGTACTGACTCTTCCATTCCCCTGGATAAAAAAAGAGTAGTTTGGGGACAAAGGCAAAATGAAGTGACCTCTGTGCTGCAGGTTGCTACCGAGACCGTTATGCTTTGACTCTATTTGTGTCCCAGTATGTTTATTTTTTATGTTTATTTATGATTTTTGTTTGTTTGTTTGTTTGTTTTTAGCAGTGTGGCCAGGTGGCCAAGAAGGCCAATGGCATCCTGGCTTGTATCAGAAATGGTGTGACCAGCAGGTCCAGGGAGGTTATTCTCCCTCTGTACTTGGCACTGGTGAGACCGCTCCTTGAATCCTGTGTTCAGTTCTGGGCCCCTCACCACAAGAAGGANAATGGCCTCAAGCTCCGCCAGGGGAGATTTAGGCTAGAGATTAGGAGAAAGTTTTTTACGGAAAGGGTCATTAGGCATTGGAATATGCTGCCCAGGGAGGTGGTTGATTCGCCTTCGCTGGAGGTGTTTAAGGCACGGGTAGATGAGGTCCTGAAGGACATGGTTTAGTGTTTGATAGGAATGGTTGGACTCAATCCGGTGGGTCCCTTCCAACCTGGTGATTCTATGATTCACTTGTGCTTTTTTTTTTGGTGTAACACACATCAAAGCCACTTTCTGGTAGTCAGCATCACCTTTGGGATGTTAGTGATACAGGCATAGTTTTCCTGCAGGTGTGTTTACTGGACATCTTATGTGGGTCCATTCCTTATAAATCCTCATCTTCACAAAATATTGAGCATACTTTTTTTTAAAAAGCCTCCTTTAAAATATGGAAAGAATGTAAAAAATAGTAAAAAATACTTTTTAATAAAAGTAATGTTTTTAATAAGGGAGGAAACCTCTTCTACCAATGTTTTATTTGTAAAGACCAATGTATCTGTGTGCGTGTGCACATGTGTG
This sequence comes from Piaya cayana, assembly GCA_013389865.1. Classification (NCBI taxonomy): domain Eukaryota; kingdom Metazoa; phylum Chordata; class Aves; order Cuculiformes; family Coccyzidae; genus Piaya; species Piaya cayana. Next base: position 124,917 of record WAAB01013993.1, on the reverse strand, counting down.
CTCATGCACAAAAGAACTCAAGACCAATTCATACGTGGAGTGTTTATCTTAGTTTTTGCTTTTTCCAGTTATGCCTCCTCACCCCATCTGCTCCTCTGCATGACTGACAGTTGATTGCCCTTCCTTTTTCTAGCAAAACCTTTCAGGTTACTCAGAGCTACTCCGACTTAATTCCTTTGGAAATGAGGCCACATTCAGTACACACAACAGAGCCTCTCAGCTCCCGAATAGAGCACCTCCCATATGAGGACAAGCTGAGACACTTGGGGTTGTTCAGCCTGGAGAACAGAAAACTCTGAGGAGACCTTATAGCGACCTTCCAGGACCTGAAGGGGCTACAGGAAAGCTGAGGAGGGACTGTTCACAAAGGCTTGTGGTGACAGGACTAGCGGCAATGGGTATAAACTGGAGAGGGGCAGATTTAGACTAGATATAAGGAGGAATTCCTTCACCATGGGGATGGTGAGGCACTGGCACAGGTTTCCCAGGGAAGCTGTGGCTGCCCCATCCCTGGAGGTGTTCAAGGCCAGGTTGGATGGAGCCTTGGTCAGCTTGATCCAGTGGGATGTCCCTGCCCATGGCAGCAGGGTTGGAACTGGATGATCTTTAAGGTCTCTTCCAACCTAAATAATTCTATGATATTATGAATATCTATATATAATAACTTAAAGATTTCCAGAGAGCAGAGCTGCACGTTCATGAACATGGCTTAGGTTCCAGCAACTCGCCTGTTTGCGGAGCTGCTGCCTTTCTGGAGGTTGGCTGCCCCGGTCAGAGGGGCTCCACCTGCTGTGGAGGTGGCAGCTCAACCCTGGCGAGCACTGGCAGTGCAGTCTCGCTGCCCCCTCTTGGCTCTGTCAACTAGCTGAAACACTTGAGGTAGGTCAATTGAAAATAATTGGTACAGCTAGTTTTATATTGGGGTGGTTTTTTTCCCCTCCTTTTTTTCTGCAGTGTAGACTAATTGTGACAGAAATAGATTCTTTGGAGTTGAGAGCTGTCTGATGACTGAAACATCTTTTTCTTTCTGAGCTGGTGCTGTACATTAGTCAAGATTTTGATTGATGACCTACTGTAGGGTGTTGTTAGGAGCTCCCGTTTAGCTCTGCAGTGTTCCAAATGCTGTAATTGATTACAGGGCCATTGAGACAGACCAGCAATTCCTTGGGCACTTAGCCCATGGCATTGTAAGGAAGTACATAAAAGAATGGTGCTGAGCACTTTCAAGTTACTGACCTTACAGTGTTGGCATAAGATATGACCTAAATTACTAAGAATTTATCCTAGCCACACTTCTTCTGTTGCTGTTGCCTAATGAAACGCATATGCTTACTAGATTAAGGGCATGTAAATTAGTCATCATAAATTTATGCACTGGAGCATAATTAAAGTGGAATCTTACTGCCTTTACAAAAACATTTAGTGCAATCATGAATTTTGTTTCCCTTATGAAGCATTCTACATATTTTATAATGTGTATTCATGCCAAGAACTTAGCTATTTATTTTTGGTGAGATCAGGTGACATCGATGGCATTAGTAGAATTGATTGCCATGCTCCTTTAATGTGAAACTTCTTCAGCAACAGAAGAATCTAATCTCTGAAAGCACACTGGCAAGGTAAGTCCCTATTTAAGGATGGAATTTTTATTCTAAAACCTGTCCTCAACCACTCTTGAGTAGAGACAGTTTAACATGGCTTTTTGACCTGTTATAGAAAAGAACTCTTGAAAATTTGTTGTAGACACCTATCAGAATCTGCAGTTTCAGAGCACTTCCAGCAGCCCCAGCTCCTGCCTGTCATAGACACCATCTGTAGCAGCTGATTTTCCAGCAGTTCAGGTAGGAGTGCACTGGAGCAGGCTAGTTGGATGCACGGCTTCACCATCCATCAGTTTCTGCTCTGTTTATTTGAGAGGAATGTATTCACCTGGGCTTTCTGTACCCTGTACCTCATCACTGGTCAGGCAGGACACACGTAACACAAGCCTGAGTAGAAAGAACAGCAGTGATTTCACAGCAGCTGCATCGTGCCAGGGCAGAAGTCTCTGAGAAGTACAGAAATGTTTTATCTGCTAGAACTCCAATGAGTACAGCTGTTTCCTTCCCCCAAAAAACCCACAAGCTGAGTGACCTGAATTTGTCACTAGACCAGGAGACATTGCAGTCATGTACACCAAGACCAAAGATTTGTCTGGGAGTGGTCCCGAGATCTGATGGTTGCAAGCAGCTCCTAGAGAGGGTTTCGCAGCAGCGGTGCCAGTGTCTGTATTAGCCCCGCATGAAAGGAGTTGTTGGGAGTCTTTGCTCTCTGATCCAGTGACACATCACACACCAGCCCTGCTCCTCCAGGAATACAGTTTCTGTGTACACCCGCTAACTTTCACTCATTTCCATCCATCGCATTGTCAGCTGCAGAAGCCCTTTATATTAGGTTGGTGCAAAAATAATTGCTGGTTTTGTCATTGTAAACTGCGATGCTTATGTCTGATTAAACTTTTATTTAACTGTGTTCATGTTGTACACCATTTTAAAGCCCAAAATTCACTCTACTTATTTACACTAGTGGTTTTGTTCTCACTGTTCATTCTTTTTTTATATTCTGCTGTCAAATTAAAGATAGGAAAGAAGCAAATTCAAGCAATTTTGAATTCAAAAGGGGATATAAAGCAGTAAAACCGCTAGCAATATCAACAAAGCACATTTGGCCAGAGCTGGTGAACGAACATACAGATACATTTAATAACAGAAATGAGAGAGCTGAAGATGAGGGGTGTCATGGACGTTCTTCTGCAGTAGATGACAATCATTGAGGCAGACCCACACAAAACTCAGGAGGTTGCAGAACTAAATATTGACCACTCACTAGCTGTCTGATATTTGCACCAAATTGGAAAATCAAAAAGGGTTGACAAATAGGTGCTACATGAGCTAAATGAAAATAAAAACAACTGCCATTATGAAGTCTGCTCTGCACTTCCTTGTGCAACAAAACCAATCCCTTTCTTGATGGGATGGAAAATGGATTCTATATGACAACAAACACTGTTCTGTACAGTGGCTGGGCTGAGATGAAGCACCAAAACAACTCCCCAAACCCAAACTGCATCAAAGGTTATGGTCACTGTTTGGTGGTCAGCAAGTGGAATCATTCACTGCAACCTCCTGAACCCTGGTGAAACCATCACAGCAGAGAAATATTGCCAGGAAAGCAACAAGATTAACCAAGAACCGCAACGTTTACATGCAACGTTGGTCAATCAAAAAGGACCAGTTCTTTCTGACACTGCCTAGCCACATGTCTCAGAAATGACTCTGCAGAAGCTGCATGAACTGGGCTACGAAGCTCTACCTTCCCCAGCTTCCTCCTCAGACTGCTCTCCCACCACTTACCACATTTTCAAGCATCTCCACAACTTTCTACAAGAGGTTGTCCACAACCAGCCAGCAGCTCAAAATGCTTTTGAAGAATTAATCACATCAAGGACTCCAGAATTGTGTGTTACTGGTATAAACAGACTTGTTTCTTGTTAGCAAAAATACATAGATTCAAATTGTTCTAGTTTTGACTAATAAGTGTTATTCTAAGCCAAGATATATTGCTTTAAACTTGATGGTTGAGAAGGGCAATTATTTTTGCAGCAACCTAATATATTTTTCTAGAGAACATTCGTGAATTTTAGCTCAACACTCAAAGCTAAAATTCATTTCACCATATCAAAAAAAAAAACCAAACCCACAAAAAACCCCCCACCAGAGATAGTAATAGGATTCCAAAGGTCATTGTAATTGTGGGGGGTTTGTTTTGAGACATGCTTATCACCTTACGCTAAATTCAAGCAGTGTTCTTGTTGCCTCCATTAAGGCTGACCTATAAATCTCAGCAACCACTTGCAAGGTTGCTTGATATTTGCATTTGAATAAGATTTCTCTTCATTTCCAGTTGCTCACTTAGGCTTCCCTTGCCTGCTTGTTGCAAGGGCAGCACAGTGGCTGGAAGAACTTTGAAAGTTGCTGTTCCTGCCCCACAGAAGTCTGGGAAGTTGAGGCGTACGCAAAGGCTAGATTACACCTCCCTTCTGCCAAATTCAGACTTTGGGGAATTACGTAGAAAAAGTAGCGTACTGAATCTTCAAAGAATCCTTTATTTTATAGTTCATTTTCTCTTTTCATTTTAAATACTAAAAGAAACATTCAGGCTTCAACTTTGACTCGGAGTTAGTTTTGAGAAGTGTCAGCGCTTCATCAGAACAGATACCCAGACTCTGCAATCCAAATACTGGACAATATGTGACTAAGGTCTGAAGCCGCCCCTATTAAATGCATCTCATCCTCTTAGCATCTTCTGGGAACAGGCTCCTAAATGCTACAGACAGCACTACATCAAGCTCTTCCAGGCCTGGCTGAAGGTTGCTTGCTGCTGCTAATTGCACAATGAGACTCCTTCCTGTCTCACTTTGAGCAGACAAGACCCCAATACAGGCTAGCTTTTCCTCACACCTCTCTCTTGGGCTCACATGAGTGCTTCAAAAGAACAATAACTTCCCTTTGAAAAACAAAACTGTGGGCTTCTGCTCTCACTGTTGTTTTCCTTCACAGAGCTTTACGTGAAAGCTTCATCACTTCCCTGACCGCATTATGCAAACCATAGTTTCTGCCGTATCACATAGATCCTTTTACAATTTATATTACTGGGATGATTAAATAGAATGATCAATAGTAGGTCTAATGATGTCAACAGCACTTTCACTCTAATTTACCAAATTCTAAGTACAAAAAGGCTGTTTCTGCCACAGGAATCTGTATTGTAATTGCCTCCTTGATAAGCAGTTGAGTACCATTGTGCAACGCAACGTGTCTTGCTTACCAAGCTCAAACTAAAGCACAGTGACTTTAGACTGGTTCAAAAAGGAGCTTGTGCTGCACAATGCACACTGGTATTTAACGAATAGCACACATCAGAGTCCTCAACAGCACCTTTGGGACCAGATGAAGGCTTACAGCTATGAGAATGAACAAATGCGGTGCTAAAAGAAGTGGGAATTCAAATGCACCCTTCAAACAGATGGCAGAAAGCGGCAGTAGTCTAAGACCAGCTTTAACAAGTAAAATTAGAGCCTGCAACAGCAGCAAGCAGCTGGAGCAGAGCTGACAGAACTCCAAGCTGACAACTTCAGGCCAATTACAATATAGATAACTAGGTATAGCTGGCATGCAGGCATTAGACTTAAAATTAATTATACAGTCACTTTAAACAACTAACTCTGAATACGGGTCCAGATCTTTACCGAAGTGGATTATTAATCTGATTAAACTTCTGAATTAAGTAAACTAGGAATGCATTAATTCAATATAGACCAGTAAGATCTAGTTGAAATAAATCCTCACCAAGAAGTCTGCAGCATGACTAATTTTCAGACAACCAATACTTTGTTTAAAATGAATAATCCCACAGCCCAGAGCGCCTAATCTTGAAAAAACATTGAGAATCAGTACCAGGTGTGGGTGGTGAGGCACTGGGCACAGGTTGCCCAGGGGAGCTGTGGTTGCCCCATTCCTGGAGGTGTTCAAGGCCAGGTTGGATGGGGCCTTGGGCAGCCTGGTCCAGTGGGATGCGCCCAAGGGAACTTTATTGTAGCATTCTTTTAAAAGAGCATTTTAACTTTTTTAACCTCTTAGTATTGTTCAGGACAAGCAGAATCCCATAAAGTGGCTTACTCCACTTCAACTGCTTTACACCCAAGACAGCTGAAAACAAGCTTCTAAATACTCCCAGAGCACTTACCTCAAACTTTGTGTTTGTTAGCCCTTTTAACCTTTCACTGCAAATTGACAGTAACCTGACAGTGGTCATCCTTCTTCCTGCCATATAGGTAATTTTACAGAATAGTTTGGTTGGAAAGATTCTGCTATTAATGCACTACTCCCTTTCTTACCCTAGACTGTGCTCATTGATGAAGTTCATAGGTACTGTCTTCTGTATTAAGTGATCTCAAAACAGTCAAAGAAATTTAGAAAAACAACTATCATGTAATAGTCTACTTATAACATTAGGGTTCATGCCCATCAAATAGGATGATAGAGCTGTATTTTAATTGTTTTCATAATAAAGTTGTAAAGCCTAATCAGATTTGATTCTTATTAAAACACTACAAATGTTGAGTGCTCAATAATTAGACTACACATTCTTGTCAAAGAAGCAGGCAGTACAACTCTTCCTTTCTATTAATCACCCAGATTAATTTGAAATGTTGTTAGAAGTAATTTCAAATGATTGTAAAATATACACTTTTTGTGTACATTTTGTGCAAAGCTGCAGCATGTTACTCAATTCAACACAACACACTGTCCAGGATCTCCAAAACATGAAAACTTCAACCTCTTCAGATCTGACATTCCCAGTAAATGAGACAAGTATTCAACAAGCAGATCTTTTCTGGAAGTGGAACAAATCTCTCCTAACAACTGGGAACACTAGAAAGACAACAAGATGAAAAGAGTATTTCCATCCACGTTGCTGTAGCCTGGAAGAATTCCTTTTACCACAAGAAAAAAATCAGTTTCCAAAAACTACCTAGCTTATATTAAAAAGTATTTTATAAAAAAGATTCAAGTCATAGATTAACCTTGTTTTAACTGTTTTCTATTTGGTTTAGGAAAATTAATGCATACAAACTGATCTTCCAATATCTGCTCTTGAAAGACAGTTAAAACTAAACTGCTATGGACTTACGCCTACTGCCACATACAGGCGGCTGCCGGCATGGACTGTCTTCTGCTGAGCTAATATTAAACAGAAGTAGCCACACCTATGAAGCCACAAAGAATAAATGCATTCCAGAAAGAAGGTTCTTTGTTTTATTGAATGACTGAAGCAGGACTATAATCCAGGTACATTTAAATCAAGTGTTGGTCCACTCTTATAATCAAAAAGAATTGATTTAGGTTTTTTTTATAACAACATCAACACAAATGGAAGGAATATGAAGCATAATTGGAACTTTCAGCTGCAGGTGACCTTAGACCACGATCAGACTGGTGCTACTTCAATATTTATAGTCTCTGTAGGTAAAGTATCCTTCTGCCTACAGCTTCCATATGAGCCATTGACGCGAGACCAAAATGCCATCTGTGCCACTAGAATCATGGTCTTGTAGAAATATTTCTATATTTAGTATTTTAGTGAAGAATAATTACTATCCTCTCAGAAGTTACATATAGGCATTATAAATATTTACATCGAACATTTACAACTGGTTCATAATATACAACACAACAATTTAACTATAATTTCTAATCCTCCAGTGTAAAAGTTTCAAGCAACATGTTTCTATCATAATTTCAACTGATCTGTTTTGCACACAGTCACAGGCAGTACAGGGCATTTCAAAACCTCATGTTTCATGACAAAAAAGATGGAATGATGTTAGTTTAATAACAATTATGTTGGGGATTATTGGCTGCTGTTTGGTTGGTTTTTTTTCAAACAAGCAGATTTCAATTTCTAAATCCCATCTAGTGCTACTACTAACATTTAACATAAGCTTGAGGAGGGCAAAAAAAAAAAAAAAACCTTGGAAATAAATACACCTTTAAAAAATTCCACAATTAACTATATCAGAATACTCGTTTTCCACACAGTTTAAATGAGACCTTACTCTTCATCAACTCCTTGCGCTGAAATACACTGTAGTTCAATCCATTCTTATCTTCTGATTTGTCATCCTATAAATAATGCTATCATACCCAGGATCCATGTTCCAGAGGTTGTAGGAGATAACTATCACAGCCAACGCAAGACCTATCATCATCCACAGAATAATGTTGAAGATCACAGAGTAATCGTAGTTATATGGATAGGCAAGGTTATACGGAGTTTCTGTTTCGCTCTGTAGTGAAGAAAATAAGTGTATTATTTTCAAGGCAGCTTGCATGCAATATGCATCCCAACTACACTGAAAAGCTGAACAAGAACAGGAGAGATGCGTTTTTGTCCAGAGAATTCTGACGCTAGGACACAAAATGCAAAAGTGATTACGTGACTGACAAAGGAATCCAAAGGGATGGGCTGAGAGGAGCCACACTGAATTCAAGAAGGGCAAACATGAAGTCTTGCATCTGGGACAGAGCAGCCCCACGTGACAGCATGGGCTAGACACTGATCAGCAGGGCAGCAGCTCTGCAGGGGAAACCTGGAGGTCCTGGTGGACAAGGTAAACAGGAGTCAGCAGTGCCCCTGCAGTGACAAAGGGCAACTGCACCCTGGGCTGCATCAGGAGCGAAGGCAGCAAGTCAAGGAAAACCAACTTTTTCCCCCATAATGAGGCAGGACTTGCATCCGCTATTGGGGAGAAAATGGCAGAAATGCAAATCCTAACAAGACATAAGGGAAAAAGTTTTCATAGTGAAAGTGATTAAGGTACTGAAACAGAGAGGCTCTAGGATTTCCAGCGGTGGACTTAAGAGGAACTTGGCTAGACGAGGACTGAGCAGCCTCATCTAACTCTTAAATTAATCATGCTTTGAGCAGTCAGTTGCAGTAGATGACCTCCAGAGGCCCTCTTCAATCTAAATTACTATACAAGTGAAGATCAAGTCAGATAACCTAACCTCTTCACACTCATGCCTAAATCAGCCAGTATTCTAGTCCTTAAAAAAATTAAGCTCAAGTGAAGGAGTAATGCAGCTTGGATCACTTCTAATAGTGCAAAATAGGAAAATGCATGTCTACTACCTGTGAAGACTGGAGAATGGAGCGAGACTTCCTCGTGAGGGGAGAATTAAAGGCTTTCACAGCCACCACTTCTACCACCGCATTCCCACCATACAAATTAAACATCTCATCTGCAAACTGGAAAAGCAAAAGTGACTTAAATTACAAGCTAAACTGTAGCCAGGAATCAAGGAGAGTTTAGTTAGCAAAATGTACTAAACCATAAGATGTCAGCTTCAGGAATAAGAAGCTTACAGAAGTTGTAAACATTTACAGTATTTTAGAATTCCACTAAGAAAGTCCCAACTTTCACCTGGTGTGCATCATCTCTTTAAAATCCCTTAATCACAGTTTGACAGCTGTAGCTTATGACTGCTTTCTGGGCACAAACTGGCTCTCTCATCCCTTTTACAAAAAGCCCATTGCCATACAGTTTCCCAATTATATGTCTGCCAGTTTCAACAAAACATTTAGGTTCTTAGCTTTCCACTGGGGAAATTAACTCCAATATTTCAATTTGGTCCAAAGACTAGTATGTCTAGTGCTTAAATATATTTGCTTAACTACAAAGAGGCAAAGAATAATGTTCAGAGGAAACAGTTACCTGGCTTAGCAAATTCATGCTGCTTCTACACTTGTCCACCACACTTTTGAAGCTCTCAAAAAGTGACTAGTCTTAATACAGATCTTATCTAATGATTATACAAGACCTGCTAAAGAATTACTTCCTTGAGCACACCGATAGATGAAAAGCAGTCATTCCAGGGACCTGGAAATTTAGATTTATACAGCTTTGTTGGCAAGGAGGAAAAAACCTCTATACCTTGGGATGAAGTAATTTCCATATTTCTGAGAGCTGGTTTTCATGAGGCATACTGGTGGTTTTAAATGCAAGATATTTGTTGAGGAAAAAAACCAAACTTATTGAGTCACGCTGATATATGGTTTCAATATACTCCTACTCCTTTAGGCAAAATATCTTACATGTTGTAGAATCACATCAACGCTTTCCAGAGTAACAAATCGGAACATTTGATTTTATAACTGAACAACTGCATTTTAAGAACCCAACAACAAAAACAAGCACCATTCAAGCCATCACTAAAGAAGTGACAATTCAAAGTGCAAGATAGTCAAGAAACTAACTCCTTTGTAGTTAACAAAAAAATACTTCCTTAGTATTCCTGTTCACTAGGTAGAAACTATACCTTTTGCAAAGAGTCTACAAGAATTTGAGAAGCATCCTTGAACTGCTGAGAGTCTTCCCCATATCGTTTTCCAATCTCTTCCAAACCAGCCAGTTCCAGAGAATACAGGTCAGGAGAGCGATCCTTGGCTAAGTGCTTGTGTCGAGACAGCTTTGGCACACCAGTGAGGGTGGAAAGAAGTCAAATTCATACACAGGTTACTTTAAAAACACATTTCACAAAATCAGTTTGCTGGGACTGACTAATCCAGCCTCATTTTCCAGTCATAGTACATACTGATTAGGAAGTAGGATTTCTTTTCAACTTAACTAGAAGATGTTCACAATCGTTTATTATTCTACAGAAGAAAGCAGATGATCATCATATGACATCTTCTCCTAACATAAGGTTATATACATGCAATAGAGAGCTCTACTAAAAAGAAATATTATACTTATTCACATCAGAATCCTTGTTCTGCAATTGCTGTAAAAACAGACCGCGGAGGAAAAAAAAGTATGTAACAACAATACTTGGATACTTCTCTTCCTTTTACTGAAGCTGGCCCTTGCAGCATTGTGTAGGCTACAACTTACACATTGCTGTTGTCTATGTACAAAAGTAATTTACTTAAGGAGCACCATCCCATTGTCATAAAATCCAATCAATAAATTCCAAATTATCTCAAAGGAGAGGAGGGCTACTCTTGCACTTCTACAGGTGTGAAGCTGCAGCACTAACACTGGCCTGCACAACAGTCTCCAAAAGCAACTAATATAATCTGTTCCTAATCTTTCCCTCCACTTTACAGCATTTCTAGTCTACAAGACAAAACCAAGTTGTTCTACCTCATTTTCTCAAGAGCCCCATTTCTCTCCAGCAGCCCTTCACCTTTTTTTATTACTCTTTCTCCTCAAGTAGCTGAGGGCTGCAGCTTAAAGGGAAAACAAAGAAACAAAACCAAATCCCAACCAGGAACCCCTTCCAAAATCCCCACAAAAAAACCCTAAACCTCAGCAACAAGAAAGTAGCTTCATAGTAAAAAGACCCCAAGAAGCTTTTGGCTTAAAAAGATCAGAGTTAAAAGCTCACACTTCCATTGGAACATTTCTGTCACCACCACTATTCACACTACAAATGTCACTATAGTCTTTTCAGATAAAATGTTAATGTGATATTTTGAAGTTAAATGGTAGATGGCAAAGAACATATCCTTAACTACCACCCTACTTCTCAAGAAAACAAGGAAAGCACTAGCAAAGTCTTCATTGGGTACTGATGCAAGCAACTCATGATGCACTTGAAGAGATTCCACCAGTTGCAAGTATCCCAGCTACAGCTTCTCCACCTTTAAATGAGATCTTAAGTTTGAGACCTAAGATAGGGAAACTGTTTCAAAAATATCTTACCAAGCTTGAAATATCATGTAGGACTTGTAGTTCTGACAGAAAAAGCAAGTCAGCCTGGGGGAAGAGGGAGAGAGAAAGAAACAGGCGTTTCCTTTGATGAAACCAAAGTTAGAGAAGCCTCATTTTGTTGTAAGTCTCAGTATTTTATAACAGATTATGTTTGTTACAGCATGAGAAATGAATCTTTCAGTAAAGTTACTTACAAAAGAATTTAAAACTTAGTTCTTAGAGTTCAGTTACAAAAAGTCAGTGTGCTCTATTAGACAAAGCAAGGAATAAAAAAATAAAGGGAAAAAAATAGGAAAAGCACAACTTAACTAAGAATATTAGAAAAAAAATCATAGGACTTTGCACCAATTACATTTTCTTACCTCACTGTTTCTGCTGAGGGAGTTGAGAGGAAGGGAGCTGAGGATGGAGTTCTCCTGGAATAAGCGGTTTCGCAGTTGGCGCAGTGTGACAGAAAGATCTTCAAATACAGAGTTTGCCTTGCCCACCATGTACACTCTCTGCAGGAACAGCCATTGTTTAGTAACAACCAAGGTTACATTTATTTTTCACAGTCACATATTAATAATCAATTACACTTGCAATCTCCCTCCAATGAAAAGCATTTCATATAAACAATAGGTTCTGCTTCAGCCACATAAGTGGAAAGAGGTTTACTGTTTAACCCGAAGTGGAGCAATACTCACTTCCTCGCTGGGGGCCAGCTGCAAGACCACAGGAGTTTCCTCAGAGAACAAACTATGAATAGCATTTGCAACACTGTCGAGACTGAAAGGAACAGCCTGGAAGGCAAAGTTAGACGTTGAGGCAAAACAGGGCCTAACAACAGAAAAGGAGATAATTTGCTTAACTACAGAAGTCTGGAAAAATAGGACAACCTCTTTTTCAGCAGAGTATGGTTATTTCTAAAGTGGCATAACAATAATAGGAGCCAATGTGCAAAACAAAACATTGACTGTGTATCTATGAACAGTTTATTTCTATATATGACAAGAGACAATATGTTTTAAGAATGCCAAAGGGCTGTGATTGTGTAATGAAGAGGTTTACATAAGCTAAGAGTATGGCCTTGTTTAGCAGTAAAACAAGACCTACAAATATAGAATCAATACAAAAGGAGAAAACAATCTCGGTACAAAGTTATGTACCACAGAAAACTGATGAATGAAAATATACCAGTATTAAGACCAACTGCTGTAACACCAAAGAAAAGACCCATATAAAAATTACTGACAATAAAATAAATGCTAGCATGGTACAGTGACATTACTGGCAAGCTAATAAAACTGTCAGGTTTTCCAAACACTTACTTCCTGGTTTCATCTAAAAATAAAAAATAAAAAGAGGCAGAATGGTACATTTCCATTCAATAGCTGAAGAGCATAAAAATTAGTTTTCCTAATACATTTTAGTATGCCTGTAAGCTACCATAATTTGCACCCAAGAGTCCTGAACACAGAACTCTGACAATCTTTGAAACTTTTCTTGAATAACAGAGAACCAATACTTTGCCAGCACACATTTGGGGCAGCTCATTTGAAGCCATAGTAGCAGTTAACTGAAACAATTAAAGTTCAGGAATATTAATTCCTATTAGTGGGCAACAACGAAAATATGCATTATGAACACAAGAACTTCGATAAAGTCACAAGCACAAATATGACTAAAGACTTCAAGCACATCTACAGCTTCTGCAAGTCAGTAATGCCTACACAGTTAGGTACAAGGCAATCCTAACTCAATTTTGGTTCAGATATCATTTCAGCAATGCCAATATACAGTTGCAGCTGAACAAATGAGCTGTGCTTGAAAGCCAATATCAAAGTAGAAGTGCTAAGCTTAATTTGACCAGAGTTCAATATAAAGACAAATAACATTCCAATTAAATGCCAATATTTTAAAACAGATTAAAAGATGGCTTGATACCAAAGTGATTTCCAAGGGAAATCATCACAACATCTTGAGGTATGCAATAAGATGTTGATAGCAAACAAAACCCTATTCAACATTGTCACTGATCACTCATTGTCACTCATTGTCACTCATTGTCACTCATTGTCACTCCAGTTTGATGAAATAATAAAACGATAAATTATTCCTTATGGGAGTGCAGCAGTCACACAGAGCCAAAATGTACAGTAAACTGGTGCAGAACAGTTTTCCAAGACAAGTAGAAGCAGAATTAACTAACTAGAAATAACCTGAAAAACAACTTAATTCAAAATGATCCATGGGTTCACACTGGACCGACAACAGCTCAAAAAAACCTGTGTAACATTGAAGCAAAATGGATTAAAGCAAACGATGTATTTATTAAGGACAAAAGAGTAGACAATGTACTGTTACCAATATTTTCTAAGTTACTGTGTTCCTGTTAAGATGCGTGTGGACAAAAATCACATGACAAGAGGCAATGGGCATAAATTTTAAAAGAGGAAATTCTATCTGAACATAAACATAAAAACATTTTTTTACTGCAAGCACGGTCAAATACTGGCACAGCTTGCCCAGTGAGCTGGTGGGGCCTGTGGAGATATTAAAAATCCAATTGGAGACAGTTCTGGACAACCTGGTCTAGCTATCCCTGCTTCATCATGGACTTGGACTAGATGATTTCAAAAGGCCCCTCCCAACCTAAACAGCACTGTGATGATGTGACAAGTATGAGAAAGAGTCCCAGCAAAGACAGACAATGACAGGTAACGTAATGTTGTCTATCATTTTCTTTTTGATACAGTATAATCAAATTGTGTCTCAAAGTGCAATATTTCAGCCAAGTAGATCATCTTTAAGGTCCCTTCCAACCCAAACCATTCTGATTCTATGGATGGAGCTGTAAGCAGCCTCGTCTAGTAGGACATGTCCCTGCCCATGGCAGGAGAGTATGAACTGGATGATCTCTACGGTCACCTCCAACCCAAACCATTCTATGATTCTATAATATTATTCTAAGTACTCGAAGAAAATTCAGACTGCTTAGGAGGCGATAGAGCACATCAAGGAATCAACATCATATAGAACACTATTGCAAACACTCAGCTGAAGCAAAAACAAGTAAAATATTGGAAGCAGTGGATTCTCTGCCTCTTGGTCCAAACATATTAAAACTAGATGCTTTTCAAGGAGAACATACTATCATCAAGTAAGTTACTCAACTCTACACAGGAGGCTGTGGGGGATCTTAAAGGCCTTTCACCTTGTACAGGATTCAGACGGGATTATTTATTTAGCCTGATCCATCATTCTAGGGGGGAGGTAAGTGAACTCCAAGTGAAGTAAGAAACAAGTAAACATCAAGGACTACATGAGAGTCACATGCTGCTCATTAAATCACAGGACTCAGAAATCACACAATGGTTCCAAAGACAAATACTCACATTCTCAATTGGGTAAGAAATCCCTTTTGCAGGTAACGCCAGCTTGTCTACACCTTTCACTGTTACCAGCACAGTAGCTCGTGGTCGGTGAAACAGATCACCCACTCCAAGCCCAGGCCAGGGAAGGTCCTATTACAAAAATAGTAAGACTTGTATTTCACAGGGAGAGAAAGAAGCCCTCATCCACCATTACAGCAAAATAACATACTACCTTTCTAATACCTCAGGATAGCCTACGAGAAATTTCACAGAGAAGACGGTTAACATTAGAATTCTTTCATCTTGAACAATTCTGTCTCAAGTTAACCATGACAAAACAGTTTAAAAGCTGCAAGTAACTTCACAGCAGAGCCTACACTAAGAAAGCATTATACATCCTGAATATATCAAGATATAATTAAATAAAAAATATCATAGTCTGTGTTTGATCAGTGAAGGCTGAATGTAAAAAAAAAAACCCAAACCACACAAAAGCCATAATCCAAACCCTTTTACAAAACACCATAAAACTAGCGTTAGTCACATTAAAACACCAACACCTTGATATTTTCAGCACTAGATTGAAAGCAGCGGGGGAGGGTTGGTATCAATAATATTAACAGTATGCTCATGTAAAACTTACAAATTTGCATCAAAATACAAAAATATCCCTTAGTAGCTTACTACAGTTATATAATGTATCAGTGAGAGCACAGGCAAGACTACCTGGCTGGTGCATTCACGCACAAATGCTTTTTTTTTTGGAATGAATTCAAACAAATGGATTTCTCCATTTCTGCAAAAGACATAACTACTTGCTTAAGTTCTGCTAAACCAATTTATTTGAATTTTAGAATTAAGTGTCATAGAGGTGACATAGATCTTAACATCTGAGAAACAAACAAAAAAACTTTTAATGTATCACA
Organism: Piaya cayana; assembly: GCA_013389865.1. Lineage (NCBI taxonomy): Eukaryota > Metazoa > Chordata > Aves > Cuculiformes > Coccyzidae > Piaya > Piaya cayana. The sequence goes on along the minus strand of WAAB01013993.1, from coordinate 109,318 downwards.
AGTGACAAAAATATAGTTCAGTTTTATCTTGCCTTAACTAGGGAGGAATATTGAATGACTGTTTCTGAGAATCCCCAGTTTAACACATTAAGAATTCTAAACTAGCTACAGTGCATCTACTGCACTATCATTTTATGTTCCTAGTCTACAGCCTCAATGTAAACTACAAATGAGTGTCTGGGCCCTGCAGTATTCTCCACAGCAGGACTGGAAGCTGCCTACACTGCAGCCCTGCCTTAGTGACAATGGTGATAACTTTCAATTTGGGGGCTTAACTAAATAGAGGAATCACTTCCTTTCCTGCCTGGTTCTAGGATTTGAAATAATACTCAGAGAACTATTTCTAAAGGATGCTACAGACCCATCACAAAAAAATGAGTCCATATCTCCAGATGATCAGTAGGGTAGAAGTGTTCAAAATGCGCCAACCCCTCCTGCTTTGCTGGGTGTCTGTACATGCAGTACACAAGACACCATCTGATGTATTGGTTTTTTTCTTGATAAAATAATCAAAATATACTTCTTAGGAATACTACTCATAAGGGTTTGTTATAAGTTTAATTTTTAAAAAAAAGCATAATTCATTGACAGCAAGATATTTTCAGACGAATCTGAAACACAGGCTAAACAGACCTACATTCAAACCAGACTTATCAGACCTCATGCCTAGCTGAAGAACGGAAGAAATAAGAACTGGCTTCGCTCATCAGCATTGTGATAATACCCCAGCTTGTAGCCTTGGGTATCTGGCCGCAGGTAGACCCTGCTAAAGATGCCTGGCTATTACGCTTTTATGTACTGCTTCAACAGCCACAACAGCTGCTGAAGCCCAGCAAAACATTCAGCAGCTAAAATGGAATCAATCCAAGGCCTCGTAAGCACGTGTCCCACTTTAAACATCACTGAAGTTATATTCAAAAAGCTTATTTGAGAAAACTACAAAAAAATTAGGGTTTCAGGTCTTTGGATTATTTCCTAAGTATCCAGTCTACTCGTTTGTATTAACTGCACTCATCAGACAGGCTTGCTGGCCTGACAAAGTGCCTTCCTAGCCAAGCCATTTCTCACAATCTGCAAAGTACCCAAGAGCAGAGCCCCACATAGAGCTCAGAATGACAGTGGTTTCCAGAGATTCTCAATACGTCACCACAGATGGTGGAATAGATGGTGGAATACAGCATGTAACTAGGTCTCAAGAGGAACTGAAGAACTGCACTGTAAAGACGACTCAGGCTTGTTTCCTTCTACAGAAGATGATTCAAATTAGCTAGCACAGCCTGTTGCTGCTCATATGACCAATACAGCTCTGTGCTTGGAAAGTACCCTGTAAAAGTCATACATGACTCAACACAAAACAGGATGATACTCTATCTTCCAGCACATGACATGAAGGTTTGCATGTTAAGTGAGTAGGTCTGTAGTTTTAGAGGCGTTACAAAATCAAGACCTGAAACATACTTCTTCAACAGAAAAGCCCATGGTTAATGCAGCCACATCTGGGATCCGCTCGCCAGGAATGGGCCAACTTCCATCTCGAAAAACAACTGATTGAGGTGATCGTAAGACACTAAATTCATCAGCGCATACACCTAAAGAAACAACAACAACAAAAAAAGCTGTCAGTTCTTGCAATCTTACCTTTACATGATACAGAAAAAAAATAGAGCTGTCACTTCTTCCTCTCCTCTCATGCCTATCAGTTTATGTAATGCAAGCAGTAAGAAACAATCACTTTAATGCTCTGCAACAGAACATAAGGTTTCTATACAGCAATGACTAAAGGTGGACAAATCCACATTAACAACAGCAGGACAATTAATCGACAGCACAGCACACACTTGCATATTCACAGAAGGATGTGAATGGTGTTACAGTGCAGAGTTGGTAAAGTTAACTCTCGGTAGAGCCAGGCAGACTCCAAAACCCTGTTAGCTCACCAGCAGCCATGCACCAACACAGCTCTGTCTGCTTCCAGGACTCCTTGGCGTAACTCCTCTTTCCATGCAGACAACAGCCTGAGCCACTCAACCCAGAGCCAGGAGGGAGGCTCAGCAGAGTCAGTCCTGGCTTAAACAGAGCACTGCCAGAACAATCTGGCTTCTGCAGAACAGCTCTGGTGTCTCAGCTCTGCCTTCTCAAGCACATAATAGAGAGACATTTTGCTTCCTCTGATGCAGTACTGGAACTAAGCTGATTGTCTGAAGCCACAATCTGCAACACTCCTCATGTTGGGTTTTCACTCATTTGGGATCCCACTTCACTCTGTTCCCCATTACCATGAATAGCTAAGTTGACTAAAGCATTATTTCTGATCTGTACTATGATGGCAGCAATTTATTGTGTAATAAAGTCAGAAAGGGCTGCATGAAATGACAGATGGGCTGATTTTAATGCAGCTTCCTATTTTAAAGTCACTTAAGCATAGCTGCAATACTGTGTACACAAACATTCATCTAAACAAATTTTTAACAGATTTGATATATATAAGCAGTAACATGCACAAAGCAAAACTTCACACATATCCCCCCAATAAATAATCTATGTACGTTTCTACCGGAAAACTAAATCTAATACCAGACTCCAGAAAATCAAGTAGAAGAAGAAATATTTGCAGGCAATCTAATTTTAAGTTCCAATTATACAATCAGTATACTTATATATACTCCAAAATTACATAAGTAACATAACTTTATGGGAAAAAAAAACCCAGAAGCATTTACTCACATGACCATTGAAAACTAGTTATCAATTCAAGCACCTATATAAAAGTTTTCCAGAGCATCTGCAAATCTAAAGGCTACTTAAAAAAACAATGCAATAATAGTAAACCAATGTGTTGTGCAGTTATAATCTTCCCTAACATCAATTTAAACAATCTGACCTTGAAGATGTTTTAAAGCCTGGATCGTGATGACGCATACAAATGTTGACTGTAAATCTGAGCTGTATTATGATAAACACACTAAAGGAATGAAGTACTGAGATGCAGGTCAGGGAAGGGTGGCAAAAGGATGAGAACAGGCCAACCCAACAGACATATATAGAGTAAAACAGAGCATTTTTTGTTTTAAATTGATACGTGTTCATCTGGGACAGCCTGCTATCAAGTTTAATAGTGTATCAACCCAGATTTGGAGTAAAACTAATGTTTCCAGACCTATTTGTTTAGAAAAGAATATAGAAAATTGCTCTAAACATTTTTGCTCACTCTGTAGGCTTTCACACATTGCTTTAATTTTCCACAAGGCTATAAGACAATCACATACGTTATTTAGGACAAACTGGCTTACTTGGGCCTAGACTGCCTACGTGGACAAAGTCAGAGGATTATCTTATTTAACCAAATTTGCCCTGCTAGGGTTATTAAAGGTTGCAGTGAGTAAAACTGGATTTGAAATTGGGAATACAAGGCTTTTCCTCAACACACTACAATTGCTTGACCATGATACTCCACTGGCCCAGTGAGTTCTAGAGAGTAAATCCTGAGATGCAATCCATCTTGTATACTGTTTTCCACCCACCCACGGAAAACTCCATCAAACCTTATGGAAGGTATACATCAGGACAACTTTGGCTCTCAAAAGAACCTGGACTGAAGAGCTAAGCTATACTGAGTGAAGATTTTTATGGGGCCTAGGAAGTCTTAACTGCCAACCAGCCTGACTCTCAACAAATGACAGAAAGCCTCCAGTGACCACAAAAGCAGGTCCCCAAATCATGAAAATTCAAACAAAGTAACAGAACAATGCACGTATAAAATGCTCCACACTGCCCTTAGCTAGAAAGGGAGAGGGAAGTCTCCTAGCACAGCGTCTGGAGGAGCTGAGGTGGGTGGGGAAAACACAGGCAGGGAGCTGCAGCAAGAGAGCAGCCCTCCACACTCCACACATTTGCCCCACATCCTCCTAAACATACCCACCCCATACACCTACGCACCATACCCCCTTGCACCCCATAACACGCACCCCTACACCCCATAACCCCCACCCCATAATCTCCATGCCACCCATCACCCCATAACCCTCCATCTTTAACAGGCTACCCAGGGAGGTGGTTGAGTCACCTTCCTTGGAGGTGTCTAAGGGACAGGTGGACAAGGTGTCGAGAGGTATGGTTTAGTATTTGATAGGAATGCTTGGACTCGATGATCTGATGGGTCATTTCCGACCTGTCGACTCTATGATCTACATCCCATAACCCCCTGCCAACCCACCACTCCAGAATCCCCCTTGCCACCCCACACACCTGACAACACCCCATCTAGATGCCATAACTCACCCACCTATATCCTATAACCTCGTCCACACACACACCCCATAACACGCCAGCTTCCCCTGCCACCCTGCAAACCATGTAACCCCACAACCCTACCCCTATAAGCCCCATGCCGTCCCCCTACACCCCTGCACCCCACAACAAACCCCCATCCCTCATGCTGCCCCCCCTACGCCCCATAACCCCCATGCCACCCTCCCACACACCCCCTAACACCCCTTCTACACTCCATAATCCCCATACCATCCCCCCACATACCTACCCCCTATAACTCCCATGCCGCCCTCCCCCATACCCCCACACCCCATAATTCCCATGCCACCCTCCCTACATCCCATAACCTCATTCCACCCTACACATACCCCTACACCTCCACACTCTGTAGACCTCAGCCCCTCACAGCCCCCCCAATCCTCCACACCTCCATAACCCCCCCTCCTCATAACTCCCGCACACCCCATAACCCCTCCTTCCATATCCCATAACCCCGCGTGCCACCTCCCCATAAGCCCCCCTCTCCACCCCATATCACTCCTCCACACCCCATAAACCCAACACACCACCCGCCTCCCAACCGCTGCCCCCGAGGGCCCGCGGCCCCGCCCCTCCATTTCCCAGCGCCGTGACCGGGTTCTCCCGGCCCGCCGCTCGCTCACCGGCGAGAAGAGCCGATGCCAGCAACAGACCCGCCGCCGCCCCTGGAGCGCAGGGAGCCCCGCCACACCACCCCATGGCCTCCAGCGCTGCCGCCGCCGAGACTGAACGAGAGCGACGGAGACACAGGCGCCCCGCCTACCCGTGGTGACGGGCAAGTGCGACAGCCAATCAGCAGGCGAGGAAGGGGCGTGGGCGGGGCCATACGGGAGTGACAAGCGGAACTGACCAATCGTCGATGACACCTACCCAGTCACGTGGCTGGCCGGTCAGCTGAGGTGGGGCGTGGCCTGTATCTGAGTGACGCTCCGTTCGCCCAATCAGATAGCGAGGGCTCGCCGCGACGCTGCCCACCCCGCAGCGCCGAGGGGGCGGGGCCGAGAGGAACGCGATAGGGGCAGGCTGCGACTGCAGGGGCGCGGCCACGGGGCCGAGGGAGGGGGATCTGCCTCTCAGCTCTGCAGCCCTCAGCACTCTGATACTGAAAACGCCGGCAAATAAACTCTTAAGATTCGTTTCGGAGTTTTAGGAAGCGAGAATCATCTATCACGGCTGGGCAGTGCGATCTCCATCGATGCTGCGCAGCGAGACAAGAGCTCGGACAGGATGGATTTACCACTTAGAAGGACACGGATAATTTTTCCCGGAATCTTACACGTATCCCATTACTTTACAAGGCCTGGAGCACCTCCCATACGAGCACAGGCAGAGAGAGTTGGGGTTGTTGAGCCTGGAGAAGACTCCGAGGACACCTTTATAGTGACCTTCCAGTACCTGAAGGGGCTACAAGAAAGCTGGGGAGGGACTGTTCACAAAGGCTTGTGGTGACAGGACTAGTTTAGCCTAGATATTGGGAAGACTTTTTTTTTTGCCAGGAGAGTTGAAACACTGGAACAGGTTGCCCAGAGAGGAGTCCCATCCCTGGAAACATTTGAGTTGAGGTTGGATGGGACTGTGAGCAATTTTAGATTAGGATCAATTAGATTATTGAAGATGTCTCTCCTCACTGCAGGGGAGTTGGACTAGGTGACCTTAATGGTCCCTTCCAATCCAAACCATTCTATGATTCTATAATATTGTGAGTTGGAAAGGACACACAAAGGTGATTGTGTCCAGCTCCTGTCCTTGCATGGGACCACCCAAACATTCACATTGTGTCTGAGGATGTCGTTCCAATTCTTCTTGAATATTGCTAGATTTGGTGCCATGACTGCTTCCCTGGGGAGCTCTTCCAGTGCTACATCACCTTCTGGGTAAAGAACCTTTTCCTAATATCCAACCTAAACCTCCCCTGGCACATCTTCCTGCCATTCTCAGATCCTATCAGGTCTCCAGAGAGGAGAGATCAGTGCCTGCTTCTCCTCCTTCCTTTGTGGGGAAGCAGTAAAATGTGATGAAACCTTCACCAACTTCATGACCTTCTCCAGACACTCTCTAGTAGCTTTACATTCCTTTTATTCCATGGCACCCTAAACTGCACACAGTACTTGAGGTGGGGCCACAACAGTGTGGAGCAGAGCAGGACAAGCACCTCCCTCAACTGGCTAGCAAAGCCATGCTTAATGCACTCCAGGACATGGTTGGCCCTCTTGGCTGTCAGGGCTCACTGCTGGCTCATGTTCAGCTTGCTGTCAACCAGGACCCCCAGATCCCTTTCCACAGGGCTGCCCTCCAGCCTCTCGCTCCCCATTTTGTATGTGTATCCCCAATTGCCCTGTCCCAGGTGCAAAATCCAGCACTTGCCCTTGTTAAACTTGAGCTCTGTAATTTGCCCAGATCTCTCTGCAGGGCTTCTCTGCTCTCGAGAGTGCCAAGAGCTGCCTCAGTTTTATGTTGTCTGCAAACTTATTGACATTTATGAAGATTATTAAAGAAGACTGGCCCTATACGGGCAGCTTCGGTGTGGGGAGGAGGAAGGAGCTCTGATTGACAGTTAAATGCACTGTTTAGTGATCAAGCACCCCAGCTCCACTGGCTTTGTTTCTGTGTAGCACAGGACCCTGTGGGTGTGAAGCCTTGGCCATGACAGTAGGCCAGGGCCCTCACCCACGTCCTTACCCTTGCCCTCAGCCTCAGCAGCTTGGGCAGTGGCTGTGCTAAGTCATCCCAGTGTTTTCCCTGTGTCCCTCTGGGAGTGCACCAGGTGTACCCCAGGAAGCACAGAGGGCAGGACAAGCATCCATGCTAAGTAGGGCTAGTCCCTCCAGTGAGAGGACTTGTTTCAGGGGGGAAGAGTGGCTGTTTGGGTTTGAAATAATAGAAAAATAATTCTTAAGTTTGTGTATTGTATGCTTGTCACCTACTTCAGCACCTCGCCCCTGAAAAGCAAGCAAAGGAGCTGAATCAGTGAGCTGGGCTCTACCTCTGTATAGTTTGTAGTTTGAATACTTATGGGGGCAGCAGTCTTCGATGTTGTGATTGGGTTCATTAAGCTGGCGAGGCTTTATTAAGATGGTAAAGGAGAGAGGCTGAGATGAGGTGTTTGTCTGGAAAATCACTGCCCACTTCCCTGAGCATTTGCTCAGTTATGGAATATACGCACTTGCTGTCACAGATGTGCTCGTCTCATTTCAGCTGTTCCTGCTTGTAATAGAAACAGGCAGCTGGGTGCATCATGTTCCATATATGTGTAGTATTACCATAATACACCGTGACCAAAGAAGTTGTGAGTATTTGTTGGTGTCTTTGTACACTATTAGGCTCAGGAGATTTGGTGAGACTCTGCAAGCTGAGGCAGAGAAAACTGGGCTTTGAGGGTAAATTCTCATGTAGTATACAAGTTTAAGACCTCCATTTCATTATGGAGAGCATCCTGTAAGTAAGACTGTCTTATTCCTGTCCTGAATTTCTCAGAACACAATGCGTCTAAGTTCACAGCAAATCCAGTAGTGTTAGGGAGTATTTTGTCTACTTTGCTGGAACACAGCAACTGTGTCACATCCACATGGTAAGACTGTGCGTATGTGTTGAACATACCAGAGATTACTGGCCACACAGCTATCTGGCCAGGGCTATTCTGCTATGTGTTCAGAAATACCAGCCAACTTTAGAAATACTTGGAAAATCTGCCCGAGTAACATTTCTGTACAAAAAAAATGGGCTCTCTAGGAAACTCAGTGAATTAATTGGGGAACCGCAGGTAGTAAAATAAAAGTGTAGAATAATTAAGTGGTATTTAGGAGAGTAAATTTATATCTCTGTGTTTACCACATAGCAGTGTGTGATGATGGGCAAATTGCTTAAACCCAGCTTTTCATAGGTTTTCTTTGTCTGTGAGATGATACAAATAAATGAAGAGGAGCTACTGCTCCCGCTGTTGTCAGATGGAAACTATACTTTGGCTATGTAAATCATGCCAAATGCATAAAGTACACTAAAATTCAGCATCCAAGGAAGTTACAAGCACTCCAAATTGATACTGACTTACTCTTTGCTCTGTATTGTGCATCACAAAACCAGCACTGCCATTAGCAGCTTTTGTAAAAGAAATACAAATAAATGTTAGTGAGATGTGAATTGTGAGTTGCATTTGTACTGTAGAAAGGAGTATGATGGAAATAGTTGTTTCCTTATGGGCTTTTCTGCCTCAGAATAGGATTTGAAGAGCATGCTAGAGGCAAGGCCTGGATCGCCAAGCAACAAGGATATCAAATAATTCCTTTTTCAGTGAGCCCAGCCTGGTTTGTGCATTGAGCAAGGAAGAACAATATTAAATAAAATATTATTTTATCTTGTAAGCTGACAATCGTGCCACAACATATATGCCCATGGGTTCTGGGTTAAGGTTATATGGGTTAACTTATTTTTGTCATTTTCTGGCTCTTGGGTGCTTGATCTTGTAAGTGTAGCATGCTATTTATAGTGTATATTTTAGTGTCATTTCACAAACTTTTATCTGTCTTGGAAAATATGCTTCCTGCACCTGGTGCTTGTAGTTTGAAGTGGGTGATCACAGGACATCAAATATGGGTATACATTGGGTTGACTTGTCACAAAAGCAGTTGCACAGCTGCATTGTCCCCCTTTGCCTTCCCCCCACCCTACGCAGTGGGTCTACACCCAAACTGGCCATAGAAATAAGGTGAGAAGGGCAGCTACTAGAGGGCATTAGGTGAATGTGGTGGTGTTTTAGATGAGGATGTTGTACAAAGTATAGAGCCAAGAAACAAGTGTGTGAGGGAAGAAGTTTCTCCCTCCAGGTGCTGGCAATACTGTAATATAATTTAGTTTAAAAAATAGAAGATATATGAGAGTTCTGCAGTCTTGTATTCCTTCTCTGCTACTTGAATTACGTTTCTTCTTGAAATCACAATAGAAACATGGTTTTTGAAGAAATCACTCTTCTGACTTATGTTTTCCAGTTCCTATCTTGGTTTCTTCTTTGCAAATAGTAAACAGAAGCAATACATTTTATTATTAAACAGTCAAGCCTCACTAGCTCTGTACACTGGGTTTCAGCGCCTGCTTGGTCCATCTGTATGTCAGTGAAGGCCAGTATAAGATCACAATGGCATCACTTTGCAGGCTGGCAGAGTTCTAGCTTTTTCCCTCTATGCTTAATTTAGATCCCAGCTGTGCTTTGAAGTGAGTTTTGCAATTCTGTAAGCAGTACTTGTGACAAAGTCTACTTGATAAAACAATGAGACAACATGCCTGTTAGGTCAGAAATAATTTTTATAAAGCCATATACTGTTATTAAAAATCACAAAATCAAAGCGTCAGCTATAGGCAGAATACCAATATCCACTGGCCCTTTTGTTATTTTGCCATGCAAAAATGTCTTCAGCAGGAATTCCTCATGTGGTGTTTGGATACTGCATTTGGCTGGAAGTCTCTGTGTTTTCGGTGATGCTTTCTGACCTTGACACACTGAGGGACCATGTGCTTAATGTAGTGAAGTTAGTTGGACATGTGGCGTGGTGGTGGGGATGGGGCAATTTTGAAAGACTGCTAGGCAGTTAGTTTTGGGGTTGCTGACATACTCGGAGGTGAGAGACAATTGTGCCTGGCTTGGTGATTATACTGGTTGCAACTGATGGGCAGGTTTCGCTTGAAAAGTCCTTGCTGCTAAATTTCGTTGTGGTCTCAACTCTCCTGTCCCAATTTGTACACTCCAACTCTATAAGCAGAAATAGTTGTTGTTCCTGAAAGAGTGGATATCAAGGCTAAGTAAAACAAAGGCAGCTCAAATAATTTGAACCCCCCACCCTTGAAAACATTTTAAAAAAACCCCAGATCTTTGTTACTGAGCCAAATCTTAGGCTGCGTCAGAACTGATTCCATGAAGACTCAAATCATATCCAAAGTCTTAGTACTGCCATCTCTAAAAGGTGGAGATGTCTTCTGTACTTCTTTGTGAAAGGAAGGAAAAGTGCTTTTCTCTTCTACTTCTGTCAGTCAGTAGGTGAATTAGTGTTCTTAAAGAAGGTTGCTAGTTTTCTCACTGGTGGGACTAAGCTACAGTTAAAGCCTCCAAAAATGCTTGAGAAACCCATTTTGGGGTTATTTTTGCAAGGTTCTACATACACATCATATAAAGAGAACTCTACACCTATTTTGTGTATCAGTATAAATGTCACAATGTCAGAATTGTGATCTTGTGATGCAGCTCCTGTAGACTCTTGACATTTTCTAGTCTCTTTACAGTTCTCTCCACAGCCTTGTTTATGACTTTGCTAGCAGCCACGGTCTCACTGGAGATGAGAGTGCCACCGTACATGTATTTTGTTGAAGGCAGTCCCCATCCTGCAAAGTTTGCAGCCTGAGTAGTGATACTGGCTGGAACAGAGTTTGTTGAGGTGACTGACTCGCATGAGTGCCTACAGCAGATCAGTGGAAAGACAAAGACCTTGTCTTTCTTGCCTGCAGTTCAACCTGTGCTGCCTTCACAGCCCCTGAAGGATCTCTCTGCCTTCAGTGATCACAGATGATTTTTAGAAACATATTATAGAAACATTTTGACCCTTTATGCAGCACTGCAATCCTGCAAGAATATAAATTTGATGTAACAGTTCTGAAGAATGTAGTCACCTGTAATCCACGTAATTTTAGTAGTTTCAAATCACATTAATGCCTATCTTGTAATTAAGTGAGTTTAATCAAACCACATTTTTAATCTACTGTTTTAATAGCATTGAAGTAGACAGAAAGTATGGTTTTAAGGATACTTGGTATAATTAAAAGTGCGTGGCTTCTCTGCATTGAGGTTGTAGCACTAACGAGGAAGGAAATCCGGGAGGAAGAAACTAAGTATTTTCTTGAAACTGGGGAGAGAAATTAAGAGATGTGTGTGTGTGATACATACAAATTATAGTTTATTTTTTAATTACATTTTAATACAACTCTTCTTAATAATTCTAGCAGGAAGGAATTAGGGAAAGCAAGGAAAGCAAGTACGTTGTATTAGCAACCCTAGACCGTGAACGCTTTTGGCACCATCTGCTGGTCGAATGCCCGGCTGCAGCCTCTCGAGGTTTGTATTCTCTTAAGCAAACCAAAAGTTAAATGAACCGCAGCCTCCCGGGAGCACTTCGTTTGGTCTCCCCTCTACAGGTTCTTGTTCTGCCCCACTACCCAGCCGTTCTGGTGAACAGTGGCTAAGAGCATCACTGAGGTGGGTGACAGAAATTGGCTTAGAACAAGGAAACGCATTTGGAAGGAGCTGGGGTGAAATGGGCATTCACTGTTTCCTTCGAGGTCAGTAGAGAATCTAAGTTGTTCTATCCCACTTGTTTGAGCTTACATGGTTTCGTAAGAGGTAGGAAGGTCATTCACAACAATTTATTAGCTTATTAGAGGGGTCTTGCCTTCAGTAGTGCCTGGCTGAATTTTACAGACAATCTGCAGAATCTCATAAGCTGCACTCTAGGTAGCTTAGCACATTTTAGCTGACAGCATTTAAAGCATCTAATTCTTGTTAAAAACTGAAGCTGGTACCTTAGTCATCCAAAAGGTGAAAGAATATGTTAGACTCTGTTTTCATTTGACATACAGCCATTCTTAGAGATTCTGAGCTCCTTCTAGAGAGGTCTTAAAATCCTTCCTATGTCCTTTCATTCACAGCTTTGAGCTGTAGAAAGGAAAAGCTGTGAAATAGGAGGGAGGCCTTGGTCATATGCAGTAGGGAAACAGTGCTAATCCTCCTTTCCTAAAAAACTTCTCTCATACTCCAGTTCTGTGTCTACCTAGTCTCCCACCTGCAACTCTGATGTTCAGTTTTGTTTCTGCAATTTCCCTCAGTTTCCAAGAAATCCTAGAGGCTAGTCAGCTAGAGAGGAGACATCAGGGTATTGGGCAACTGGTTTAGATACTGTGAAATGACATTCCCCCATCCTGTCCTAAACGCAGAATATACACAATGTACCGAGAGCATTATCCCTTCTCTGCCACAGCTGCCTAATATTAACATCAAAACACAACCTGAGCTTATACATGTAGGCATGTCAGCCAGTTGTCACACGGTAAGCTGGGGAGTGACTCTCCAGCAGGTCATCAGCTCGGCAGTAGCTGCCTGTGCGCATACTCATACACAGCTGTGACTGCAGGGCAGGGAGCTTTGTCTCCCTTTTAGTGAAGGATAAATCTAATTTATGCTTTTTCTATAGCTAGCAGGTTTAAAAGCTGGCTTCTGAATTCTGCCTTTATCACTTCTCCAACTGAGAAGGGCAAATGTGGTCTTTTATACTTTCAGTTAATGAGGCCACTCTGCTTTGACCTTTTGTGTTTTGCAGCCCCACAAACTAATATCCTGTTGTGACTACTCAACCTTTCTGGAAATGCACCTCTTCTTCCAGTTTGAGAAGATTTAGGATGTGTTGAGAGAGAAAGTTAAATTTGACATTCTTCCCCCTATGCTTGAAGGGATTTAACTGCAGCTCACCCAGGGGAGAAGTCACTAGCAGCAGATAAACATCTTAGCTTGCTGGTTTTGCTAAAATGGTTAACAATGGAGTAGTTAAGATTTAAAATATAATTTGTTGTCATTAAACTTTTATGTTATTTCCATCCTGAGCTCAATAGAAGCTCCCGTGGAAGAGTCCAGGTGCTTTAGATAAGTCTTATCTTTTTAAGGTAATCATTGCAACCATTAATGTGAAGATTGCTGAGTTAAGCTTATAGCTTCTTGCTTTTGAAAGAGGTGATGATGCTTCTTTTCTCCCCCAGGACTGGCTATGCCCCCATCTGTATTCCATTGGCTGTGGGTCTCCTCTCGGTTTACTGTGTGGTTATTCTGACCCAACTCTGTTGTGGGGCTGATTTTCTTAAACAGTAGGAAGCTGAACTGACTTGTTGAAAGCCAAGGTGAGATCAAAGCTAGAGCAAGGGAAGGGGCACGAATGTGTAGATAGGAATGAACGAAGTGGGCTTCTCCCTGTTTCAGTGCCCTGATAGCATTTTATTAGCACAGGCTGCACCATGACTCTTGGCCTTACATTTAAGGTCTAGGGTCATGATTAAATCGTCGTTTTAATCCAGTTAATTCTGCTGTTACCAGAAGAATTCCCAACTACCTCCCCTTGTTTGTGCTGTCTTCCCCATACTAATGCTCAAGTTGAGGGAGCTTTTCTTCCTCTGTGGTGGGTCACTCCTTGATAAAACTTCCATGAAGTAGGCCACATGTGGCCATACAAACATCAGCATTACTGATTGCAAGTAATGAGGCAGGAGCGTCTAAGCACCACCATGGGTTCATATCTAAATGAAATGACTGTGTATCCATGGATTTAAGCCAGAATTTTCTTTTCTGTGCCCTTCAGATCAGGCTTGCAAATGAAATACCTAAATGCAAACATGTTGACCATTCTTGTGTTAATCACACTTTCTTTAGTAGTGAAAAATATTTGGGGAAATCAGACCAGTTCTAGTCATACGTAGTTGCACAGCATCCTGAGTCTCTTTTGTTACCAATACTTGTTGTGGAAGGAGACAGCATGCCTGCAAGCTGAAGGGATGCCAGTATAATAGTTAATATTTGTAAGGTCAAACAATGAACATTAGGGAGATGATGAGAATGTTTTTGGTAATATACTGTATGAGAAAATGACCTTTCTCCCATTGCATCTTACCTCATGGAATTTGAAACCACGCTGTAGCTACATACACTTTTGGGATGGTAAAGAAAGAATCTGCATTTGAACTGTAAGCCACAGAAAGGCTTTTCAAGCTTGCAATATCTTTGTCTCATTTAACAGTTTCTATAAGTAAGTTTTGGTGCTTGCGTGAGTATTTCCCTAGTGGTCTCTCAACCTGGTTATAGACTTGTTCAGCTCATTTCCATCTCACATTTTTCTGTCTGTCATTGGGTTATTGGAGAGCAGTTGTCAGATTTAAAATAAGCATTTTGGGGGTCCCTTCTACTTAGAAAAAGAAAAAAAAATGATCATAAGGGGAAAGAGAGAAACTGGTCAAAAAGGGGTCTGAGCTGTGGGTGAGCAAGCAGCCTCAGCACTGCAAAATGAAGGGCTTTGCCTGAGCAGTTGTGTGAAAAATCTCTCCTAGCCAGCATGGACTTGGGATATGNTTAAAAAAAAAAAAGAAAACAAAAATATCCTACCAAGCCCCCATACAATCTGCTTTGTAAGTGAGTAAAAGATGCTTTAGCCTGGCTTCTATAACTGCATTTCATCTATCCTATTTCTTAAAAAAACCCAAAACCACAAAACCCCCAAAACTAAAACATCACACAGAAACACCTATAAAAACAAGGACCTTACTGATAGAAAGTCACTTTGGTGGACCCTACTACACAGGAACAGGATACTATTCTTATG